>OX411543.1:34239942-34621925 GCA_948146395.1 Fragum whitleyi
GGTCATTCAAGATGGTACTAAAATCTAGGTCAAAAAAGATTGTAAACATAATTAGTAACATATGTTAATACATGTACCGGTATGTTTATTGATAAGTATTTACTTACAAATTCAGATTGGTCACATCTACTTCCTATTTACAATTTAGTTTATTTTCAGACTAAATATGGTACAAAAAGAACCATTTTCTGTGCATTTTTTTGTCAGGAACAATGAATCAAAGTGAATTAGTATCACTGATGTCCTTATCTTTTCTTCAGATAGGATGCTTGTACTTTTAAATTATTTTCATATGGAATCCATGTGGAGAGAACATCTTTTGTCTTAGTAAGCTGAGGTAAACTCAGCAGTAACTGTTGATCACAAATTTAACAACCCCTAGGCTTTTCAAAGCGTCAGTAGAGCCTTTCAGGTCCTCTTTGGTCTCTTGTGTGTTAACCATCACAAGATTTATCCAGACAACCAAGGGTGGTACCTGAAAGCATTTTTAGCTCTACTGGCTGTAAGCCACTGGGGCTATTGTCATGGCGTTGTGTCCATCATGCATCCGTCTGTGCGTCTGGTCGTAAACTTTTTCTTTAAAAATCTTCTCCTCAGAAACTACGGGATGAATTTCAACTAAACTTCAAAGGAATAATCCTTGGGTGACCCTCTTTCAAAGTTGTTCAAGAAATTTTGATCCAGTAAAAAACATGGATTTAATGGGCGTGGCTAATTTTCAAATATGGTAAAAATTGAGTTTTCTCAGATTATTATTACTGGTTGACCAATTAACCAAAACTTATTGTGATTGGATAAAAAATATGTATTTTATGGGCTGAGGTCATTTCTCTATATGTTATATAGTGGAAACTTTGAAAATCATTATCTCAGAATGTAACTGATGGATATCAACCAAATTTTACTGAAATGATCCTTGAATGACCCTTTATCAATCTACCAAAAATTATTGTGATTGGATGAAAAATATGTTTTTAATGGGCGGAGGTCATTTCTCTTTATGTTATACCGGTATAGTGGAAACTTTGAAAATCATTTTCTCAGAATGTAACTGATGGATATCAACCAAATTTCACTTGTATGATCCTTGGGTGACCCATTATCATGCAACCAAAAATTATTGTGATTGGATGGAAAATATGTCTTTTATTGGTGGAGGTCATTTCTCTAAATGTTAAATAGTTGAAACTTTGAAAATCATTTTCAACATCAGTTGAACCCAAAATATTTAAAAATTTAGTCAAAACTTATGATTTGCTTTTACAAGAATTTCAAGCCTGAGGTGCGACTCAAGCCATTCATCGCTTTCTAGTTGTAAGAGCAACTTAGACGTTTAGCTCACCTGAGAACAACATGCTCAAGGTGAGCTTTTGTGATCACCTATAGTCCATCATCCCTTGGTCTTTGTGCTTTGGAAGTCGTCAGCAATCCATTAAACATCTTCTCCTCAGTAGCCAATGGTCATATTTGATTGGATTTCAACCAAACTAAGCATAAATGTTCCTTGGGTGACCCTTCTCAAATCTTGTTCATGAAATTTTGATTGGCCCTCAAATATGGGCGTGGCAGGATGGGTCAGTTTCTTTACACATTTTCTCCTCATCAATAGGGTGACCTTTTTAAAACTAGTACATGGAATTTTAATAGACCCCCAAAAGTGGGAGTGGCAGGGCAGGGCTTATTTTGACCCCAAAATCTATTAACATCTCAGTATTCAATGGGCTGATTTCAACCAAACTTGGCAGACATACTCCTTTGGTGACCCTTCTCAAATCTTGCTCATGAAATTTTGATTTACCCCCAAAAAATATTGGTGTGGCAGGGCATGGCAGCTTAAGACCCAGAAATCTTTAAGTATTTGCTCCTCAGCAGAAATATTCCTTAGGTGACCCTTATTAAAACTTGTTTGTGTAATTTTGATTGACCCCCAAATGTTGGCGAATCAGGGTCGGGCTTATTTTGAACCAATAATCTTTAAACATCTTCTCAGTAACCAAAGGGCTGATTTCAACCAATCTTGGCAGAAATGTTCCTTGGCTGACCCTGCTCAAAACTTGATAGAGGAATTTTGATTCACTCCAAATATGGGCATGGCAGGGTGGGGCTTATTTTGACCCCATAATCTGTGAACGTCTTCTCCTCAGTAACCAATGGGCTGATTTCAACCAATCTTGGCAGAAATATTCCTAAGGTGACCCTTCTCAAAACTTGTTTGTAAAAATTTGATTGATCTCCAAATAAGGTCTTGTCAGGGTGGGGTGTCTTTAAATTTTTGCATCTTTAAATTGTCTTTTTTCCAAACCAATGCGGAAATTTCAATTGATTTTGGCATAAATGTTCCTCTCTTCTTAAAACAGGTTTGTGAAAATCTGTTTGGCCTATAAATATAGTTTTTGGGTGATGGGACTTTTTCGCTCTATGAAATCTGTAAAAATCACCTAGAACTTTATACTATTTTCAATAAGATTATGCCAGAATGTTCCTTTGGTGACCCTTTCAAAAACTTTTAAGACATTCTGATTGGATCATAAAAATGGGCATGGCAGGACAGGGTTATTTTCACTTTTGAAATTAAATCCTCAACCTCTTGGCAAATTTGAATGAAACTGCCTGAATGCTACTTGGGTGATATCCACTTGACCAATAAAATTCAGGTGAGCAGATAAGGCCATCATGGCCGTCTTGCTTGCATTACTCAGGACATGCAGACAAGCGTTTGTACCTGCTGACAGTGACCTTGATTCTACATCTCCATTTTTAGGTGATGCACCAGCCTGAAGAACCCAAGTTAACAATTTGATCAGAATTTAATGAAGGTATCGGGGAGAGCATATCCCAAGGATCGTTCTTGTGAAATTTGGATCAATTATGTCCAGTGGTTTCAGAAGAGAATATTTTTAAATGAGACTAACAACTGACTAGCCATGACAACATAAGCTCTGCTTGACTCAAAGGGTCTAAAAACTAAAAGGCCACTTCCCTTGGTCATAAACAACAAGGGAATAGTGTCATGTTTTCAATGAACTATGGTCATTTGGTTCTTAAGTTAAAGTATCGAAAGGTGAGGCCAACAGATGAGCAGACATGCCCTGTCTTCAGAATGACAAAACTGTGCGAACTGTTTGCTAATTATACCCTGCTTTGCATGTGCACATGCATGCAAAGCAGGGTATTATTGGCAAACAGTTTGCACCTTTTTGTCATCCTGAATGCAGGGACGGTGAAAGCAAAATACCTCCTCTTCTTTGTAAGGTGCAATGGGAACATATAGGTTGGAATTATTGACATGACTTGACCTTTATGCAATGAATAAATTAACCAATGAATACATTTATCATCGAGGGTAGTCGCAAGCCTTCCAAAAACATCGTAAATCCGCGGAGGGTATGGGTTTTAAATAATGTTTCTTTAATGTAATTTAGTACCTTTACACACTGTATGACTGTGTGGTCGAGAGGTCTAGTCTAATGACTACAGTTACAGGGGTCAAGGGTTCAAATTAGCCTTTTTTCCTCTTTTTTATATATTTTTTTCTTTCTTCTGATAGTCCCATTTGACTAGTTTAAGAATGACAAACTTTTTTGCACCGCTTCATTTCAATTATCGCATACAATCTCCTGAACTCAAATATGGAAAACACAAGTCGTTGTTAAATGGTCTTGAGTGCAAATTTGGTCGATAATCGAATACCTATGTGGGATGAGCAACTGGGGAATCGGAAGAGTTGTCGTGGTAGTATTCGTAAGGAAAAATTCAGATATCCTTAGTTAAGTGCGCCAGCCGCGCAATAAAATCGAAAAAAAAAATCATAATAGTCGTTAAACCCTATTCAAACAAACAAAACAAACAATCAAAAAAGAAAAAAAAACTAACGGGCAATGTTTTTAAGAATTAGCATATGAAGTACCGCAAATCTCTTTGAGAATCTCGTGATCTTCAACATTATCAACAAAAAAAAAAAAGCTTAAAACCTACAGGAAAAATAACTGCTGCTGCAGTGACTCGAACCACTGTCTTTCGACATCTTATGCCTTCCTCTTTGCACGTACAATGACAAATCAAGGGGTCAGCGCAACACTATTGTAACTACATTTTACAAAATTTTACAGGAGAGGGAAAAAACTGATTTAAACTTTTCAGACTTTATCTTAAAACTTGAAATCTCTTAAATAAATACTATATTATATTGAAAATATATACTGATCAGATTAATTTAGATATTTTGAAAAAATATGATTTTATTAAAAGAAGTTTGACTTACCATAGTTTTGCTCTAAAAATTGTGACCTTTCTTCAATTTATTGTACTGCAAAACTATTGTAACTACACTTACAATAGTTTTTGCAATTTTCTTTAAGGAAATAACAAGTTTTTGACATGTTTCAAAACTATTGTAACTACAATTATTGATTCTCAGAAAAGCATTTTCTTATGCCTCAACATCGAATAATAGAGGACATATCTTTTAGATATTGTCTGTCTACCTGTCTGTTCAATGGCCTTTTGGAAGCTACCTGAAAACTTAATATTTAAGTTCCTGTAACATTAAAACTGTTTAAGATAAAATGTTAATTTTTATGCACCTGCAAAATATTGAATGATCAGAAACATACAGTTTTATTGGTGTCAGTCTGTCTGTCCATTAATACAAATGTCTGCCTATGAATTTGTCTGTCTGTCTGTCTCTCCATCTGCTGAAAAAAAATAAGCAGTGAACTAAGCAAATCCCTAAACAAAGTTACAATGCTATAACATTTGGAATTCATCTTACTTACAACAATAACCATCTGAGGAGGTCCATATTATCAAGGTCAAATTTAACCTTTTAAACTCATTTATGACCTTAAGAAGGGCAACAGCATTTATGTCAAGGTCAATATTTCAACCGTTATCCCCAAAACTGAACTTAAAAATTTAATCTGCAAACTTAACCTTTTTTCTGTAACTTTTATTTACATTGATCATATTGGACATGAATGAAACTTCAACAATAAATGTTTTAAAGACAAGGTCAAGGACATTTGTCAAGGTCAATTATGAAGGTCAGAATTTCAAGTGCAGCCATTTCAATAGCATTAGTTTTCCATGAATACATGTGGTTTGTATGTCTTTAATATCAATTCTCAATGAATGAAGTGAATTTAATGTCACGAGTCAAGTGTCAAATTTTAAGCTCATTACCTTAATGTTGAATTTGAAAACTTGTATAGTCTTGAACTCTCCCATTTTCTTGAAGCTCTCAATTATAAAGTTGTTTATACTTAGTATTCATGAATGTGGCACATTGAATTTGAAACACAAATCTGCTTATGATTTGGTCAAAGTCTTCTGCAAGTGTGAAGGTCAACCATCAAGGTCAATCAATAGAATTACACTGACATTTGAGGATGAATTAAAAAAATGCAAATAAAGTTTAAAAAGGATCACCGAAGAAAATTTTAAGCAAAGTTTAGTTAAAATTTGTCCCAGTGGTTCTCGAGGATTTGTTTAAAGAACTATTGTTGACTTCTGACAGCAAGAAGAACAAAACTGATCACAACAGCTAACCTTGAGCACAGTCTGCTGAGATAAGCTAAAAAGGGATGTTCACTGGCTGAAACCAAATATGTAATCCATCAGCATGGTATTTACATATTGGGTGAAGCTACATAATAAATATCTAGGCTTTCTATAGACCAGCAATTTCAAGTGAGTGATCAAAGATCAATTCCATGTTGAAAATGATAGGAGATAATGGTTTCTCGAACCTCACTCTTTCTTGCGGAACTATACCTTCTGATTTAAAAGGAAAGGATTTTAAAAGATTTACTTCTAATTATATTGCATGTTTCATGGTTTTTAACAATGACATGTTTCTTTTATTGTTCAGTATAGTTATTGATGGCAGGTCAGAAGAAATATAGCAATGTCTGTCCACTCTGTTAACTTTGTCTTTTGGTCGCCATAGAAAGAGTCAACAGTTTTCATCAGATTTCCATCAAACTTTCCAAGAATAATTGTATCATCATCAGTATTATGCCTTTCAAAAACTGATCAAGTTTGCCAGTATTACTGAAATATGATAAATTTGGTTGAAATATATTTGCAGAGTCCGAAACTCTATTTTCTCATCTTCAAACCTGCACAGAATGAGTTTAGAACTGTCGCAGAGCAGACTTATACCCCCCACAAGCACTTTGTCAAAATGCAAGTGCTATTAGTGCAGAATGTGTTTGTAACAAATATTGAGGTCATATGCAGCATTTGCATGAAATTTCATAATTGTAGGTTCTTGAGTTTGAGTCCAGGAAAGATAGTTGAACAAAAATTGACTGTGACCTTGACCTTTGACCTGTATGACCCCTAAGCAATAGGGCACTTCCTTAAGTCATAAGCAATGTTTGCATAAAGTTTCATGCTTGTATGTTGCTTGGTTTTTGAGTTAGAGTCTGGAAAAGAAAATTGAACAAAGATTGACTGTGACCTTGACCTTTGACCTATGTGACCCAAAAACAATAGGGCATTTCCTTGGGTCATAAGCAACATTTGCAAAAAGTTTCATGATTGTACGTCACTTGGTTCTCAAGTTAGAGTCTGGAAACGAAAATGAACAAAGGCTGACAGTGACCTTGACCTTTGACCTTCGTGACCCAAAAACAATAGGGCACTTCCTTGGGTAATAAGCAACATTTGTATAAAGTTTCATGATTGTAGGTCACTTGGTTCTTGAGTTAGAGTCTGGAAACAAAAAGGTCTACGGACGGACAGACAGATGGACAGACGGACAGATGGACGGACGGACAGATGGTCAGACATGGTGAAACCAATATACCCCCCTCTACTTCGTAGGTGGGTGTGTGTGTGTGTGGGGGAGGTGGGGGTGTATAATAATACATAAAAAAGGTCCTTTAAAAATGAGTTGGGTATGTCAAGCTCACAGGAAAAGGGGTCTTATGAATTCCAGTTCATAGTGGGATGAGTCCTTAGATTTCATTACAGTCCGTCCTGCTCAAGAGACCATGTCTATTAAACAACCTTTTTTATCAAATGTGGCCATTTTTCAAAATTCCCTTCTTTATAAAAGAAAATACGGTAACTTAAACAAGAGCATTACCTACAGGTGCAACACTCCGCTGCAGGTGCTTGATAATGCAAAATTTCGAAGTCGAAAAAGGGGTTTACTCTTTTAAGAATGCTTCCAGAGTTTTACCCTTGATAATCTAGGTAGCTCTTTGGATAGTGAACGCACATACCAAGTTTCAAGAAGATATCTTCAATAACAGAGATATGACCAAGGTTTAAGTTTGTCACTTCAAATCAAACGGCATCACCAACGCAAATAACACTTGTTTCATCAAAGGAGTCAACCTCTCCAAAATAAAAAATTCTTAATCCCAAAGATCACAAGAAAAGTGGCTGATTCAAAATTTGATAAACCCTTTTCCTGCTGAATTTAAATTGATTGTGACTAAGACCTTTTCCACAAAAATTAAATAAACAAGAGGACCATGATGGTCCTAGATTGCACACCTGAGTCTCTTTAACCCCCTTGGGACATCACATTAATCAAATAGGCAGATGTCAACAAGGAGATAATTTCTACATAAGATCAATACCATGAAATGTGTTTAGCCAAGAGCAAGAAGGATATGCCTTTTTGCTCTTTGATTCTATATAAAAAGGGTTGCGCTCAGGAGGAGCCCAAATATGACCCCAGGGTTTTGATATGAACTAACTTGGTAGAGGTCCACTAGATTATGCTACATACCAAATATGAAAGCTGTCTGCCATCTATCTAGTTTCAAAAGAAGATTTTTTAAGATTTTCCTTTTTTTTAATCTTTGTGCTCAGAAGTGCTAAAAGAGATGCGCTGGGCAAAGCCCAAATATGACCCCAGGGTCTTGATATGAACAAACTTGGTAGAGGTCCACTAGATGACGTTACATACAAAATATGAAAGCTGTCTGCCATCTATCTGGTTTCAGAGAAGAAGATTTTTGAAGATTTCGCTCCTTGATTCTATGTAAAAAGGGTTGCGCCCAGGTGGAGCCCAAATATGAACCTAGGGTCTTGATATGAACTTACTTAGTGGAAGTCCACTAGATGATGCTACATACCAAATATGAAAGCTGTCTGCTTTCTGGTTTCAGAGAAGAAGATTTTTGAAGATTTTCCTATTTTCTCCCTTTTTGTTAAGGGTAAAGGAAAAGTTAAGGGTGGACTTCATTCATTTGAACAACTTTGGTAGAGCTTGACTCAAGGAACATCCCTGCCAAGTTTCATCAAGATTGGCCCACTAGTTTTGAAGATGTTTAAGGAAATTGTGGACGGCCAAAGACTGACAACCAACATTGGACGATCGCAATAGCTGACCTTGAGCACTTAGTGCACAGGTTAGCTAAAATCAATTAGGCATAGATAGGTGCACAACTGTGCATGCTTATCTAAGTCTATATTTTCTCCAAAACTAGTGTACAGTGAATGTCAAAATCAGCGTTATAAGGGTTGAATAACAATTGTTTATAGAACCTAAAGCCATCACTTTTAAAAAGAGAGTCATCAATAGCTTGACTTTTGACATCATTTTACTATAGATCTGACCTTTAAAATTCTTTTGTACATTAACTACTTTTGTATGTGATGTTTGATATACAAATGCAACATTATTGTGCAATAATATTAACAAAATAACTTAAAATGATTATAAGTTTTCATTTTTATAACCTTCCAAGCCTTTTGGACCACAATACTTGATACATTAACAGTACATTATTATTATTGTACAAATCTATCAGGTCACAAATATACTTTTAAGTTAGTAGAGCCTCACAGGTCCATGTCATCAGCAGCCTGCTTGAAAATATTTATTTGGAAAGAATTGTTATACATTATAGTCATCTAAAGGCAGAAATTATCTATTTAAGTAAAAAAAAAAGTAGCATATTGTGAGTTACCATTATTTCTAGCTATTATTGTACAGGGTCAAAATAAGATTTCTTTACAGTTGTTCAGTTTTATATTTTACTTTAAGTTTAATATAGATAATTGAAATCAAAAAATGTTTTTCAAGTGGTTTCTCACTTTGTAAAGATAAAAAAAAGTGAATAGAAAAATATCTTATATGAATGATCCCCATCATTCTGTACTGCAAAACTATTGTAAGTCGACTTACAATAGTATTGCAATTCATATAAGTAACTTTTGAGATACAATAATTTGGAAAATTAGAATATCTTTTTAAATTGTAAAGCAAAGGACTCGAAATTTCACCAAAAGATGTATAAGATACTAGTGAATCCAAAAATGCAAAAAAGTGCATTTCGGTAAAATATGTAGTTACAATAGTGTTGCGATGAGCCCTCGAAATGTCTACTCACAATGGTGTCATTTAATAGGTATATATTATGAAAATTGATTCACGAAGTTAAACGAGACCTAACGGAGATGCCATGTTACAATCAGTCGAGCATGTAATTAATGCTAATAGAGGTTACGGTCAGTCATGTCAATGATTTCGCGCTATACATTTATGTTTAATCAAAGCCAATTAAGATATTTGTCCTATCAGGTTAAAAAACAAAGAACACATATTTCAGATTCAAAATAGATTTAATGATCGAGTATATAAAACATATGTCATGCAATAACATTCTGATTCCAGATAATAGAAGAGTTAACATGTATAAACTAATATGCAACAATCTTCTTCTCACAGTCAAGTATGAGGAGTCAGCGCCAAATTATTATATATGACAATATATACTCAGATGAAAAAGTTTAGTCAGCATTTTTGTTTTTCATCCACGCAGACTTAACTTGAAATAATATTCCTTTTTTTTCTGACGTTTCATACAAAGACTGATAAATCGATGTTTAAATTATTTGTGAAAATCATGCTTCAAGCAGGTCCATATATAAGCAGCATCAAAGAAAATTGAAATTCATTAAGGCAGTGGACCCGTAATAGTTCCGCGATATTCAGAATAAATCAACTAAACAGTGTTAACCAAGGTTTCCTAATGAGTTTCATTAGGAAACCTCGGTCAACATTGTGAAAGTTCATGAGTTGCGGAACTATTACGGTCCCACATAAGTGCACTTGTAGCGCTAAACAGGTATGGTTCTTTCAAACATTTTTCATATTTGAAGCCTTTTTACCATGAGGCAATAAACGTAATGGAATAGCATGAACAAAAATCCGCTTTGGCTCAAAAATAGCAAAAAGGTCATTGCGAGCTCATAACAGTTGTTGAAATTCCATTTATTTTCCATGCAATGTATGATTTATCTCAAGTAGGCTATTACTAATGAAAGACAATGTTTTACCATCCATACTGCAAAACACTATGTTGTTGATATCCTGTTTGAAGTTATCACAAAGTTAACATACCATTGATGTTCTAGCTTGGAGAGTTTTTGTAAATCCAAGTCTGTTGAAAAGTGCATTAAGTTCTAGGCTATTCAAAGTGTGCTTTTAAGAGCATTGGCTCAACCTGTTTCTGCCAAACTCTTAAACAAGAGGACCATGATGGTCCTAAACTGCTCACCTGAGTAAGTCAACTCATAACTTGTTAACCAAGTTATAAATACATACCAGAGATTGTTTGATGTACATTTAGGATGAAGACTTTAATTTCGTCCTACTGAATTTGATTTTCTAATTTTTTTTCAAACTTTCAGCCTTTCTTTGACCATAACAACCACAGCTTTTGATGGGATTGAATACTTCAATCAATTTTAGTAGAGCTACACACTAGGACAACCCTGTAAAGTTACAGATTGATTGGCTCAAGGATTTTGGAGGAGATAATATTTTTTAAATATGTATGGCAATTTTCAGCCTTTCCATTACCATAAAATCCAGAGTTTTTGATGGAATTTAATTCTTTTAACAACTTAGATAGAGCTTCACTCAAGTAACAGCCTTACCAATTTTCGGCTATTCCGTCACCATGATAACAAGAGTTTTTGATGGAATTTAATTCCTTTAACAAGTTTTGAAGAGTTTTATCCAAGAATCATTCATGCCAAGTTTCAACTTGATAGGCCCAGTGGCTTAGGAGGAGAAAATGTTTAAAGAAATCGTTGATGGCCAGATGGATGGACGGACATGTGACAGATGGTGAGTGATCACAATAGTTCATCTTAAGCACTTTGTGCTCGGATGTGCTCAGGTGAGCTTAAAATGCCATGATGTTGTGCATCTAGATATTGTCACTAATTTTCAATTTCACATGATACTGATTGGGGTTTTGCCTTTTATGGACCTTATGATTGCATTTCAGTGAAAAACAAAGATAAGACGGATACTGTATCAATGTGATCGTCCGAATTCATTTTAATGGTGTTCTTTCATTTACCAACCACCTTAGAAGTATATGCATATACAGTGCATACTAGAGAAATGAGGAATGTGACTTCAACTGAGAATAGGAATGGTGTTTTTATATCTAGACATTTAAATTTTATCCCCTTGTGAAAATTTTAACGAATAAAATCCAAATCACAAATTTAAAACACTGAATTTAACCTTTTTTCAAAAATGAACAATCTTTGGTATGGTTGAAAATACATGTACAAAATACAAAAATGTACAAAATGTATTTCCTTTGTTAATGATGATTTTGGCAAAGAATAATCTGAAAAGTCTGGGCTTACTAAAGTTGTTCATCTGAGTATCAGAGCTTGTGTTTGACCCTTCAAGCAGGGTTTTGACCCTCAAAAATCTGAAAATGTCTTATTTTGACCCTAAGAAAATTCTCCAAAGGAGGGTCTTTTTGAACCCTTTGAGAGAAAATTTAAAGGGTCAAAACTGAGGTTTATCTCAAATTTTGAATGGTGTATTTTGTATGCTATTTAGAGTTCTACTTGATAAATTTCCCCATATATTTTTTTAAAAAAAGGTCAATTCACACTAAAACCTGTAAAACTCTACTTATAATTTGCCTTTTCTGTGAGTTTTGACCCCCAGAATTTCATGGTTTAGGAGTCAATGACTCCTCAATATGAAACACTAGCATGAGCCCTGTGAGTATTTTTATAGGCACTTACAATAGTATAGCACTGACCCATGTCCTTGCATAGCATTAGTAATTTTCTTTAACCCTTGTCCTGCAAAATTAAATTTTGTTTAAAACAAACTGCCAAGTTTTGACACAATTCCAAAAGAACAGGCAAACGTTTTTCCTAGATGAAATAAAGGCTTTCTAGGCTAAGATCAGACTGCACATTTAATCTTGAAATAATGAAATACATATACATTTTACAAGAAAATAATGATACATGTACATTATACATTATTACAAGATAATAGATCAGAAAAGCTTTACATTTCCCTCTCAATAAAGCAAATTAACCCTTTCACAGAATATCGCTTAAAATTTGTCATGATGAACCCAGATAGTTCCTCCTTTGACAGGTAGTTTAGACTAAGGATTTTGTCTATACTTCCTGATTTTCTTTATTAACCCTTGTCATGCTGAATAAAAAATATAGCAAAATTACATTAAAACCGAAGAGCCAAGAGCACTGGTTGCACTCATTGTGAGTAGGCATTTATTTTGAAAATATGCTACTTAAACTTTCCTGGTTTAATATGGAAAATCAGGTGGTATGGACTAAGATCACACTGAACCTGTGTATAGGCTGATCTTTGTCTATACCTCCTGTCAATGCAGGGATAATCTGGATTCAGCATGACAAGGGTTAAACCAGGAAAGTTTGATAATTGCGTTTCAAGCCCCAATCAACCCAGTTGAGCAGTTGAGTTTAGCCACTGCCTCTCTCAGGGTTTTAAAAGTTCTAATTCGGAACTTTGAGGGCTCAAAGCCACACTATAAGCTTTAACTTTTTTCACAATTGAATTGAAAAAGTTATTTTAAGCTAAGGAAACAGTTGTGCAAAGTTATATTGAATTCCATCCACAAATGCTCAAGACCAATTTTGCCATTTGACCTTTATCTGTAACCTGGTACATTTGAATAAACTACATGTATTTCTTCATTCTCCAGAATAGATGGAACAAACATGCCATTACAGATAGACGTAGTTAACACCTTATGATAATGAGTCACTGAAAAATTATTTTCAGTGTCTAAAACTCCATAAATATATTAAGGAATCAGTGCAACACTATTGTAAGTGCCTATATTTTTAAGGCACTTACAATAATATTGCACTGACCCCTCTATATATCCACATGCAAAAATTCTGCATTGATCCCTTTATATGTCTTGCTGCTATTTTAGTACTGTTCATGATTGGTCAATGAAAAATTATTTCAGTGTATATAAAGGGTTCAAAGCAATAAAATTGTGAGTGCCTATATATTTATAGGCCTTTACAATACTATTGCACTGACCCCTCTCTAATATGCACATGTAAAATTCTGCATTGACCCTCTGAATCATCTTTCTGCTGTTTGAGTACTGCTCATAATTAGTCAATAAAAATTTATTTCAGTGTCTTTAAATATATAAAAGGTTCAGTGCAATAATATTATAAGTGCCTATATATTTATAGGCACTTACAATACTATTGCACAAACCCCTCTATAATATGCACATGCAAAAGTTCTGCATTGAACCCTGTTTTACTGCTATTTGAGCCCAGTTCATGATTGGTGTATAGTAAATTAGTCTACAAAACAAAAGAAAATCTTAAGCTTGTATATTTGAATTACTTAACATTGCAGACAATTAAAATTCCTTTGTTAAAATAACATAAATGTATCAAGAAATATAATCTAAAATACAAAGCACTCAAAAATCTGTAAATCTTTATCAAAAATATTATATATGTACCGTAAACAAGAATACTATTTACTGGTGATTAATCATGATACCCCAGCCAATTTAAAAATATAGAGTGTGTGTAAATAAAGGTTAAAATCCTGGTAAAAATAAGCTTCCAATCATCTGATTTCATGATTTGATACTTTTTAGAGCAAAAATACTCATTTTTTTTAAATAAATCTTCAATAAAAACAACAGTAACAAGGTGGCAATTTGTCAAAAGATACAATGTTACTCTGCTGGATATCCAGGTATGAGAAAAACAACAAAGGGAAATAATTTAAAAAAAATAAGCTATGTAGAGTTACAAAGACTAAGACATGCACTCTGCCAGCCCAACTACCACAGGTGATCACAAAATATGTTCTGTCTTTCCAGGGGCGTAAAAAAGCTTTCAAAAAGATTGAGGCACTAAAACATACATTTTAAATTATACACAATGAGCCTGTGTATGACATTTCAAACAATTTCATATGTACGTAATGGGCAGATGTTAAACAGTCTGAACAACCACACAGTGCACTAAAATTAATCTTGTGTTGTGAACAAGGACATTAAGTCTGTAGCCATCTATTGAGCATGTATTGAAGATTCAGATCAGACTGTGCAGTAGCATAGGCTATCAGAGTATGTATCAAGCCCATGTGATATTGTTGGAAATGTCACACACAGGGTCAATCATAATACATTTATTTCAATAAGCCCTCTCCTATTTAAAGATAATCTTTAACAAACTATCAACAAATAATAACGACCAATAATTTTCAAAGTAGATACAACAACATGTATATTTCAAGTTCCAACATTTCAGCATACGCCTTCTTCAGAGTAATTAATAATTTTTGTTATCAAAAACAAAAGAAATTGCAGATAAAAATTATGAAAAGTTATAAATGAATACCTAAAGTCATTTAGCAAAGAAAACATCGTGAAACTAGAATAATATACTCTAAACAAGTAGTTTTCCTTCTCCCTTTCATGCTTTTTTATCTAGTTATATTACTCGATGAAACCATTTGTTGTGGGTACTCATTTAAATTGTCTCTACGAGTAAATTCCTATGAGTACTCACCACATACATTAAGAACAAACATTCTGTAAATATTCAGATTTTAAATGCATAATTGCTCCCCCCCCCCCCCCCAACTTTCTATTTACAGCTCTGTATCAGAAAGCAGCCCCTATTGAAAAGAGGTTTAAAGCATTATCATCAAACCATACCATCTAACACAGTCTAAAATCTTCTCAAAGAAAATCTATAATATGGGTACTCATTGAAATTGTCCCAACAAGATGATTCCAAGGAGTACCCAAAATATAGTTAGTGCAAGTATTAATTGAAAAATTCAAATTTTAACATCCAAAATAGCCACTCTTTCTGCAGCTATGGTATTAGTAAGCAGACTCTATAGAAGAAAGGTTTACTGCATTATCATCCAACCATTCAACAAATTTTGATGTTCTGCATGATATTTTCAACAAGGCAACACAGTCATCCTCAGCACAATGAGAAGCATTTGGCCGACACCCGAACTTGCGAATATAGATCTGCTCTAGTTTATATGACACCCTCGGTGATTGATGTGCTACAGATTGTAGAGTATGGTGAGAACTACTAACAGATGTAGATGGTCCTGGTGTAAATGGACTTACAACAGATCTTGTGCATGTTGGTAATTGGGGTGAATTTCCTGATTTCAAGGGATGAGTTGATGAACTTGATGTTTGGTCTGTTGCTGATGCTGACTTGGTCAATGTTGTTGGAGTGACTACTGATGGTTGACATGCAGGTGCTCTTGATGATGTTTGTAATAATGAGGGTGATGACTGAATTGGTGAGGATATTGGTGATTGGCTTTGAGATAATGTTTCCAATGTTGATAGTAATTGTTGTGATGATGATGATGATGATGATTGTTGTAATGATGATGATTGTTGCTGTTGTGGACTTTCTGCAGACAATGTTTCTCCCTGTTCAATTGAAGTTTTTTCATTTGCTGCAGCTTTCTCTTCTTTCTGACACACAATATAACCGGTCCCAGTTTCTACAGCAAGTTTAGCTTTTTCTACCTTCATACTATCCAAATCAGACTCTGTTGGTTCTTGAGTTGACTCTGTATCGCTTGTAGTCTCTCCTGATTGATTTTCAACGTCTTCAAGAATGGACAACAAAACATCATCTTCTATACTGGCCGAAAACTCACAAAGTTGTTCTGTTGGATCTTTATTCAGCACTTTATCCACATCTTTTTGAAAATTGGTGGCTGAAGTATTTTTGTTCAAGCTTTCTTCATCACTAAAGAGTTTCTTCTTAACTTTGTCAGCATTTATTTTTGTAGTGTTTGCAGTTGGAAAATTCACATCGAATTGATTGGTATTCCTTTTGACTTGTTTAATGTTTGTTTCCATGCTATCATTTCCTTCAGCTTTCCTTTTAAATCCTGGAGGCTGGTTCCAAATGATTTCAGTTGACTTTGGTGTACTACCTTGATTCTGATTGGCTGACATTTCATGTCTTGCTGGCAAACCATCCAATGATCGAAAAGCTTCTAATGAGTCAACACACAAGATGTCATCTGAAAATTCTTCTTTGATTCTTTTGAATTCTGCTTTCAGAAGTGGAAAATCAAACCTGTTTCCATTGTGAGCAATCAGACAGACAGGTTTAGCAAGATGGTCTATGAAAGCATGCATCAAATTGGCTGTTTTATTGCTCAGTCGGTTCTGATTCTCTAGACTGTCATTATACAAACCTGTAAAATAAAAAGAATATCAAATTGTTAGTGACAGGGCCTTATACCTTGATTTTTTTACCAGATTTTAACCTCTGTAGAAAAACTGCTTGAATAACAATTACCGGCATATTTTATCTATTAACAATATCTATATATAACATTCAATACAGTTTGTTATTCATTGCTATGAAAGTATGTGCAAAGCCGAGCAGTAATGGTCAGATTTTTAGTTGTTTAAATAGCAGGGGTCAGATTTGTGTCAATCGCGCTATACATGCGTAATTCTTCTATGCATACACATGTACTATAGATTTACACAGTGTAAATCTAATGTATATGTATGTGCATAAAAAGAGGAATCTTTTTAAACTAGGAAAATTGTAGAGTAAAATCTTTAGAATATAAACTGTCTCATAAATAGTGTAAACTTTGATTTTAATGAAATCTTGGCTGATGATTTTTTTTTTTCTTTTATGTGTTAGATCAGTTGTCATAGTGGAATTTTATGAGTTAGAGTTTTTTTTCTATTTATCACATTACCTTGAGTGTGGTAAATCAGCAAAATTCTTGAAATCAATCAATTAGAGATATTCTACCTAACGTATTTAGAATGAAGTCGTCAAATGGATTATGACTTCATGAAGGGTAACAACTTTGCCATGTTGTCTTGAAATTCATCCAACTTTATTTATACAAGTAGATGGATTTAACATGCCAATATTATTTCCCTTGAGGAGTGCTTTTTCTACATGGAAAGTAATTTGGGATATTAATTGAAGGTCATTGTCAGAGTTGAATGTCATGAGTTTAGTTTCAATCTCATAACATTTGATCCTGACCATGACCTTTACTTAGTATACAAGAATGCAAATACTTGACCTTACAAGTTACTGAACATTTAATGTACCATTTGAATTCACAGACCAAAGGGAAAGATCGCAGAATTTGAGAGGCAGCTGAGTCCATAGGTAGCCAACGCGGGTGGGGATAGTATAATTTTACCAAATTTTGACCACAAAAAATTATTATACTATTTTTTTCTATCATTATGTATAATATAGACTATAGTCTATATTATACATTGTGATAAAAAAAAATAGAATTAAAGTTTTTTGTGGTTAAGTTTTGGTAAATTTACACTATCCCCACCCGTGTTGGCTACCTGTGGCTGAGTCTGTGAAAAATTTCTAGTGCAAAAATGACGAAATTTTGTAGATGTTTTTCTTGACCAACTAAGGCTTTGGTTTAAAAAGTACATAAAGAGCTTAAGGTCAGGTAGACTGGTCCAACCCCCGACTTCAAAAAGGCTGACAGGTAATCTCCAAAATACAGTCACAAAGGACTGGCTTTTCAGTACTTGTTGACATATCACATTGTGCACCTAGTACTTTTGTTTGGCTCTCACTGTCTCATGAAAGATTGTTTGAAGACCAATCTCACAAAAAATACATACATTAACCCTTGTCATGCTGAATAAAAATCTTTGCAAAATAAATGTACAATCAAAGTGCTAAAAGCATGGGAAGTTACCAAATGTGAGAGAGTATTGATTTCGGAAATGCATTGTTTTACACCTTTCTGGTTTGAAAATGAAATTCAGGTGGTATGAACTAAGATTGGACTGCACATATGTGCAGGCTGTTCTTTGTCTATACCTCCTGTCAAAGCAGGAATATTCCGGGTTCAGCATGACAAGGGGTAACACTTTCCTGTTTTACAAAATTTTGGACCTGTCCAAATTCAAACATTTTGCAGATGAAAATTTAAAGTGGATTTAATTTGAAAATAACCATTAGAAAGGCTGACAAGCAATTTCTTCTTTTTCCACACTATTTTCTCAATCATAAAATCATAGGCATGTAAAAAACAGGGATTAAACAGCAAAGGGTTAATTATAGTGTTTATTTCTCTGACATTAATTAATTAGTCTAGAGTTTTTTTTCACATTTAGATTCATCAATGAAATGTCATTTATCACTTTTACATTTATCACCACAGGTAGCCAACCTGGATGGGGATAGAGTAATATGGCCAAATATTAACCACAAAAAATCATAATATTATTTTTTTTATCACAATACATATTATAGACAAGGTCCTGAACTACCCACTTTTGTGCACAGGTAGCCAACCCGGGTGGGGATAGAGTAATATGGCCAAATATTAACCACAAAAAATCATAATATTATTTTTTTTATCACAATACATATTATAGACTATAATATGTACTGTGATAAAAAAATTGTTATTATGATTTTTTGTGGTTAAAATTTGGCAGTATTACACTATCCTCACCCGGGTTGGCTACCTGTGGTTAAGAGTCATTTTGACTGTTTGGCGTAATGATATGAAACAAGTAATTAATTTGTAGCATTTAAGATAGTAATATGTGAAAATCTAAGGTATAAAATCATGTTTTGACCCTTAGTTATTCCTCTCAAGGAGGTCAAAAGCACCCCTTGGGAGAAATTTCCAGGGGTCAAATTACGATACTTTCAGATTTTTGGGAGTCAAAACCCTTGTTTAAGGGTCAAACATGAGCCCTGGATAAGAGGAGCTAACTCCAATCCCAAATCATTATTTCTGAATGAAACCCTGCGATGAGGGTACTCATTTGAATTGTCTCATAGAACTATTCCAATGAGTAACCACAACCTAAGATTTCAGATGGATTTGAAATATATTTTGATACAAAATTCTATTTTACCCCGTCAATCGATTACTCTTTAATGCTCACCAACAATTGTTTTTAAAGCTCATTTTTACATATAGGTTATTATATAAGACAAAACAGATTACATAACATATATGGCAAAATATGAGATTATGAAATAATTGCCTGTGAACTAGATATACAAAAGAAAGAACAGCTAATGTACCTGTTATTTCACTGGCACAATATGACATTGGTTTTGCTGGGTCAAAACAAAGAGTTAACTTGTTCATTACTCGTGGTGTTGACCCCTGTAGAGATGCGTGTTGTAAATCAGCCCTATGCACAGCCAAAAGACACAGCTCAACAATCCGGGGCTTCTGACCACCATCCAACAAAGATGTGGCTTCCAGGTCCAGAAACACGTATGTGGCTATTTCTTGTCTGGTTGGCTTATTGTCAGAGTGACCATTTTGTGGTTTGGCTTCACCATCCTGATCAGCTATTGGTTGGCAATTGCTGGAGCCACTGGCCATACCACTCCCTGTTGTTTATAACCAAGTCACCACTAACCAATCCTATTATAAATACAAAAAAAGAATTGACCAATTATTACAAACAAACTACCCAGAACTTAAGCATAGCTGAAAATTACAGACAAAAGCCGGTGTCAAAGCCACGCAGACAAGTAATATTTAAATTATAGGTTTACAAGTCTAATGCGCTAACCACTGAGCCAAAGAAGATCTTCTATGACACAGGTGTCAGATACTGTATTTAAACCAAAGAAGCTATACAGGACAGTGGTGAGAGTGGTCTCCCAAAACACACTCCCCCTTAAGAGTCATCATACATTGATGAAAATAAGCCTTTTTCACCTACTTTATAGGCTGTAATGTGCTTCATGTACAAAAAAGTCGGTATAGTGGAAGCATATTGACCTAAACCTGGCCTTTGTGATTTAAATGAATTAAATACCGGTCTTTCCTCCTTAGCAAAACACAACTTATCTGCGGAATCCAAATGTAAAGTTGGAGTGCACGTGTTAGCTTTGTTAACCCGTTATCGCACATGCTGTTCACTGTAACGGCGATATTTGGTCACCCTCATGAACTAGTGAATCAATACATAAACTGAGTTTCTTATTTAAAAATCTTTAGATGCGGTTGAGAAAAATGTAAAATATTTCGAATTCCTTTCAATGCAATTTATGTGTTTTGAATGAAAATGAAATGAAATCCCCTCTTTCAGTCGCAATAATTGATTTTGAAATCGAATCATCTGCAACATGACTAGGCGCCTGTATATAGGTAAACTACTAACTTCATGCATATCTGTAATTTGTGCAGTATAACGGAATGTCCATGCTTGATCGTCACATGCCAAAGTATCTTCGGAATTTATTCATGTGCCTACTTATTTATTCTGCATAAAGGTCAGGTTCAAGTTAATATGCGCCCACTATACAATGCTGTCATAAATGGCTCAATGGCAATTTCCCAGACAAGCCCCCATATCACAAACAAACTATCCACAACTTACGCATAGCTGAAAATTACTGACAAGAGCCGGTGTCAAACCATGGGGACAAGTAATATTTACATTATTGGTTTACAAGTCCAATGTGCTTGCCCTTGAGCCAAAGAAGATCATCCATGAGGCAGGTGTCAGACATTGTATTTAAACCAAAGAAGCTTTGAGGAACAGTGGTGAGAGTGGTGTCCCATAATACCAATTACAACTGTACAAAATTTAAGACAATAATTTTAATTGGTAAATCTCATCTTTTATTGTTTTTTTACAAATCTATCCATGTTGAGATCTAAGGGAAGGGCCAGAGGTTACTCCCCCCATGTAATTAAGGATGTGGTTGTCATGTCAAGGTTCGACACTAAGGGGAGTCCGGGAGTCCCAAACTCCTTGTTTACCAGTTGGACTCCTTAGATTTGCAAGTAAGGAGTCTGGTGGACTCCAAGGGTTGAAAGGAAACATTTTGAGAAACAAATGCACACAACTTGTTGAAGAAAACATTTGCTTGCATCCTGTACTGTTTTGAAAAAAAAACCCTCTTCTTTGGTAGATCATTGAGAAAAAGAAGAAATTGCTTATAACAAGCAATTTCTTCTTTTCCACAATGTTCGCCCATTATGGAAATTTGGACTCCTTAATTTTAGCTTGGACTCCTTGAGTTCATGTGTTATGAGTCCAATTGACTCCTTAAGCTCAGGAATTAGTGTCGACCCCTGCAAGTTGAATAGCCTGATAACTCAAAGTATCATTTGATCAGTGACTGGGTAAAATGTGGTATCAACAGTTTTGTTCAAGTAGTAGTTACAACACTTGGCTCAGTCATTTGGGAAATGAGAAAATAATAATAATCAAAAAAATATGAGTCAATAAATGGAGAAAACACACATCTAATATTGTTTAACAATAAACATTAAACATTATTAAACATAAAAACACCAAAATGTCTAAGCACTACCAGTCAACATGACTTGTGAGCTCATCGATAAATTTGTGAAACTTGCTTTCCTTTTTAATCTACATGATTAAAAAGTATGAATAGCTTCATTCTTTTTATCTTGTTTAACAAATCAATCAAAAAGAAAAGATGAAAATATCATTTACCCAGAAAGTGCAGAACTAAATGAATACACATGTATCCTGCAAACTTGTGTTGTGTATTGACGCGGTGACGTCACGGAATGGGAAAATCCACATAATTGACCCCGTGACGTATCATGAATAGAAAAGCGACTCCCGAATCCTCCCGTGGACAAAATTTAAACTAGTGTCAACCATAAGCAATTTATATTATTGTGTTAATTCTCTGATATATTGTTACGAAGATAAAAATATTATTTTCTATTCAAAAGTGTAGTTTTAAGAATTAGTAACGATAAAAGTCTTAATTTTTATCCGGAATAAATCATCGCCACCAATGACCTTTCGAAAGAGCGGCCATATTAGATTTGAAAGCTAGAGGGCAGAACGAAGAACTAGATTTTTGTGTGCCGGTTTCGTTTCATTACAGTACTCAGAATTTTTGCAGTTTGCACTGGTAAGTCTTTGTGAAATTCCATCAATTGGCGTTTAAATAAATTTGATTTGGACTTTAAAGGAAATACAGGGACAATTCCAAGCTCAAATTAAAATACCAAACGTTGCTGTGATAGCATACTGCACGGGTACTGTAGAATTGACCACACCCACTTTTAACACCTTTTAACTTTTAACGCTTACTTGAGATGGTATGCATGCAAGAAGCATATTTGCCAAGATTGTCCATTGAGGATAGTGACTGTCTTAAAAGTAAAAGAAACACATTAAATAGGTTATAGAATTCAGGTTCAATGTTGCAGTGACTTAGCTAGACGATGAGTCATGCTGCTGGAATTTTGTTGTTAATTTTGCAGGAACCTTTCGGGATAGAATTCAAAAACTATATCATCAGTTGTAAAATCAGGGGTGCATAGAAAAACAGAATTATGCATGAAAACCAAATTTTACCAAATTATAGTAGAAAAATATTATTGTCCCTTTATTATTATAATTATGGAAGTGGCTAGCCGTACGGGTCCGTACGGCTAGTCTTATAGGCTAAACGTACGGACCCGTACGGCTAGCCTGTCCTCACTGGAAAGGCTAGCCGTACGGGAGTTTTTCAACCAATCAGAATACAGTATTTGATTTCTAATTATCTACCGTCTTTGGGTTCACCTATCGATTGTTCAATGACAGTTGTATCTTTATTTTTGCTTTTAACAACTTCCGTATTAAAAAAGAGAGAATATGAAGCACTTTTTAAGTATTTGCAACAATGATTATGTTGGTAAAACTATGTTATCTGAGTCTACAATTATCGACCTAATTAACCAAAGTGTTTTATGTTACGTTTCCCGAAATAGTTTTTCACACCGTTTTGCATTCAAACAAAGATAATTTATTAATGATTTTGAAAGTCTGGCCGGCAATAAAATAATTTTAATTGGAGGTCATTAGCAGATTTTTTTTTTTACCTCAATATTTGATTTACCGGTACAAGTTAGGCATTTTTTGTGAAAATGTTAAGCATCTTATGTGGAAACGTGTTGGATGTTTGTAGTAATATTTTCTCCTTCCATAAAACGGACTAAACGTGTTGAAAAAAATCAACATGATACGGAAGTTTTCGGATTTAATAAAAATATATGTAGTGTCAAAAATTTACTGGAGACAGGCGCTAAGAAATTTAGGTAAAAAATTAAGCATTCCTTTTATTTTTCATTTTCTTATTTGAAGGTAGTCGTATTAATTTCAATTAACAAAATTCACACTAAAATGTACCAGTGATGCTCCGCAAAGATGTTTAGTTTTTCACCTTAATATAACATCATACTGTCGGTCATTGAATTGATTTTTCGACCTGCAGATTTGAGTTATTATATCTTGTTTCGTATTCCGATATTTACGTTACTAGACACAAAAAGGACATTTTAAACGTGTAATGTCTGGAATCTTCTAACGGGTACGTAAATTTAACTCACCTCTACATTCAAGCCACCCCCACCAAATTATTTGCATTGCGGAATTCCCGGTAATAAGGAATTTGTAGAAGATCGTATTTTAGAGTTATTCAAGGCAGGGGCTCAGGGTCCGTGTTGAAGGAGACATTGCGAAAGTATGATTGCCTAACAAAGAATTTTTTATCAACTGAGAAATAATTTTACACTTTTACCGTCCGATAATAGATTTAAACTATTGCACTAAAATGTATATCTTCTTTCGTGTATAATAAGAGAAAACAGAAAAATATCGAAGTATGCGAATGG
Source organism: Fragum whitleyi (assembly GCA_948146395.1). Classification (NCBI taxonomy): domain Eukaryota; kingdom Metazoa; phylum Mollusca; class Bivalvia; order Cardiida; family Cardiidae; genus Fragum; species Fragum whitleyi. The sequence goes on from OX411543.1 coordinate 34,263,917, forward strand.
AAACATAACATTTATTATTCATTACAGTGCTGAATTCGGATTGGTTTAAAACTGCCTTGCTGTATTCTGATTGGTTGAAAAACTCCCGTACGGCTAGCCTGTCCAGTGAGGACTGGCTAACCGTACGGGTCCGTACGTTTAGCCTCCCAGACTAGCCGTACGGACCCGTACGGCTAGCCACTTCCTATAATTATTGGTTCTGAAAATTTTATGAATTATGAATATGGGTTTGACTTCAATTAGACTGCTTAACCTGGTTTAACCTCAGCAGGGAAAAAGACTAGCAGGGGCCTAGTCACCCATGGCCCCTAGATTTTAGACTGGGCCCTTAGATTTTTTAGAAAATACCTATGCCTCAAATATTAAATGTTGAATTTTTGAAGCCTGGGCCCCTAAGTTAAAATTCAGGGTTTTCCCCCTATGTTCAAAACTGGGGGTCATTTTGTCACATTATGACCCCCTTTAAACTAGATAAAGAATGTTTCCTTGACAATTTTGGGGGTCATTTAAAAAAAAGGGGGTCCAAATTCAAAGAAACAGGGTAATGGAAAACCCTGAAAATTGTTAGTCATTTGCCCAGCAGTGCCAGCACAGCTTATATAAATTGTAGTCACAGAAATTAATTTATTACTTCGATATAGATTCCTATAAACAGTTGGAAAATAAACTGTTAATAAATATCTGATATAAGTATATACCAAAGATTAAGAAAAAAATAGCAAAATATTCCAACTAATACACTGATTTATCCATCTTATATAAAGAATTTTACTTTTATTTTGATTCGGTTTACCTAAGTCCACAATGCAGATCAGTAATAGTGTAATTTGGTTTTTCTGTCATCATCTATCACAAAAGTGCTCCAGCTAGGATTTAAAAAGGACAGAGTGCCAGAGTCCTGGAAAAGCACTTTGTGTCGCGTAGCAATGAGCCAGGGATCTTCTTCCAGGGAGGGGACTCCAACAATATCTTCTTCATAGCATCCAATAAATAAAACCATATACACTGCAACTCCATTATAACGAAATCTGTTAGAGCGCTAAATCCATTATAACGCGGGGTCCGCTTGGCTCCCGAAATTTGGGGGGGTCGACCATCTTGGGATGCTGCGGCGATGTTACCCGATCCGCCGTTAACGCTGTTTTGATTGCGTTTTTAGATCGAAGGGTGAAAATACTGAGATAAAAATCGATACTGAGCGAAGCCAGGTAAATCAATACAATTGATTTTCACACCTCCCGCGGAGCAGTGGTGGCGATGAATGCCTCAGGTCAGAGAAAAATGGCTTGTTTGATTGCTGACAGACGTAGGCCTATAGTTATATCACTACCGCTGGAGTACCGAATTCGATCACGAGTAAAACCATCACATCCTTTCCTAACCCCAAACTGCTATCTCACATAGGTCTACGATTAGTTACCCATGGGTGAGTGACTTAAAGTCAGAAAGAATGAGTGCCGCCGTCGGAGAAACACGGAATCCCAATATTGACAGTCCGGCGCGCTACCAACTGTGCGCTTTGTCGACGGCAGGGACACCGAAAAGTCTAGCTCGCATGCGATTAAATCCAAGTTAAATAAATTTTACAAGAAGCCGTGTTTTCGCAAAATAAGCTAATCTCGTTTTATATTCTCAAATCTTGAACATTAACCGCTGTTGACAAACGTTTCAAAAAGCGACTCGCCCCTTACCCAATTTATTGGTTAATTACCTCCCTTTGCCAATCCCGTTGAATTTTCTTATAAATATTATGTTTTTTGTAAATATATGATAAAATTTTGTTTCTTTTTTATTATACTTATTCATATTATAGACATGTTTTAAAATTCTAAGCCCAAATGAATTATTTTTGTTGATTCTTTCTCTCACTAAATAGACAACTTCATTGAGTTTTTAAACAGAAAGCTATATATAAACCTACATTTCCAGCTTGCCAGCGTCAAACAAAGAATTTAAATATGGCGCGAAACTAATGGTGACCGCGTCGCTTCGCTTTCGTCTGGACTTTCTTTCCTGACAAATCTATCTGATAATCAATGCCGTGAATAAACATCTTGTCAAGCCAAGGTTTACGAACATTTTACTTCCACAGTTTTTGAGAAGAACTTTAGATATCCCTTGACTCGTGAAGATGATGTATTAAATGGATTAGCTTATCTCCGCAAACCGACGATCCAAATGTCGTAGCTACAGATTCATTTAATTGAATTTAAGGCATTTTTCCTCGCTCATCGAAGAATGCGGTCCTGCACTCCAAGAGATTCAATTACTTTGGTATAGTTTCGATCGGACGTAGCCGGGGTATTGTTTATTTTGATTGCGTAGATAATTATGAAATTCGTTGATCTTATGAAGCTTTAGGCCTATGGATTTTTCTATCTTTACCCTTTTGAGATCGTCGTTATCGGTGTTTCTCAGCTGCCGGACGGGTAGGCCCGAGAAATCGGGATTCAGAGAACTAATAGGATTCTGTGATCGTTTAACCCTACAAACTAGATTACTTTATCAAAGATAGTTTTGTTTAGCTTAGGGACAACAATACGATCTTAAAATAAAAAATACCAAAGTAATAAACCGCGTTTGTTCTTCAATTCGTTGCCGAGTTTTAAAAATATAAAATACGATGGCATAAATATGTACATGTATATTTAGAAATCCGATATCGTTATCAATATTGACCCTGTGTCTGTTACGTATCCGCGGTACGTTATTGTTCACTGCAGGGGGGGGGGGGGTAATCGGCGGCGGCCTTTGGGTACAGCGTTATAGCAGATACATCCACTTCTTCCGCTGTTTCATTTCTTGGACCCCGACCACAGCGTTTTAATGGAGTTGCAGTGTATCTATCTTTTTAAGCTTTGATCCAAATTTTTTAGACATAAATTGTTATTTTTCATGATCATTTTTTTCATTATAATTTGTTTTTAATCTTCTTGCTATTATCAATATTTTGCAAATTCAGTTAGGATTATAGAACCACTAGGATTGTCTAATCAAAGCTTCCAAAATCGTTTGAGTATAAGGCAGGGCTTGGAAAACTGGGCGACTTAAGCGACGGAGTAGCCTTGATCGTGATAATATTGCCTGAGTTGTCGAGCAAAGCAAAGTCAGTTGCATGGAAAATACCAGAAGTCACCTAGCTATAACCTGGCTCGCAGGCTTTAAAATTATGAGACAATAGATCAAAGAGTAATCCACCGCCGTTTGGAAGCCCTGTGATAGTGTATATTGGTCATTGATAGCCCATGCCAAGCAGACAACATGATGTTATTCGCACATTACTGACAGTGATATTGTAAGCGGCATGTGTCCATTATCAACTTTGAAATTATGACCCGGGGTTAACCAAGTGTAACTGTATGCAAAACGAGGTAAAACTTTTAAAAGTTTGCCACTTGGAAGCTTGTAATTCTGTCCTGGATCGTTCATCGATAGGCCTTCAATAAATCGCAAAATTGTCATTTCAGCCCAATAAATCAAATTACTTGCTTCAAATACCAAATAATTGCATTCTATGAAAACAATTAATCCAAGCAATGACACAAGGCATACAAATTTAATAGTGATGAACCCATTTTCGATATGAGGGCACTCGGTAAATGTTTCTGAGGATCATAAGCGCTGACGTCTGTGTTGTGTTTTCTAGGGGTGTAACAATAGGTCGAATTATCGTTGTATCGTGATAGTTTACCTTGCAATAGCAATAGGTCGATAGCATTTTTTCAAGTCAATAGATATCGAAATAGTTCCACTGACTATCGATAGTTTACAATAGTTTGTTTTGAAAATGAAAGTAGAACTAAATGAAGTAACATGCTGCCTTACTGCATGTTTTTATCAGAGAATGAGGTCAAATCCAATTCTAAGGAAATATTTAAGGAAATATCAGTAATTAACTGATTTGATCATTTACTCGCCATTAACAAGGTAAACAGCATCTTACAAGACCAATATAAAGTTACTGTGTAATAAAAGGTGGACGCTTTATCATTGAGTTTTATCTATTTTTTCTGTAAAAACAACTATTGTGATAGTATTGCAATAGTTGCAATACTATTCCAATGGCAACTTTACTATCGCAATACTATTGTGATACTAATTTTGAACTCAATAGTCACCCCTAGTGATTTCACCTAGTGGCAAGCTCTCCACATGTGAATTAGTCAGTCTATTTCAACCGCATTATGGGGAATATAACTTTGAAAGGTTTAACATTTGTAATCATCTTCAATCCAATGGAATATGTTTGAAGGATATTATAAAAAAATTTGATTTCAGTTTTCTATTATTTCTCGTAAGTAGATCTGTGAGTTATGTACTGTCAGGCACACAAGATAATCATTTTGGTACTAATGATATCAGCCTTCAGACAAAGATTCATGTGACAAGGTCAAGGTCATGTGACAAGGTCAAGGTCATCTGTCAAGGTCAAAAAATGCTGTTCCGGGGGCATGCATGTTTCACAAACACATCTTGTTCTGATATTAAATTTAGTGGAATTTTAACCTTTTTTCGGACTTAGAAGTAAGTTTTTATGTGCAAATGTTGTATAGTGGTTATAATTCTATTCCTACTGAAGCTTTTGCTTTGAAACTTTGCACAAGTTTCTGTGACCATTATATCAGCCTTCAGACAAAGATTCATTTCTCTGATACTGAATTTAGTGGAATTTTAACCCTTTCCAGACTTTAAAATTCCTTCTTAAGTATTTATATGCAAATGTTGTACATCAATTATCTCTTTTTAGGTCATTTTATCTTGCTCAAGGTGAGCTTTTGTGATCATTGAATGTCCGTCGTGCGTCGTCATGCGTCAACAATTTAAGTGTTTACACTCTAGAGGCCACAAATATGATCCAATCTTCATGAAACTTGGTCAGAATGTTGGCCAGGTCACAAGGATGAATCCTATCGAAAATGGGATGGTTTGGTGCCATATCACAGGAAAAGGGGCCTTTATGACAATTTCCTTGTTTACACTCTACAGGCCACAAATATGGCCTAATCCTAATGAAAATTGGTCAGCATGTTTGTCAGTTCCCAAAGATGAACCCTATCGAAAATTGGAAGGATTTTTGCCTTACCACGGGAAAAGGGCCTTAATGACAATTTTCTTGTTTACACTCTACAGGCCACAAATATTGCCCAATCTTCATGAAACTTGGTCAGAATGTTTGTCAGGTCAGAAGGATGAACCCTATTAAAAATGGGAAGGATCCATGCCATGTCACAGGAATAAGGGCCATAATGACATTTTTCTTGTTCACACTCTAGAGGCTAGATATATGGCCCAATCTTCATGAAACTTGGTCAGATCGTTGGTCAGGTCACTAGGATGAACCCTATTGAAAATTGGAAGATCCATGTCATATTGTAGGAAAAGGGGTTTAATTGATATTTTTCTTGTTATAAATCTAGGGGCCACAAATGTGGCCCAATCTTCATTAAACTTGGTTCTATGTAGAAATTATTTCCTAAATGACATCTGCCTATTTAATTGATGTGATGTCCCAGGGGTCAAAGAGACTCAGGTGAGCGATCAAGGACCATCTTGGTCCTCTTGTTCTATTTAAGCTATTACAAAATACCAATTTTTACCCACAGATATGCGGTGGGGTCAATGCACATTATTCATAGTCAGTAGAGCTTCTTGTTATTTCAATTTTTTGTAAGGGATGAATCTTTTGCAAGTTGGATGTTGAAAAGTTCAAACACTCCAAAATCTTTTTTCATAGAGAAATTTGACATTTTTACAGAAACAATAATAATTGTGCGTAAATCAATTTGATTTTTTGACATTTTCTTTTGGCAACAGAGAAATTAAAATACTTTATCCTGGGCATTTTCCCTAGAAATTGGGAAGAAGCCTTAGCCTGTTCATTTTCTGAAATATAAGCATTGATCTTTTTGAAGAATTTGGAAACCTATTATTAAAGAACCAAAAAAGAGATAGCGCATTATTAAGACTTGAAAATAAAAGTAATGAAAATAAGGAGACACATGATACTCTTTGGTGCCATTAAAATATACCTCTTTGGTCAATTTTCTGCTTGGCTGTTTAGATGGGTTTGGCATAGAGCTGGCACTCTCTTCATTAGATGGAAAGAATCTATCATTGGAATTTCAGGGTCCAAAGAATCCACTCGTCTGCTCATAAGAAATCCTGGAGGACGAGTGGAAATTCTAAGGCAGTTGTCCTCTAGGTCGGCAGTCGTGCTCTAGGATGAGTGAAGAATGAATGGCATTAAATATTTATACTATTGTCAGGATAAAAACAGATAAAATACAGAAAAGACGCCTCAAAACTGTTCACTGTGATAGAAGTTTCCAACTACTTGAACTGTAAACAGTCATGTTCTTTGATTTCTTAAAATAAAACTTTGGTTTTCACATGATATAAGCCGGTACCCGAACTTTGTAAATACTAATCAATCTCACAATCAAGGAAATAATCGAAAATGAAAAAAAAAAGAATTTTTTGCATGTTTTGTTCATACCTACTGCTAGTTTCGTTGCATATAGCCACAATCATTGAATTTTATGAGAAAAATCCATGGTATTGTATGTTTACAAATGAGATATATTTCACTTATCCCTGATCATTTTACCAGTATTTATTTATCAAACAATATCTGGTATTTATAACATGGTTGACAAGTTATGAGCTGATTTACTCAGATGAGTGATATAGTACCATTATGGTCCTCTTGTTCAAAAATGATAAACAGAGAGGTTGTTGAAGCCAGACTATATTGGTGAAGTTATTGATCATATTTTACATAATAATACTGATCTGGACTATGTTAATTATTTATGACCCTGGGGGAATCTTACCCTTTCAATCTTGAATGATACTATATATGCCCTTATGATCCCATTTGAACTGCATTACCAATATTGAAGATAAATTTGTTTATTCTCCAAAGAAATATTCTTTCATGAAGAAATAAGGTTATTGATAAATTATGCAGCAAAAGCACGGAATCTTTCTGTGAAGACTTTACATGGCCAGGAATCATGTGACTAAAATTTTTTGATAATTTTCAATAATTCTGTAAATACTTAACATGGATTTAAGGTAGTGGACCGGTAATAGTTAAAGGCAAAGTTCAGGGAGTTATGAACTTTAACAGTGTTAACCGAGGTTTCCTAATGATTTTCATTAGGAAACCTCGGTTAACATTGTGAAAGAACATGTGGTCCAAAATGTTGCGGAATTATTAGGGGTCCACAACCTTAAACAAGTTTTGAAACAGAGAAGGCAGAAAACACAAGGAATTTCCTGGGTATTATGAATATTTCAAAATTCTGCTAGTAAAAAAAAATATTGACAATTTAGAAAATTTGTCCTTTTTATATGATATCTCATTTAATTTTTTTTACAAGACTTAAATGGGTATAATGCTAATTCTTTCCCCCAAACTGTATTGGAGTTTAATTTCACCAACAAACTGTCAATGAATGTGTGTTGTGAAATGCAGAAATTTCTTATGAGTAAATATCTATGATCTGCAACTTTTTTTGCCAGGCAATATCCCTTCTTTTACCCATAATGGTCTCTGGCTTTCCTAGATTTATACCTTGTAAAATTTTAGTTTTATAGGTGGAAGATTATGATAAAAATACCTTGCTGAAAATCATAGTTAAGAAGAGGTTAAAATTGTAATGGAAGTGAGTGTAAACTGAATCAAGGGTTTTACTCATACCATCCATGAATGATGAATATCAATTTTAGTAGGGTATCATTACCATAAATATCCTATCTTTTTAGCTCTTGCCAGAGCTTATTTCGACAGCACCAATGAAATTAAGTTAGCATTTGTATTTCAAAATAGGATTCTAAGTAAGAAACATAAATTTTTAACCTTAAACCTTTCCTTTACAGTGCTGGTATTTTATGTTCTTGGGATGTTTTTGAAAAAAAAAAAAAAAAAGAAAAGAAATTGCCATTTTCATTTTCCACAATATTTTCTATCCTATTTGATGGTTTCTTGTGAATTACACCTACTCATAGCCATCTTCAACCTTATTCAATTTGTATAATCTAGACAATGGACACCACAAGGCATGCATAGTTCTTAGTTTCACCAGATTCAAAACTGAAATTTCCAGTGACCTGTTTCTCAGTGCTGAGAAATTTTGACAACAATTCAAAGTAAGATTAGACTAAACTTTCAAATTCAACTGGAGCCACTGATCACATGAAATTTCAAAAGAAAAAGGACACTGCAGAACGTGGAGGGTTGGATAGTAGTGTGAATGATATCTGATGGGAAAGATCAGCGAAGGGCAGGGTTGTGGAATTCCCATGCCCTACTTGTCAGACACAGGCTTTCTTACCTGGGGACAGATAATTTTTATTTCCAAAAAACCTCTTGTCCATTGACAATCAGTGGCCTGAAAAATCTCAGAATGATACTACATAGATCTTAGAGATTATTTATCTCTGTATTATTTTACAAGGTGAAACCATTGTTTTTAATGAAGAAAATGCTGGATTCCAAAAAAAGAACAATGTTTTTTCAAAATGTATCTATCATTTTTTTTAATGGACAAGATTTTTTTTATCCTGGACAAGTAGCAAAACCATATTTTACGAGTCCCAGGATGGGTGCAGAAAATTTGTATTTCCACACCCTTGAAGAGCCTCACCCTTGGTTTTGAATTTTCCATTGAACCTGTACACAGGTAGGTTGATACCTTTAAGGACATTATGTAGAATATTTACGGTACATGTGGAATGTGTTTAGATAACTCAGCATGCCAATTTCCCTCTAAACCTGACTGTTCAGGTATACACATATTGTAGTAGTGCCAGCTGGGAGGCTTATCAGTAAAATAGAGGGATTTCAGTTTCTCTACACCTGACTGAACACTGCAGTAGATAGTAATTGGGGGCAGAAGGTCAACTGATACGCCAGGAATTTGTATGGAATACACACTGGTCAGTCATGGATAGTGCTTAATTAAGCTGTATTATATAACCGTTACATATCGTAAATACTTGTTTTTGTTACCCGACAAAATAAAGGAAATGAATCATTTAACCATGTTCCTGGAACTCTGTGTTGAATCATTACCAGATAGCAAATATTTTTTGCAAGTCAGAATTGTAAAGATGTGAAGATTACTAGGGGAAGTTATAGTATTGATGAAATAATTTCATTTTTACTAAATCAAAATAAAGTATTTTTTTGTAAATGATTGAAGTATCTTGTATTCAGTAATTTGTGTTTGTCTGCGTTTAAAACTGAAACTTCTATGCAGTTTTTTTTCTTTATATTTTTTTCCTCAATAATGCAAATGATCTTAGGGTGTCCATCTGTTAATTTTGATTTGTGTGCATTTTCTTACTTCTATAATTATTTTTCATCATAATCCTAATCAAAATTATTTTCATGGTGTGCCTTTTTCCAAATTATATTTACTTGACAACTAAAAACTTTTACATGTTACTGCAGCCCTATCTTATAAATAATAGCAGTGCAATATTTTGACTTCATGTACTGTTTATGATTCTTCCTATATGCATATTAGTGAAATGATTTATGGGTAAAGTATTCAACTCAATAGCTTCAAAATAATGTTGGACAAAAACAATAGCCAATCATGCACTTTTAAAACATTTTGGGGATATAGAAAAAAACAACTTTCGACTGCAGCTTCAAAAACTACAGTTTCTTAATTATGATTGTACATAGACAAAATATTGGTTGCATGTTATGAAAGAAACTAACGTTACACTTCTGAATGCAGAAGTTACCTGACATTCTGAAGGGCAGTCTGATCAGTATTCTATGCTTCTGTCATACAAAACCCAAGCATTGGACTAAAGCACCCGTTAAGGTATACATGTATGTGCCTATTGCGTGTTTCAAGATAGAGACATTCTCAAGCATTTATTCACTTTTTAGCTCACCTGAGCACATGGAGAAACTAACTAAGGATCTAAATATCATATTCAACTAAATGTGGAAGTACATAGCCAAAGTAGACAAAGTGCTGATTTCAAAATTTAAGCTGAACCTATGCGAGATGTTTTCAATTTCACACAAACATTAATCAGCACATACAGCCACACCAAAACATATTAAGAGAGGTCTATCTTAGCAAGTGAATGCCTTGAATAATACCAGAAAAATTACAAACGTAAAATATTTCCTCGCAAAGTCACTAAGGCCTAATTTTGCCTCTTAGAAGGCATAGATCAGAATCTGGTCAGACTCTACAGATACACAGGCTGGCGACCAGAGGTTTTCATGTACTTTGCTTTACTGTCAATTACTTTTGTTAATAACTGTTGTATTTTATGATTGGTCTGAGAAATGTTTCAGTTCAATATTCAGGTAAAAGGAACTTGCAAATTTTCCCAAATTCAACTGGTAGTACACATTATATGTATTAAACTATTTTCTAACAGACATGTAATATAAATGTTCAAACCACTAGAAACATTTCATATTAAAACTTGGAAAAAGATAATGATATTACATGTTCAATAGTTATGTTTTATACATTGAACTATCATGTAATATTACTGAAAGCAAGTATTTCTGTAACCATATTTTTTTTAAATGGACAATTTTTATCATGAAATATCTTCTAGGGTATGAAATCATTATGTTTTGACTTTTTGTTGCCCAAAATTATCAAGTCTAATTGGTATTTCGTAGAGTAAGATTCTTTCTTGCAATTCAATTTCCCTGCATTTAAACAATTTGGGTATGTTGGTTTGAGCGTGAAATTCAACATCTTTCATGTGCCACAAAACACTGAATTTGTTATGCTGGTTGCATAATTGAACTATCCTTAAAATAAAACTTTTTCCAAGTACCTGACCACCTTAATAAGCGAGTAATTGATGATTGATTTTCACCTTTTTACTATAGGATAAAGAGCAATTAGGTCATGTTTTGCCCCCTCCACCAACATGGTATGTAAATTAAATACATCAGTTGCTATTTTTAGCCCAGCTGAAATCCGTCTATACTGGGCTGTTTTTTTACCTGAGATATTTTCTTGATGTTGGGAATTTCAAAGGAATTTCTGTTTTAAAGTAAGTTAAATTCGTTTCCTTTGGTGTCCATTTGGAATGTTAGTTATGTAGTAAAATACAAAAAAATTGGAGGAGTATTTTTATGTAGTATCAAAATTAAGGTTTTGCTTCACAAACTTCCTAAAGTTTTGCTAGTAAATGACTTTGTAACCCTTTTAAATTCAATAACAACCTGTTACAAAAAATAATAAAACAGTGTTCAAAGAGGTGTCTTCTTTTTAACCCTTATCATGCTGAATAAATTTTGGCTAAAAATTTTCTTCAAAATCATAGGGCAAAAAACACCGAAAGTACCAACTTTTGGTCAATATTTATTTGAAAAACTAAATCTATTGAAGATTCTTGTTTGAAAGTGAGAAAAAGGTGGAGAGACTAACATCAGAATGCACATATGTGCAGGCTGATGTTTATCTATAGCTCCTGCAAAACAGGAATATTTCGGGTTCAGCATGACAAGGGTTTATCTTGAACCACTCTCTCCTTTTCTAATGAAATACTATATAGGATTACAGGGAGCTTTTGTTGCCATATTTTTTCTAAAAGAGGGCAAGTTTCTTTTGCTGTAGGTAAATGGAATGGAAAAAATTGAAAAATGTTTGCTTGTTAACTGTCTGATATAAATGTTTAAAATGCTTTAAGGGTTTGAAAAATCTCTTACATCATAATTAAAGCAACCAATTTAAAAAAAAAAAAAAAAAAAAAAAACCTTAAAAACCCTATTTCTATTTCACAAGGTCCCAGGTCTTGATATTTGGCAAGAATAATTGTAATGGTCTGATTCTAAATGACGGCCCTAATTAATCAACAATATTAAACCTTATGTTGTTGTTACCAGAATTTTAAGTATAAGTACGGAATGAAGAGGTACAGATAAAAAGGGCCATTTCCAGGCTAGAATCTTAAAATCTACATGGAAACCCTATGTTATGGGTACCCATTGGAATCATCTTTACAAAATTTCTTATGAGTACCCACAACATAGGGTTTTAGCAAGTTCAATGTAAATATTTTAATTTGAAATAAAAAAATACTGTTGCTCTGGAATAGAACTAAAACTTCTCCCATAAAATACATTATAGCTAGGGTTGGGCAATTGGTTTCAAATCACAAAAGTGACACTATTGATAATTGGTTTTAGTTGGAAGAGTAAATCAACTAATGATTGATTTACTATACAATCATTTTCTTAGAAATTGATATGGCACTCCTAATATCATCCTGTGAAAGTTAAACAGTAAAAACTCATGACTTGAAAGAATCTTTCTGCAGATTTTTCTATGTACTTTATGGCTCAGCGGGAAACAGTTGTAACTGCATATAGGCTGTTACAACTGTTTCACACTTAGAAATTAAACTGATGCCAGTTTTGAAAACAATATAGAATGGTTGTCATTTATGTGTTAGGAATTGATTATTCTATTTTAAATTTCTTAGTCAATTATCACAATCAGACCCCAAAAACACCTGATTATCAATAATAATCGATTCATCTGCCCATCACATATTATAGCACAGCCTTGACATTTGCAGGGCTTTTGCTAGTGTTTGAAATTTGGGAGTCACTGACTCCTGAACCATGATATTCTGGGGTCAAGACTCATTCTTAAGGGATCATAAAAAATAGAAAAGGCCAATTATGTATAGAATTTTACAGGTTTCAGTGTGAATTGACCTTTAGTTGTGATAATATAAAGGGAAAAAATTAAACAGAATTCTAAATAGTATACAACAAGATGCATCAATGAAAATTTGAGTGATGAAACCCAGTTTTGACCCTTGGATTTTCCTCCTAAAGGGAATAATTTCTAAGGGTCAAATATGGTATTTTTAGATTTTTGAGGGTTAAACCCTGGTTTAAGGGTTAACCACGAGCCATGCATTTGGCTATTTAGCTCACCTGAGCACATCATGCTCAAGGTGAGCTTTTGTGATCATTGAATGTCCGTTGTCCATCGTGTGTCGTGTATCGTCCGTCGTCCGACATCAACAATTGAAGTGTTTACACTCTAGAGGCCACAAATATTGTCCAATCTTCATGAAACTTGGTGAGAATGTTGGGCAGGTCACAATGATTAAGCCTATCAAAATAGGAAGGATCCATGCCATATCACAGGAAAAGGGGCCTTAAAGACAAATTTCTTGATTACACTCTGGAGGCCACAAATGTTGTCCAATCTTCATGAAACTTGGTCAGAATGTTTGCCAGGTCACAAGGATTAGTCCTATTGAAAATGGAAAGGATCCATGCCATATCCGGGAAAAGGGGCCTTAAAGACAAATTTCTTGTTTTCACTCTGGAGTCCTCAAATATAGACCTATCTCCATGAAACTTGGTCAGAATGTAGACCAGGTCACAAAGATTATCTTATTGAAAATGGGAAGGATCCATGCCATATCATGGGAAAAGGGGCCTTGATGACAAATTTCTTGTTTTCACTCTAGAGGCCACAAATATGGCCCAATATTCATGAAACTTTGTCAGAATGATGGCTAGGTCTCAAGGATGAACCCTAATGTAAATGGGAAGGATCCATGCCATATCACAGGAAAAGGGACTTTAATGATTATTTATTTGTTTTTACTCTAGAGGCCACAAATATGGCCCAACCTTCATTAAACTTGGTCAGAATGTTGGTCAGGTCTCAAGGATGAATCCAATAAAAAATCGGAAGTCCATGCCATATCATGCATTGATCTCATGTAGAAATCATCATTTAATGGAAGTGATGTCCCAGGGGTCAAAGAGACTCAGGTGAGCGATCTAGGACCATCATGGTCCTCTTGTAATATAACAATGATTCCCTACAGTGCAAAATTATGGCTCTAATATTTCAATATATATTAGATTAGAATATTTTAACAACACTTACACAAACCCAATGGTGTTGGCACTCATTTGAATCATCTTGTCAATAGTGTTGGGCAATCAGTTTCAAAATCGCAATCGATTATTGGTATTTAGTTGGAAGAGAAAATCAACTAATGGTCGATTGTACAATTGTTTTCTTAAAAACTAATACAGCACTCCCAGTGTAATTCTTGGAAGAAAGGAATGTGGAAGTTGAGTTTAAACTTATGATCTAAAGACTCTTTCTGAAGACTTTTCTACCAACTTAATGGCTCAGCATGAAACAGTTGTAACTGCCTATAACTATATATCTACTGTTTAAAGCTGAGCCATCAAATTGATGTCAGTTTGGAAAACAATATTTAATGGCTTTCATATTTGTGTTAGGAACTGATTAAGCCATTTTCAAATTCTTAGTCGATTATCACAATCAGAAGCCCTAACCAGCTAATTATGGATGATAATTGATTAATTTGCCGATCACTACTTGATGATGAGTTCCCACAACATAGGGTTTTATGAAGAAATAGGGAATCTAGAATGGCTCATCTAGGGCAGCTGTCATAGCGCAGATGGTAGCGCATTGATTGGTAGACTGTCAATCAAGAGGTCCCGGGCTCAATCCCTGATGCAGTACTCATCCTTTCCGAATATTTGTCTCCCACCAATTGGTGGATAATCGTAGACCTATGTGTGATAGCAGCTTTAAGCTGGAAAAGGATGTGATAGTGGTACTGGTGTGAGAAATACTAGGAATCTGTTGTTAGGTGCTCCTGCTTCTGCAATACAACTGAAAAATTGTTGAAAGCTGCGTAAAACTCAATTCAAACAAATCAAATCAAAATGGCTTATCTAGACTTGAATAGAGAGGAATACCCTTCCAAGAAATTATGGTTTGATTAAAGAAATACATAAAGATTTAAGATTTAAGGCTATCGAGGGTTTATAAAGAAATACGGTAAATACTAAAGAATGGCTAATCTAGATCTATCTAAGGGCTAGGCTTTGAAGACGAGAAGTTGAAAAAAAGAGACAAAAGTTATTGATTAGCTGAGTTAGCTTGCTAAGATGATCTACCAATCTGAATAAAATCTTTGGAATCAGTGTCTCGCACACGCTTGATTCTATTGGGAAAGTAAAGCACCTGACGGAATAAGAGTGTCTGTTTTAGTAGGGAATATAATGGAGTTTTATAGTTATTCTATCTAAGGAAACTGTAAATTATGTAACTGGCTGGAAATATTGAATATGATATGATCATTCAAGGATATGTCTTTGTGAGCTCTAGGACTAAATGTATTACGCTTGTGCATCAGAAACTGCATGTGCATTGTGTGATTAAAGATTTTGGATATTTATTGATATTGCTTTTAAATAAAAATCATAAAAAGAATGGAAATTAACCCTTGTCATGCTGAACCTGGAATATTCCTGCTTTGGCAGGAGCTATAGACAAACATCTGGCTGCACATATGTGCAGTCTGATGTTAGTCTAAACCACCTGTTTGTCTATACCTCCTGCCAAAGCAGGATTATTCTGGGTTCAGCATGACAAGGATTAAATCTATGTGGGATGAGCAGCTAGAGGCTCAGAGAAAGTATATCATAGTAGCAATGGGGAGAAAGATTAGGTGTTCCAGCGACCATATGACTGAAAAATTGTTTAACCCTTTCCTGTTTTACAAAATTTTGGACCTGTCCAAATTCAAAGGTTTTGCAGACGAGAATTTAAAGTGGATTTAATTTGAAAAATAACCATTCAGTAGGGTGAAAAATAGTGTGGAAAAAGAAGAAATTGCTTGTCAGAAGCAATTTCTTCTTTTTTCACAATGTTTTCTCAATCATTAAATCACAGGCACGTAAAAAGCAGGGATTAATCAGCAAAGGGTTAAGCAGTATTAATCCCACTGCAATAAACAAATCTAATGGTACTACATGACATTACACTGTCAAAATATTACCTGAATGATTACCAAAGTGAAACACAGTAATACGATATATGGTCAAAAATGACGAAAAAGATGGTCACATTTTGAAGTTTAGGAATTTAGCCATGAGTCTTAGAATTATCTGATGCGAGTCACTAGGACTCTTTTGTTTACGTCAGTCTTCAATTCTTTCTGAAGTCAATCTCAAATAGTGAAACCTATCCAATATCTTTTGTAGTCAGCTAATTCAGAGAAAATTTGATATTTACACAAATTTTAGATATGTATGGTTAAACAGAAATCTACTTTTAAATCAGGGAATCCCCATCCTTGTGGGACTCGGAATCATTCAGAAAGATCGACCCAAATGAGGATAACTAATGAGTTCTTTGGACCCCATTTTGATGCAGTTTTGTTAAAACACAGAATATTACTGACAAAACATTATATATAAGCTTTGATCTTCCTCATAGAATAATCAAACCACATACAAACACTATTTCAGAAAGCCTCACAATGATTTTAACTTTTGAAGAATTGAAGCAAGGGAGGCCTCTATGCCCTTCAAAAATTACTGTTTTTTTCAATTATCAAAAGTGTTTGATATTAATATTCAAATTGGATGTTGACCAATGAACAAATGTCCATTTTTGGAGCAACATCCTGACTTATTTGTGGTGGCCATTGCTATACTTGTGTTTGCCTATACTCTCTATTATGGACTTTACTGTTTGATCCTGTATTTGATATCAGTTAGGCAGAGATGTAAGTCATTTGATGTTTATTTTTAGTTCGGCTGTTTTTGGAGAAAACCCGAGGTATTGCTCGGCTGTTTTCCGAGAAAACCTGAGGTATTGCTATAGCCTTGGTGTCGTCGTTGTCCTCGTGCGAAAACTTTGACATTTTGTGATAACTTTTGAATGGTAAGTGGTAGAGCCTTCATATTTCACATTATGATTGCCTGGGACAAGCACTTTCTGTTGGTACCAAGTTCAAGGTCATCAGTCAAGGTCATTTTTCAAGGTCAAACTTGTGAAAAAAAAAAGAAGAAAAAATCTGTCATTTTTGTGATATCTCTGGTTTTACTGAAGGCATTCACCAATATTCACCATCAAAAGAGCAACCTTTTCTATGAAGGAGGATAACTTTAGATGCATTTCCTGCAAATTATGCCTCTTTTTCTACTTAGTTTTTTCACCATCCATAAGTTTTTTACCATCCAGCACTTACAGCCATGTGTAGGCACCCGTAGGCGGTGCTCTTGTTATTCTGACTTGTTTACCTGTTTTGCCTATACTAAGGCTATATTCAATTATGCACTTTATTGTTGAATCTTGTGTATGTACGGTATTTGTTATCAGTAAGGCAGAGATGCAAGTCATTTGATGTTTTATTTTCATTCTCCCTTAAATTGTTTGTTGCGGCCATAGATAGATATTTGTTTTTGCCATTTAATGTCAAAAAAAAAAAAAAAAATATTGGAAAAAGGTGGGGCCTGCAACTGCAAGAAGTGAATGTATAATGTACAGTTGATGGCTTAATAAGTAGAACGTTATTGTTGTTTTGAGGTATGAAACTAGAAGAAGCTATTGATAGGTGCACCAATTTTTGTAATTAAACATTCATTCAGGAGGTAAGAGCTTGAACAATAGATCAGAGAAGCAAGAGTGGCTTGAGTCTCCAGTCTATAAGTAAGCTTTATGAGATATACTTGTTCTCTGTAGCCATACCAAGTTTTCATCAATAATTGAGATGGTTTATGTTGTTGTTATTCAAAACCACGTAACTACAGCTTGAATCAAGCTATAGTTAGAAGATTTTAGAATAACATTGGCAATTAGGAGTAATAGCCTGTGTTTTCTGTATCATTTGTCTGCAGACGACCATTGGGGATTCTGTAATAATGTTCAATCTTATGTCTACAACTATTTCTAGTAATCCTTTCATTCCTTTGTCAGATTACACTGTTATTTCAGGATAAAAAAAATTCAGTGGAATTTTACTGTTTGTAAATTATTTAGGGGATGACATTTTGAAATAATTGCCATGTAAAATTTATTGATCATGAAAGATATCTTTATCAATTAACCCTTGTCATGCTGAATAAGTTTTGGCTAAAAATTTTCATCAAAATCAAAGGGCAAAAAGCACTGAAAGTACAAACTGTAGGTCAATTTTTATTTGAAAAACTAAATCTATTGACAATTCTGATTGGAAAGGGAGAAACAGGTGGTGAAGACTCTTGTTGGATTGCAGCTGGAGGCTGGGAAAGGGTGAAATGGTAGTACTTGAGTGAGAGACGTTTCCGACCAATGGGTGGATAATGATAAACTTAAGTGGGATAATAGCTAGATGCTGGGAAATGGTGTGATGGTAGTACTGGAATGAGAGACATTCCCCAACAATGGGTGGATAATGATAAACTTAAGTGGGATAATAGCTAGATGCTGGGAAATGGTGTGATGGTAGTACTGGAATGAGAGACATTCCCCAACAATGGGTGGATAATGATAAACTTAAGTGGGATAATAGCTAGATGCTGGGAAATGGTGTAATGGTAGTACTGGAATGAGAGACATTCCCCAACAATGGGTTGATAATGATAAACTTAAGTGGGATAATAGCTAGAGGCTGGGAAATGGTGAAACGGTAGTTAACTGGAGTGAGAGATGTTTCCCACCATTAGGTGGATAATGATAAACTTAAGTGAGATAGAAACTAGATGCTGGGAAAAGGTGAAATGGTAGTACTAGAATGAGAGACGTTCCCCACCAATGGGTGGATAATGATAAACTTGAGAGGGATTGCAGCTGGAGGCTGGGAAATGGTGAAACGGTAGTACTGGAATGAGAGACGTTTCCCACCATTAGGTGGATAATGAAAAACCTAAGTGGGATAGCAGCTAGAGGCTGGGAAAAGGTGAAATGGAGTGAGAAATACAAGGAATCCTTTGTTGGGTGCTATAGTCGCTGCAATATAACTGAAAGATGACGGTTCAGAGCATTTAGAATTTTGGTTGAGAAATGAATTTTCATTTGTTTTTGAACGTAATCAATTCAGTCCTTTGCCTTTGAAAAAAAAGTAATTTTTAAAGTAGGCTGTGTAAAACATTTGTATTTTTCTAGATACTTTAATTGTGCATTACTGCAGAGGACCTTTTTATCATTTCAATAATAGCTGAGCTGGAAACAGTTGTGACTGCCTATAAAGATACCGGGTATATAGGCAGTACTTACCATTTTGCACTGAGCCATTGAATATGGATTAAACATACATCAATGATTTTAACATGGAAAGTATTGCTGTATTGGCCCATATGAGTAACACATCTCCGCAGAACAGGAAGAACACCAAGAATCAATGGAACTGTTGATTATACGTGGCTGTGTGAGTTGGAAGGTGATTCATGAAATATTATTGTGCTATTTTTACACAAATGTCTATAAGCTTACTGAAAGGTTATCATTATCTTTCCATATAATCAGACAACAAGAAAAGATAAGATTTTTGGTTCCATGTTGTTTTTGAAGCAAAAAAGAAAAATAAAGACCCCCCCCCCCAAAAAAAAAAAAAAACAACAACAACAAAAAAAAAATCACACAACCACTTGCATTGTGCCATTCACCAATAAAATCAACTGGAAAATTATTTCAGAGGTAGTAGAAGAAAGCAGAGCTACAGATAGAGGGGATATTTTGGATTTCAAATTTAAATATTTCACTTGTGCCTGCTCAAACCCTATTTTGTGGGTACTCGTTAGAATCATCTTGACAGGACGATTCAAATGTCTACCCACAACATAGCGTTTCATTGGGAAATAAAGATTTTAGACTGGAGTTACCCCCTCTTATCCTGTACCTCTGAGAAAGTTCAGTGTGACTTTTCTGTTCATGTGAAAGTTTTTACTTCTAAATTGATCCCTGACCGATACACACATTTTTTTCGAAATTTGTCTCCCACCGATCTGTAGACTGTAATCATAGATCTATGTAGAATAGCAGATGGAAGCTATTAAAGGATTAAATAGTAGAACTGGTGTGAGAAATACCAGAAATCTATTGTAATGTGCTCTAGTTTCTGTGATATGACTGAAAAATTATCAAAATCAGTGTTTAAAGCCATACAAACAAACCTACAGTAATGACTTTCCAGACTCTATCTGATAAGTGAATGAAGGGTTTTCCTAGCTCCGGAATGCTGGAATATTGATTTCCAGGACTAGTGTATAGTCCTGTCCGCCAATTTATGTGAATAAATAGATTGGTTGAGTGCTTTTTGTCTGGGTTTAGATGGTATTTTTTGCTGTATTTGCATCTCAAATTGGACTTATAAGTGTCAACATTAATATTTCGTAACTTTCGAATGTAAGTGATTTATGATATGATGGTGAATTTCTCTGAATTAGCTAGTATAATGTTTTTACTTTTGTAGAATTTTTGTATAATTTAAGTGTTAAAGAGAATGATGTTTGAAAGTAGACTGCTGAAGTGTTAGAGGGAGCTTTTACAGAATGCTGTTTTACAATAGACAAGAAGAATTACATTAAAATTCAGCTGTCAAAATTAGAGATCATTCATCCTTAAAGTTCCCACTGGGTTATGAATTAACCCTTTGCTGTTTAATATCTGCTTTTTACGTGCCTATGATTTTATGATTCAGAAAACATTGTGAAAAAAGAAGAAATTGCTTCTGACAAGCAATTTCTTCTTTTTCCACACTATTTTCTACCCTACTGAATGGTTATTTTTCAAATTAAATCCACTTTAAATTTACGTCTGCAAAACCTTTGAATTTGGACAGGTCCAAAATTTTGTAAAACAGGAAAGGGTTAAATGTTTGCTGTATCAGTAGGTGTGTCACATTTCAGACTTTTCAGAATTTAAAGTTGAAGTGTATCAAAGTGATTTTTGAGTGTCTAGTTTAGTCCCTTAATTTAGTCCCTTAATTAACACTTTCCTGTTTTACAAAATTTTGGACCTGTCCAAATTCAAAGATTTTGCAGACTAAAATTTAAAGTGGAATTAATTTGAAAAATAACCATTCAGTAGGGTAGAAAGTAGTGTGGAAAAGGAAGAAATTGCTTGTCAGAAGCAATTTCTTCTTTTTTCACAATGTTTTCTCAATCATAAAATCACAGGCATGTAAAAAGCAGGAATTAAACATCAAAGTGTTAATTAGTAGCCCTGATCAGAGGCTAAGACCTAGATATACAGTTAAGAACATTGAGAAAATGACAAGATTGATGATTTTTGGAATGAAATTGAATGAGTGTGTGGAGCAAGTTTTGAGTGAAATTAAAGGCAGGTTATCCAAAATTGTTGATTTTGTTCCTGAAGAACAAAATTAGCAATATTTATTATTTCCCTTTTATAAGATATGCATTTCGGCTCTGTGAATCGCTTTCTATGTCCTCTTACATGCATAATACACATACAAAATTCAATTGTGTCAATGAAATCATGAATTTTTTCTACCAATTGTATTTTGAATGTAGGTCACATGGTTCTTGAGTTTCTCTCATTTAGCCAGTTTCAATGAGATTTCTGACAAGAAAATGAGAGAATTTCTGAATATCTCGCATAACATGATCCCTGAAATGAATGTGTACATCAGAAATATGTTGTGAAGGGCATGAGAAGAGGTAATGAGATAATGGATTCTGATGGTAAAGATAATTGTTTGTTACATGTCTATGCTCTACACAATGATAAGACCATCTGGCTTTCTTGATCTTTGCCAGATTCTTTTGTAATGATAAAGCGATTTTCTGCGCTCTTGAAGTCTGTTTTGTTGGTTTTGTGACTGGTAGTGTTTGTGGAAGGTAGATCTGTGTATTATTTGTATTATTTGAGAATAAGTCCTGTTGAAATAAGATTAATTTAAAGTGAAAAAAAGATTATAATACATGATACTAAATAATTTCTGCATACTTTTATATCTTTTTTTTAACGGGCACTGTTTATTCATGCAAAATTATGAGAACATCAAGTTGCTTTGATTTTAAAAGAGTCTTGGTTAGAATTTAACCAGTTTAAGCTATTTTCAGCAAATCAGAATTGTTTTGTTTCAATTAGTTCTAATTGAAATAACAAACCTGATTGGCTGAAAATATCTATGATATGAAATTGAAACAATGGTTTACTATACAACTAGGCCTGGATGGGACTTGTCTCTTGCGTAACTATTGATGTATTAACCTTTATCTTGCTGAAAAAAAACCAAAAAAACCTTAGTAAACTGTATAAGAATCAAAGTAAAGAAAGCATTGAATGTATATATTGTGAGTAAATTAATTTTAAAAATATGAACCAGGGGTGTGGAAATACAAGTTTTCTCCACTTGTCCCTGGACAAGTAAAAGCAGATTTTCTACTCATCCAGAATCAAAATGAACTTGTCCGATAAAGAGTAAATAGAAAAATTTGAAAAAAAACATTGCCTTTTGATGAAGAAAATGCTGGTAAGCAGCATTTTCTTCATTAAAAACAATGTTTTCTACCCTATGATATGAACATTAGGATGATTTCTCTCTTAATTCTTTTAAGTAACATTCCAAGATTAGCCCTGGTATTTACTTGTCCTTGGACAAGTGGCTTAGAAAAATTTACTTGTCCTCAAGTACAAAAGCCCGAGTCGGACAAGTCGGACATGGGATTTCCACACCCCTGTGAACTTTATTTTTTTCTAGTTTAAAAAGGAATATCAGGTGGTGAGGATTTATATCAGACTGCACTTTTATGCAGGATAATCTTTGTCTGTACCTTTTACCAAAGCAGGAATATTTTTGGTTCAGCATGACAAGGGTTAATTCATTATCAGACCATAGAATGCAATATGAGCTAGAAAATATTTTAAGAAAAGGAGGAATTGCATTGATTGAGTTCTTTTAAATTCTGCCGATCAAATGCTAGGTTTTGTAAATAGAGAAGCAACATCGCTTCAATTCATGACAATTTACGAAAGACTAACTTTTAAAAAGAGTATGTAATTCTAAAATTATTAACCTTTTGAGCAACCATGCTTTTATTCATACAAATGAAACAAACTTGGGGCTCAATGATCTAGATGGCTAAACAATTTTTCATGTATTTTCAGTAAAGCGTCAAGATGACCGAGGTTCAGCCTCGCGAGATAAAAATCCTCGAGACAGCTGAGGACATACAAAACAGAAGAGATGAAGTGTTGGGACGATACAACGCCTTTAGACAGGCTATCTCGGGTAAAATCAAGTTTCATACTGTAAACTTTGGATATAATGGAATTGAAGGAAACCCATCACATTATCCGAATTCAATTTATAAAAAATAACATCTCTTATGAAATTATTCAAATGGGACTGAGAAACAAACATTGTTATAACTGATCTATTATTGTTAACAGTGGAGTTTACTGTTTATCATTTGAAGAAAAATATAATTATATGAATGTTTCTTTCAAATCCAAATTGAGTCTGTATGCCAAGATTTGATCACTAAGTTTGTTCTTTAAGTGTGAATTTCAAGTTGATGTCCTTGCACTACAAAATCTATAGCCAAAAACAGAGAAAGAGACTAACAGGGTCCAAGTCACATATGGCCCTTACATTGATCCTTGGCAGCTCTTGAATTTTTTTAGAAAATGCTACAATTAAACTTTGATATATTTTGCACTCTGAGCCCCTAAGATCAAATTATTTGCTTTTTTCCCTGAAAAGCATGTACATGGCTCTTGTTTGACCCTTAAACCAGGGTTTTGACCCCCCAAAAAATCTTAAATATCTTAGTTTGATCCCTAGAAATTTCTCCCATTTTGATACCCATGAGAGGAATTCCCAAGGCCCAAAACATGATTTTATGCAAATTACAAAAAATTCTACAAAATAATTGCCTGTTTCATATCATTATAAGAAATAGTTAAAGTGACATTTTTTCTGTTATTTTGACCCCTTTAAATTCAGTTTTGACCCCCAGAATTTTATAGCTGAGGAGTCAATGACTCCCCAATATCAAACACTAATACAAGCCCTGCATGCAGTTTGAGCTAATGTTAAAGCATTTCACTTTCTTCATCAAAAGCACACTATAGATTAATAAATACCCTGATTTCCTTCAGATCGTAGAAGTAAGCTAGAAGATTCCCGTCGCTACCAATACTTCAAGCGAGATGCAGATGAGTTAGAAAGTTGGATCTTGGAGAAACTACAAACAGCCTCTGATGAGAACTATAAAGACCCAACAAATCTTCAGGTAGGGTCTTGTCACTTCCTCTACACATGTACCATTAGAAAGGAGTTATTATCTTATAATTATACAAATATCCATGTGATAACATCCCGTATGATATTTTTTATGATATCACATAGTTATTTTTAGAACAATGATATAATTCGGTTATTTTTAGAAACTTGCATTTCTTCTAGAAACATCGACGAAAACTAGGCAAATAGAGGTTATAAGATAAATATAATATGTATTTTATGTATTGTACGAAAAAAAATCTAACTCGATTTTGGGAATTGATAATTGTCTCGGCAGAGCCTCACCAATGATCAATTCTCCCAACCTCGCTAGATATTTTATTTCATACAATACACTAAGTACGTATTATATATTTATCAGTTTTGAGATTTGAATGTATGAAAATTATAAGATAAATTCTATATTGTGGGTTCTCATTGTAATTGTCTAGACAAGACGATCCCAATGATGACAAGAATTCTGAGAGTGGAATCTCCCTCTTATTATTAAGCTCTGGGTTTCTAAACGCATTATAAAGTTGAATCTTAATACAGCTTTTTGCTTTGCAGTAGAGGTATTTTTAAGTAGATAGATATATCAGTCTCACGAAACTTATCTAATAAAGTAACAGAAGTTGTTGAAATATGAAATTATCAAGTTCTGAATATATATGTGAATGAAAAATGTGAACCCCCCCCCCCCCCCTTTATAGAAGTCTTTGACGACTAGGGGCTCTGAATATATATATATATTCAGAGCCCCTAGTCGTCAAAGACTTCTATAAGGGGGGGGGGGTTCACATTTTTCAAGTTTTGATCTTGATATTTAGTATGGTTTTTTAACACATATCTGACTGTTACTGTCTGATTATATAGAAGTCATTTATTCTTCAGGCAAAGATACAAAAACACCAAGCTTTCGAAGCAGAAGTAGCTGCCCATGCTAATGCTATTGTAACTCTAGATAACACCGGAACAGAAATGATTGACCAAGGACATTTTGCTTCTGATATTATCAAGGTAACGTTCAAAATCCTTCAACAATCCAACAATTTACAGATGATAATCAAAATGTTTATTTATTTGATGCGGGAAAAAATCTACAAAGACACAAAATGTTTGTTAAAGTTGGTTTTGTGACAAATATTAACATAAGCAATGCATCACTATTTTCGGACTTTATGGTAAATAAAAGAATCTTTTGCTCTACAACCTTATTAGTTTGTTTTAGATATCAAATTTAATGTCTGGAGTTGCTTGATTTTAATGACTCTTCATTAACTATCTAATATCATACTTTGGGATTTTCTCATCATTGTCTAATTATATGTCATCCTCGCATGGTGGCAAATTTGAATTCACCAAAATATTCCTTTTATTTAGAATTTTGCCATCCATACAGATTACCTAAAAAGATAAACTTTATTCACACATATACCTGTCTACATAAGGTTTCAATTAAAGCTATTGTTACAGATACAAATTAGATAATTGTATTGTTATCACAATTTGACACATCTTTTTCAGTGGGATAACATTTTAGTAGGTGTTCAAGAGAGCACTTGTTGGCCTAGAAAAAGTTGATGCAATTAAGTTCCTTAAATTCCTACTTGAATATCGAAAAGAAGTTCATCATGTGAACTCTGCACAATTGACCGACTTTTAAACAAACTTTTCTTCCATTAAGTCCTATTTTTGCCACCCATTCTAGGTGGTGCAAATAACACACACCAAAATAAAAACGATACATTAAGGGTAAAAGTGGTGAAAAAAAGACAAAGTGAAAATATCCCAAAGTACGGTAATATGATAGAAATGTAAAGCCACTAAACAGCTTTGACATGTACATGCTGTATCTATTATCATTCATTGGTAATTTAAGGCTAGTCCATATTGAAAAAATTGCATGCCAAAATGAAAGATTAGTTAAAATATGAAAGAAATAGAGGATATTGAATGAGTGGTCATTGAATACCGAATTTATTAAACGAGTCATCTATAAACAGATAAAAACGAGGCTGCGCCGAGTTTTTATTTGTTTATAGATGACGAGTTTGATAAATTCTGTATTTTAAGAGCACAAATTTTATATTCTATTTATAATATGACCCGAATTTTGGCGAAAAATCATCAAAATTCTCGAAATTCAACATTTCAATTTTCCGCAAAACTTATAACGCCTTTAAAAACTGACGTCACAATATATACATTATGACGTCATTTTCGCGGCTACAAAATAGCGTTGTTATTCACTCTGAGCTCATTTGCATAGTTATTCCACTAGTGTAATAACACCCGTGTAATATCAAAAATATTCAACAGCGTTATTTCACTCCCGCGACGTAGGTCATATTATAAACCATCCTATTTGATAACAATTATTTTGGAAAAAGAAAAGATTGTAATAGATTAAATTGCATTGTTAATTATGGGCTCTAAAAACAAAACCCTTGAAATGTCATGCAAATGCTCAAATATTTATTTCAGGCAAGACTTGATGAACTTCACCGATTATGGGAGTTATTGCTGTCCAAACTAAAGGAGAAGGGAACCAAACTACAGCAAGCCCTGAAACTTGTACAGTTTATGCGAGAATGTAACGAGGTGATGTTCTGGATTCACGATAAGGAAGCCTTTGTCACATCGGAAGAATTTGGCCAAGATCTGGAACATGTGGAGGTTCTCCAGAAGAAATTTGACGAGTTTCAGAAAGACCTTCAGAACCATGAAGACAAGGTGACTGATGTCAACTCACTAGCCCAGCAGTTACTTGTTGACGGACATCCTGAGGAGGAGACAATAAATCAGAAGAGAGATGAAGTAAACGAGGCTTGGGCCAGACTAAAACATTTATCATTATTGAGACAGGAACGATTATTTGGTGCGCATGAGATTCAACGCTTTAATAGGTATGTTGGTGTAAATTGCAGTGTTTATTCTAGGAGGGGGATTGCTCATTATAGCAGATACTTTTAACGAACTCATTTCAAAGGAAAAATGTCGAACGGTATGCTCACTATACAGCGCTGATATATCATGATATAACATATCATGTTATGTTATCAGACAGGTGATATCAGGTCAATACAGGCTTTATCCCATGATAAAATATATATAATAAGACAAGTCATCATATCCAGTGTCCTGCCAGAAATGGCAGCAGCATAAAAACTGACTCATATCTGAAAATTTCCCTTCTTATTATCACATGAACTTCACATATCTAGGCTTATTATCAAGCTAAAATGCTAACCGAAAAATTCACCAGTTTGAAGCATGAAGTATGATACTTCAGATGATGTTATTAAAATGTTCGAATGAAAGTTTTGATATCTGATCAATTCAGAGATGCTGATGAAACCATTGCCTGGATTATGGAGAAAGATGCCATTTTGTCCAGTGATGACTATGGTAGAGACCTTGCCAGCGTACAGGCACTCAGACGTAAACATGAAGGGGTAGAAAGGGACCTTGCTGCCCTTAATGAAAAGGTAAACTACTTAATTCTTTTGTCTGCATAACCTTTATTCTGGAAAAGACCTGCTTTTGCATTTTATTCATCAAATTGAGGTTTAAGAATAGTTATAGTACTTATCACTATAGCCGATTCTAAAGTATAGCTCTGCTTTTGCCTTAAGCTGATGTACAAATTTATTATAAAGGATGATTTCATATTTACATTGAAGCTTGGAATTTATACTGGCCATCCAGAGAGTTTAAGATTGAACTGTGGTTTAAGAGACTTTGCTTGTAGAGGTTTTTAACTGTAAAGCATTAATGTCATTTAATGTCCACAAAAAGGTCCACAAAAATGTTTAAAAATTTGAAAAGAATTTCAAGATCGAATGAAAAAAAAGATTGAATATAAGAACTTCATTTGTGATGAGAATGAATATATTGACTTTAATATTTGCTGTATCTAGGTTACTGCCCTTGGCACAGAATCTAAGCGACTTCAGGAGATTCATCCCAAACAAGCAGAGTCCATCTCCGACAAACAGACGGAAATTGAGGATAACTGGGGACGACTGAAAAATAAGGTAAGTGTTGACAATTATCAGCTAAAAACTATTGGTATACAATGAAAACATTGTAAGTACAGATTCTGATTTGGATACATTTGTTTTTACTTCCTTGAAGGAATACTATAGGAATTTAAAACATTAAGGCAGTTTTCAACATTTGTTTGTATTTCAAACAATATTTGTTTAAGTTCATTTATGTGACAGGCTAGAATTCCAGGGTGGATCAACAGAGGAAGGTAATGATTATTACCTAATTGGTTATTTTATTTTGATGATTTTGTCTTTATTTCTACCAAGGCATATACCAGACCTTATAAAACTGTAAAACATATCATAATTTTGAAATAACATGTTAATTGAAAAATAGCATTTTAAAATGTAAAAACTATAATGAATAAGGGAGACTTGGCTTATTAGAATTAATGTTTCACTTTCTCATTATTCGGGCTTTCTTGAAACATTAATACTAATGACTTAGGAACATTTTCTTTTAACTTATACAGGCCTCAGAGAGAAAATCTCGTTTGGATGATTCATACAATCTACACAGATTCTTGGCTGACTTTCGAGATTTGGTTTCGTGGATCCATGATATGAAGGCAATTATCTCTGCCGACGACCTCGCTAAGGATGTTGCCGGAGCGGAGGCTCTGCTAGAGAGACATCAAGAACACAAGGTACTTGGATGGATTATTGTCTGTGGTATAAAGAATTTCAGTCGTGTTGCAGAACTTTTAAGGGTCCACTACCTTAAGTTCAAGACACCTGACTGTGCCACTTATCGTTTGGGAATATCCTTTGTCAAATTATTAAAGACTCTAGTAGGCCTAGTCTTAGGAAGCACAATACATGTGTAAATAATCTTCGCTATGATGCATGTAAAACATAACTAAAAACTGGGAAATAATGTCTTGTTCAAATGAATCTTCTCCAAATTTCGAAATATTTTGATATAATTTCTCAAAGACATAAGTTCTCATGCAAAGGTTAAGTAAAAAACAAAAATTTAAAAGAAAAGAAAGTGTTTATGTTCTATATGTCATAAATTGTCCTATAAAAAGAAGGTATTTCATAAATCTGATATTTCAGGGAGAGATAGATGCCAGAGAGGACAGCTACAAATCTACAGTCCAGGCTGGTGAAGCTCTTGTTGACAGTGATCATTATGCTGCAGAGGAGGTTAAGGAAAAGGTAAACTGTTTTTCTTGATGCTTTTACTACATACATGTATTTCAGTTTATCTTTTGTCGCTTCTTCCAACAGCGGCACTCTTCCTTTCTGACTATTTGTCTACCACCAATGGGTTGATAATCGTAGACCCCTGTGGAATAGCAGCTGGAGGCTAGGAAAGGATGTTATGGTTGTACTGGTGTGAGAAATACCAGGAATCCTTTGTTAGGTGCTCCAGCCTCTGTGATATGACTGAAAAAATAAAACTCCATTCAAACAAACAAAATTTGTCACTACTGGAGTGTATGTCAATATAAGCGACACCTCCAGAAAACGGATTGTTGTTACAGGGGATGGTGCAAAGATACATGACAAAACACATGCTGAGACCTGCCATGGTTCTTTAACATGCTTAATGTAAAGCACCGTTACAGGGAGCCTCGGATTAACACCACATCGGAAAAACAATCAGTTTGCTAGTAGGCAAGCGTGAGAATCAAACCCACAATACTGACCTTCAATTGTTTTGAAGTCAGATGCTCTACAGACTGTGCTAATTGGGCTTCCACTATTATTTCTTCACCCTTGTTATGCCTACAATATTTCTGCTTTGGCAGAAGGTATAGACAACAATCAGACTGCACATATTTGCAGCCTGATCTTTATCTTTACCACCTGCTTTACCTGGATGAGTATGAATAGTTTCAAAAGGATATTTTCAAAAGAAATACTAAGTAATAATTGCTGAGTTTATGAAATGATAGTCTATGTTTATTTCTCAATAATACATCAAAAATCATTAAAAAAAAATCACAGAAGGTTCTCATTTGGATCCATATTTTCTATTACTGCAGCTGCACACCCTTGGTACAGAGAAGAACTCTCTGTATGAGTTATGGGAAGAGAGGAGAATCCTGTATGAACAATGTATGGACTTACAGCTGTTTTATAGAGATACAGAACAAGCTGATGCATGGATGACCAAACAAGAGGTGAGTATTTATGCCATGGTTATCTTTGAGAGAAGTGCTGAAAGATGAATATGAATATACATTTGAATCATTAATCATGAAAACCTCCCTAAATGACAACAAAATTGACAATAGACTTAAACATCAATTCTTAAAAAATGCAAAGCTTGTTATACACTAAACAAGAAAAACTGTGTTATTTCCAAAAAGAATAAGAACCTTTTTATCTTTGTATGCACGCATTTTTCAATGAACCCCATTTTTGCAATTGATAGCAGTAAAAATGGAAAGGCATGCAAACTAGAATTGTTCCTTTTGTATAATATTGACAACCCAACTGAAATAATCCAGTGACATCATTTAGGCAGATTTTCTGGGATAATGGATCATTTGTTTGTATTGATCTCTTGATATATCTGATGATGAACCATAATGTATTCAAGTCATAAATAAAATATCCGTTTTTGTTCTGTTCTATTTGATTTATTTGAAGTAGAAATAAAAACTCTTCTGAGAGTAGCAAGTGTCTAATTCTTGGCTTGGTGGATTATTTTAACATTTATGTAACAGATAACTAAAAAGTCAAATTTTGCTTGCAGTAAAAGTCATAAATGATATACCTACCATATACATGAATATGTGAACTTTGATGTGATGTGACTGAAATATTGTTAAGAGCGGCGTTCAGCACAAATTCAAATTCAAAGACCTTTATGCATACAACATTATATCTTTTATGCATACAACATTATATCTTATATGATTTCTTTCCTTCATACAGGCATTTTTGGCTAATGAAGACCTTGGTGACTCTTTGGACAGTGTTGAAGCTCTTTTCAAGAAACATGATGACTTTGAGAAATCTCTCACAGCCCAGGAAGAGAAGATCAAAGCACTTGACGAGTTTGCCACAAAATTAATCGAAAGTGAACACTATGCCCATGATGATGTTGCATCTAGAAGGGACCAGCTATTGACCCGTAGAAACCGTCTATATGAGGCGTCCACACTGAGACGCCATCTGTTGGAGGAATCGTACAAATTCCAGACTTTCCAGAGAGATTGTGATGAGACTAAGAGCTGGATTAATGAGAAATTGAAAACTGCATCAGATGAAAACTACTTGGTATGTTTGTAGCAATGACAGCTATAAAAGGATTTTAAACTTGTCCAAATGTAAAAAAAAACTTTAAATAAGTTTTTGACTGATTTTAAAGGAAAACATATTCAAATAGGGAACCACTTCTTTATGAAAAGGGAAAGACTGGGTTCAAGCAACTTTCCTAACTTTTACCCTTGAGATGATCCTTCTTAAATAGTTGAATTTAAGATGTTGTGTGAACATTAAATGCTTGTCTTAGCATAAAAAAAGATATTGTTTCAATTCTACAGCATAGTATCACAAAAAATATTGTAGTTCAGGATAAATAATGCCTTGTACAAGCAGTTACTCCTTTACCATGATTTATATGATAAACCTATTCAATTTCTGGTGATTAAATCTATTACTGGCTGATTTTATTGAAGAGGGGCTTAAGAGCTTGACTTATGACCTGAAGGTTCATTGTTGGAGCCCCTTTTGTCACCAGGATGTGTTTATAAAAAATACATTAAATGTCTAGTGCCAGTTTAAGAATAAATTTGAACTAAGCAGTGTGTTTAAGCCATTGCCTCTCTCAGGGACATGAAACATCTGGATTGAATATTTGAAGCACCTATTAAAGGGAGGCATTTAGGCCTTGTCATGCTGAATCTGGAATATTCCAGCTTTGACAGGAAATATAGACAGAGATCAGCCTGCATATATATGCAGTCTGATCTTTGTCTATATCGCCTGAATTTCTTCTTAAAACCAGAAAAGTTCATTAAAGGTATTTTCACAAAAAAGAACATCCAGGACTTGCAGCACTATGATTTAACATAAATTATTTCCAAGGATTTTAATTAGCATGAGAAGGGTTAGTGTAATCAAGCTTAAATAAATTACTATAAACTAAATCTGTTATTTCAGGATCCTACTAACCTCCAGACTAAAGTTCAGAAACACCAAAACTTTGAAGCCGAGATTGAGGCCAATAAAAACAGGATAGAATCCATTGAAAAGGCAGGAGAACAGTTGCTACAGGATGAACATTATGCCTCAGAAACTATCAGGTAATTATAATTTATGAAGGACTGTTATCCCCTTTGGAGCCGCTGTCATATTTGTCTTCAACCAATAGGTTGATAATTGTAGACATATGGGGGATAGCAGCTTGAGGCTAGGAAAGGATGTCATGGTAGCACTAGTGTGAGAAATACCTGGAATCCATTGTTAGATGCTCCAGCATTTGTGATATAACTGAATAAGAGGGAATAAAGTTTACCTTATCCTTGATGTAACATTGTTCATTATAATCCTTGTACATTGTAATAGATACAGGATAATGAATGAGTGGTCATGGAATACCAAATTTATTTAACGAGTCATCTATAAACAGATAAAAACGAGGCTGTGCCGAGTTTACATCTGTTTTGAATGACAAGTTTAATAAATTCTGTATTTTATGAGCACAAATTTTATATTCTTTTTATAATATGACCCAGATATTATCGAAAAATTGTCAACATTCTTGAAATTCAACATTTTAATTTTCTGCGAAACTTGTAAAGCTGCTTAAAACTGACGTCTCAATATATACATTATGACATCATTTTTCTTTGTCTATAAGTTCTATCAAAGCAAGAATATTCTAGATCAGGATGACAAGGATTATCATTAAAATCAAAATTGTCATTCAGCACTAACTTGTGCACTTTTCAAGATTTAATGTTCACATAAACCATAAATGTTACTTGACATTTCTTACAGAGAAAGAATAGACGAGATCAAAGAGCTGTGGGCCACATTATTGAAACAGACGGAGCTGAAGGGAAGTAAACTGAAGGAGGCGAGTCAACAGCAGCAGTTTAACCGTAATGTGGAGGACATCGAGACGTGGCAGACGGACATCGAGGGACAGCTTATGTCAGAGGATTATGGCAAGGTAGATAAGGCATTCTTTATTATTGTGTTTGTATCTCTAGATATTAAAAAAAAGGGCTTAGAAACCAATGAAACTTAGAGAAATTTGTGATTCCATTAATTATTGTTACAGATACAGTAAAAGCCTTTTTGTGACAAATTTACCACAATCATATGTGCACAAAGCAAAGACTCCAGGCAGCCTGACCACAGTCTTTCCATGGTGCTCTGTAGATTGATAAGGTTTAATTCCCTTATTTTACAGCTGGATAGTTTTACCCCCAGAAACTTTGTTAAGGGTGGTATATAGGAGTCAGCTTCTTAGTCTCTCCACCTGTAGCTTTTTGTCCACTAAATCTCTCACCAACTGATGGGTGGATTTTGTTGAAAATTCACAGATGTGATCATTATCGGGCAGAGTCATGCAAGTGATATTTTGAAAATGAACGATTTACTTTTAATAGAGTTATTGCCCTTTTGATGGAAAATTGCTTTTCATTATCGACAAGCACTTATAGGGGGGGGGTATTAGTCAGCTTTGGGACAGTCTGGTTCTGTTTCTGTACTGTGTGACTGACCAGGCTACTCTGTGGTTTGTGTCTCATGTACATTTACATTATTGAAAATGTCATGGATAGGCTTTTTATTTGAGTAAGTGCAGACCTAGAACTATAGAAGATGATTGTTCATTAACCCATCACCAGATAACTTTATTCTTAGATCTGTCCAGTTAAAAAATGTTGCAAACAAAAAGGAGTAAGTTTATATGATTGAAGTAATAGGAACCATAAGGGGTCAATTCATTGTGAGAAAATAGAATTTGCTTTATACATGCAATTTCTTTTTCTCTCACAATGTTTTACTTTAATTAAATTTGTCAATTTTGAATGTTGGTAATGGGTTGAACATGTATAGATATAAATGTGTATTAATCATAACCTTCATTGTACTGTGTTTAGCTTTCTTTCAAGCATGCTTATTTACCATACTTAAGGTAGTTGAACCGTAATAGTTCTGCAACATTTCGGAACTCATGAACTTTCACAATGTTAACCAAGGTTTCCTATTGAAAATCATTAGGAAATCTCAGTTAACACTGTTAAAGTTCAGTACTTTCAAAACTTTGCAGAACTTTTACGGGTCCATTTCCTTAATTTGTTCTTATTAGCTTACTGCATGAAAGATATGTTTCATTTGCAGTTATCCGAGGGACAGATAAGAATGGGTAAAGCCAGTCTTAAATCTTTATTTCTCATTGAAACCCTATATTGTGGGTACTCATTGGAATTGTCTCAATGAAACAATTACAATGAGTACCTACAATATAGGATATGTGCAAGTATAATTTAAATATTTTTTTGAAATCAAGAATAAAACCCTCTGTCTGTATCTCTGGTTATGATGAATTTAAACTATATCTATAGCTCTCTTTCTAAGTCAGTATCATAGTAAGACATCCTTTTGATTTATATATGCCTCATATGACTTAATATTACTTACTGTTAATATTTCATATATGCCATTTGATTTTGAAATTGTTTAGTGGTTTCTAAAACAAAAAAGCAAATGATTGGTGGGAAGCCTAAATG
Organism: Fragum whitleyi; assembly: GCA_948146395.1. Lineage (NCBI taxonomy): Eukaryota > Metazoa > Mollusca > Bivalvia > Cardiida > Cardiidae > Fragum > Fragum whitleyi. Next base: position 34,298,721 of record OX411543.1, read on the forward strand.
TTATAACTCAATGTCTCAGCATGAAACAGTTGTAGCTGCCTATAAACATGTAGGCAGTTACAAGTGTTTCACGTGTAGCCATCCAAATACAGTTTAGATAAGCTTCACTATGGTAACAATATTTTAGAGGCCCTTTCTTTTGGAAAAAAACTATTACTTGGTTGTATTAGTATGTTTATTTGTATTTTATGAATGCTGTTTGATTTCTAGCTTTTGCGGCGCCAAGTAAGTTTTTTTCTCACAGCTTTTAATGCGTGTGTGTTTGTAACCAGTCTTCCAAGGGTTTATGCCTCAGTAATAGAAAAAAGAACCCTAACCTATGATAGAAATGAACTTATGGAGGCAATTTTGTTACTAAAGTTGTAATTTAAATGAATATGTTCAAAGTAATATGATTAACAGATTACAGAATTAATTGAATAGAGATTTCTACCTCATTTATTTACCAAGTCATTCATAAGAATAGAGCTTTATCATCTTTTAACCTATACATAAATGGGTAATTTTTCCACCTTTTAACCATACTTCCAAAGTTAATAATATGTTCTATCTATCACAAACCTCCTTGCTATATTATCAAGTATGTCATCTGGTTTTTCCATCCAATCACAGATATCCTTTCATATACCAACTACCAATTAAAATTTTCCCTCACAATTTAAACTATTTAAACAAGGGTGTGTCATATCCTCAGATACTCTGCATTCTTTTATCGAGTAAATGGTTGCACATTGTATGCGGGTTCAATCTGGAGCTGTGACACATATTGATGGTTCAGTGCGAAACAGTTGTAACTGCTGGCAGTTACAATTATTTTATTCTGACCTATCAAACTCTACCTCTCCATGTGAGAACTTTTTGTAATGTGACCTACCGTTGACCTTTACTTGGACTAATATCTTTGTCAAATATTTATTTATGGGGTTCCCAGATGGTCCTATTTTGCATGACAGGTCAAATTTTCGGATTAGTCTCATTTCACAGATTTCCTTCCATGAATAAATCCTTTTTATCCAATCACAGTTTTCCTTGAAAAGCATGGTCAAATAATTCAAAATCACATTTTTCTAATTTGTATACTGCACTCCTAAAAATAACAGTTTCAACATATATATAGATTGGTTTACTAAAAGACCAGTGCTGCCTAAAACAAGTTTTTTGAAAGAATGATCAGGAATTTTTTTTTTATGCATCAAAATAAAATTCAATATGTATATTGAACTTGAATAATTTACATTTACAAATTAAAGATAAGCACTTTTTATTGTTATGATTTAAGCATGTGCATGACATTTCCAACGATTTCACTTGTCCATGAGGCACATACAGTAATCAGCCAAGACAACAACACACTGCAATATTATTATTAGCTGACTGCTTGAAGAAGGGTTATGACCTTTTTCATCTACAGATTTTATAGTGAAGACTCTGGTCAGATTGAGTGGATGCACAGGATGGCCAGAAACTTTGCCCTGTGCACACGTGAAGTTGTTGAAATTGTCACGCACTGGCTCGTTTGATTTATCATGATTTGACAAGGTATAAGTTATACATAAAAGGTATCTACATAATTATTTCTTTACTATTTCTTTCTTGGGTTTCTAGTTTAAATGCTGTTAGTACTGTAATTATTCTAAGATTTTGGATACACCTAAGACAGAATTATTGTCCCAAAATTTTTAGAGAATGGAATCAAACATGTCCAAATGAGGCTTTGTGCAAGATAAAATATGTAGACCCTGATTCAACTGCTCCTTGATAAGCATTTTGATCTTGGTCTACAATTTTCGTATAAAAATGTATAAAAAAAAAAAACAACAACAACAAAAAAATAACCTGTCTGTCTGAATACTAAGGAAGAATATGGTAAACCACCATTAAAGAAAGGATTGCCCCAAGTGTTATTTCATATCTTTCCTTGAAAATTATATTCCTGATTTTCTTATGACTGTGTCAGAGGGTTTCAATCTATTCTTGTTCTCCTTTTACCTTTACCTAATATAGGGCACTCTCTTCTCTGCTAATATGGTAAACAGTGTGATTGGTTGTTTCTGCTAACTAGGTTTTTTTGTGTCTCTCACATGGTATAAAAAAGTTGCTAGAAAACAGCCCACAGCCACATATCCAACAATTTCTCATGTGAGGGAAGCACAAACATTGAGCAGCACATAAAATAAACAAATGCAATAAACATACTGACTGATTGCCTCAAAAGGGGTCAGAACTATACTTAGCTACGGAGTGTACAGTGAAGACTCTGGTCAGCCTTTGCATCTACATCTGCAAAGGCTGAGCAGAAACTTGACTTTACTCAACTGAGAAATTGTTGAAAATGACTTGCAGAGGTTTGATGTCTTTTGAAGAATTTGAGCTAATCCAATATGTTTAAGGCAATACAAGTTTCTGTACCATACAAACTCACCTTCAGACAGTAGCTATAGGGCTTCAGACTCTTACTTATTGGTCCCAGGTTAGATCCCTGGCTGCTCCACATATCCTATTTGACGTTTGTCTCCCATCAATGGGTGAATTATTGTAAATTTTAACCCAACTTGGGATGAGCAGTTGGAGGCTCAGAAAGGTTGATGTGGTTATACTGTTCGAGAATTATTAGGAAAAAATGGTACGGTGCTCTTAACCCTCTGTGATATGACTGGAAATTTTGTTAAAAGTGGCACTAAACCAATTCATGTATGAATATTACAGGAGATAACATTGGAACTTAGGATGGACGTCTTTCAGTGATAAGCAATCAATTTAACCCTAATTGCAAAACTGCAATAATGTGAGAGGTTTTTTTTTTACACAAAATTAGTTTAACATACAATTACAACATTATCTATGGAAATAATGCCTGCTAAGTTAGGTAAGCATACCAATTTTCAAGAGAGTTAAAACCTTGGCTCTGAAGTATATGATTGCTGATTACTATTTGAGCCAGCATGTGACATTTCCAACAATTTGAAATTTTCGAGAGATTCAAACACTGAGTAGTGTATACAGCCACATACTGTAAATATAAAGTTACCTGATGATCTACAACTTTGAGACCTTATCTATCTACTAAAAGCATAGTGAAGACTCTGGTCAGACTGCGCAGATGCACAGGCTGGTCTGAGCCTTTGCTTTACACTCATTTGAAATTGTTGGAAATCTTGCGCATAGGCTCATTTACAATTATATCTAGTGAAGAAGATAAAGTTTTTGATTGGCTTATCTGTACTAAACTAATTTATCTGTCTGATTGGCTAATAAAGTGTGTTGAGTGAGGTTGAGGGCAAAATATTTTTAGACGAAAGCAAGCTTTAGTTTTTAGTATAAAGAAATCATAGGCTAGAAGAGACTAAAGATTACAGAGCTTTTATTTCAGCAGAGCTTTTCAGAGTGGAGCTTAGAGCTATTTAGGGATCTATTTGCAAATTGTTAATGGCAGTGCAATTTTATATGCTTAATTAGAATTACCTATGATAGAGCTTTTTGAAATATCCAGATTGTATAAAGCCATCTATTTACAGTCTCTTTAAACATTTGGCCAGTGTATCAATAAAAGGTTCAATATATACCATTATTTCAATAATGCAAAAAAGCAAACTATTTTTACTAGTATAGTTATACAGCTTTTATAAATTGATTATTCTATAGGAATGCATGTTTGATAAGAAAGGATTAGGGGCCATTAATGAAACACAGATAAAAGAACTTGTTATTATAACACCCTCTCCATCTACAAAATAGAGGGGGGTAGCTACTTTCTAATGTTTAAAAAAGAATATTTAATGCCAATATTCATTCATATGCACCTGAGATATTGAATCAGGGAATAGTGATGCAAAATGTAAGGAAATCTTTTAAAAATTACCACTTGCTCGACTGTAAAAAAAATAAATTACATAAAAATGGGAAAAATTTTAGGTTTCTCCACTTTTGCTAGATCAAGGGTCAGGACTTTTTTAGGCATCCTGTGAGCCCCCCCCAAAAAAAGGAGTGGCCTAAGGAGGTTGTTTAAGAATTAAAGTATTTGACAATTTTTGTCAGTGAAAAACATGAATTGGTCAGGGAAAAGTCAGTGAAAAGTCAGGGAATTTTTTTTCATCAAAGTGCTGGCAACCCTGATCATAGAAAAGTAAACATAAGAAACATAAGAAATACAAATAAGAAAGAAATACATAAGTGTTACATTACATTAGTGAATCATAGATTGGAGTTCTTTGTCATTTGATTTGAAGGTGTATGTATTTCCTAAATAGTTACCATGCATGATTTGTACTAAGACAAATTTTGCCGAAAATAAAAGACCACATCATTTAATGACAGTCTTTCTTCTTTTCAAATTTTCATTTCATCTTTCTCAAACCACATTTCTGTATAAATGAGCCAGTTGTATAACTTTATATTTGTAGGACCTGACAAGTGTACAAAACCTTCAGAAGAAACATGCTTTATTGGAGGCGGATGTTGCTGCTCATCAGGTACATAGATTGTAACAGGATTCTATACAACTAATAATGCTTATTGACCCATTTTTAGACACAAAATAAATAATTTAGCAAAATAAAGGGCAAAATGACAAAGCCGAAGATGTCTGTCATCAGAATTTTCTGATTTTCCAAAGATGATACATGTATATTGATTAAAATAATAATTGTTTAGGCTTTTTGATGGCCCAACTGAGTTTCTATCTGATCTGTATTTTTTGAGCATTTCTGTCTTCAAATGTAATTCAAGTAAGAAGAGTAATTGTTACTTCTTTCCAATATTGCTGGAGATGCATATAAGACACATGTTTAAATCTATAATAAGACAGGTAACAAATAAAACAATTAATGTAAGGAAACTTTTAAGACATGAATCAGACAATATTTGTATAGAAAAAAAAAAAGAAATAAATAAAAATGGAAGTAAAGCAAACCCATAATTTGCAAATTTTTCTTATGTACTTGATATCTTCTGATTACAGGACAGGATTGAAGGTATAGCTGTCCAGGCTGCTTCATTTGTTGAGTCGGGACATTTTGATGCAGAGAACATTCAAGCTAAACAAACACAGCTTGTGAATAGATACAAGGCTTTACAGGTATGTTGGGAATAATTTCTTAACAGTCAATTCCATGTATTCGTAAAGACTTAATGTTAATTGACAGAGAGAGGATAGTAAATCTTAGCTAGCTGTTTGTAGGTGAGTTTATTTGATTTCTAAAGAAAAAAGGTTATTATCTAGCAATGAAAGTTTCAGAACATGTTTTTGTGTAGCCCACATGCAGTGAGCAAGTCATTAGCAGGCTTAAAAAAGATTGCCCATGGACAACCGATTTTAGTTATCCCCCCTCTGTTGGGCGAAGGGGTTATAGTAATGGTGTCCGTCCATCCTTCTTCCATTCTGTCACTAAACTTGTCTGGAGCATTTCTCCTAAAGTATAAAAGCTCTTAACTTGAAAATTGATAGGTTGATAGATCTCATTGGGGAGAAGTGCAGTACACAAGAACTACAATTCTTGCTTGCATAATTATGAAGTTATTGCCCTTCGTTATTTGAATACTTAGGTTTTGTCCAGAGCATATCTCTGAAAGTTAAAAAGCTATCAACTTGAAACTTTATAGGTGATTATATCTCATAAAGGAGAAGTGCAGTGCACAAGAATAACAACTCTTGCTTGCATAATTTGGATTTTTTTCCCTTTGATATGTTAAACTCTTACTCTTTGTCAGAAGTATAGGAAGCTCAGTACAAAGGCATCCTTATTCTATAAGGCTTCAGTTAACTATCAAGGTCTGATCGGGGAGGGGGGGGGGGGAGGCCATTTCAGACATGGCTCTTGTTTTGATTTTGTTGTGATAAAAAATACTAAGGTTTTTATTTAGGGTTTTACAACATCATCAATAATAATTTCTTTAATGAAATTCTTGAAAGATGATTTAATAAACTATCTTTATTTATATTAAATCAGGAACCAATGGTTGCGAGACATCAGAAACTAGAAGATGCTCTCCGTCTACAACAATTCTTACGAGACGCAGAAGATGAAGAAGATTGGATCAGAGAAAAAGAGCCAATAGCTGCGTCTACTAACAGAGGTAGGATGAGATCAGTTAAACTTTATGGAATTTGGCCTGTTAAAAACAAGCCCAACATTTTTTTCCTGATTCTCCCACATTTGAAAATACCAATAAAAAACAATACAGGTATCAAGGTGGACGGTAAGGAGTATGATTACAACTAGGTTCAAATTGATTCCAATACTAATTATTAAATCATTAAAGCTTCATCAAAGTTTGTTTTGATTTAAAAAACAACTAAATGAAATGAAAATTGTTGATTTAACGATTTTTTTTCCACTTAGTTGTTAGTTAAAATTCAAATTACAACATACAAAATTTGATAAATCTCAAATAGATTTAAATTCAAATTACAACTAACAAAATTTGATAAACTTCTTAAAGATTAACCAGGGAATAGTATTTGTTCGCGATAGAAATTAAATTTTAACTCTTATCGCCCCTTTATTACATCATGAAAATAATTGCAGATTTCAGATGTGAGAGAATTGGGAAGACACCCAAGAACGCTTTTCCAAGTATCAGAGCCCAAATGAAAATTTGATTTGAATTCAAACATTTTAGTGAACATTTTCTAATGTGAAAAATATAGGGTTCAGAAGATAAATTGCTTGTTATATTCCATGATTCATTTCATAGGTGTTTTAAGGTTGCAAAGTATTTTAGGGTATTATTCTCTCATGCCAGTCTTTAAAGAAATAATTTATGAACTAATAGTAGAAAAGGCAATAAAAATGGTTTCTAATCCAAGTTCCGAATAATGGGAAAAGCAGAAAAAAATATGAATGATATCTACAGATCTTTTTTCTCTCCATTATCTCTTCACACTTGAAAAACAGATTTTTAGTAAATTATTCAAGTTTGTGATCATCTTGAATAGGTGAAAGGAGGTCGAGTGGTGTTCCGAATGGACTATTCAGATGAGTACCCACAACATAGGGTTTGGATGAGAAATATCAGTATTATATTGTTTTCAATGCCTGTTATTTGGAGCCCTATAAATGACCACCTTACATTTCCAATGCTGATAATTTCAGGTCGAGACTTAATTGGTGTGCAGAATCTGATGAAGAAACACCAGGCCCTCCAGGCAGAACTGGCTGGTCATGAACCCAGGATAAATAATGTCTCACAGGAGGGACAAGTCATGATCAAAGATGGACATTTTGCTGCGGATGAAATCTCTGACAAGATAACTGAGCTAGAAGACAGGTGGCAGTCACTTAAGGTATGTTAGTTACACTATCGAATAGATGTCATTGTTTATAGAATAAGCTTTGCTTATGAAAACTTGTGTATTGAAAGATCAATGCTTCTTTGTGAATCAGGAAAGAGTAAATAATCTGGAAAATGAATTATATATTCTCTTAAGACCATGTATCATAAGGTTAATATTTAATACAAGAAAAGTGCATTTTAGAATCTACATTTTGATTGAATAGATACTTTATCACAGTCTGTTTTCAATTGGCCCCTTCAATACACTGTGACTGCTTAAAACAGTTGTAACTGCCAATATGTTTATTGGTTGGTATGTCTTTTTGTCACTCTGCCATCAATATGAAATTAGAGAATCTTGTATTCTTTTTAGGACAAAGCCTCCCAGCGTAAACAAGACTTGGAAGATTCTCTACAAGCTCAGCAATACTTTGCTGATGCCAATGAAGCCGAGTCCTGGATGAGAGAAAAGGAACCAATTGCTTCTAACACAGATTATGGGAAAGATGAAGATTCTGCTGAAGCTCTGTTGAAGAAACATGAAGCCTTCATGTCTGATCTGGAAGCTTACAGGACCGTTATTGAGGGGCTGAGAGATCAAGCACAGTCCTGCAATGTAAGCATTATATTAGTTTGTCATTTGAATATTGAGGGACTTAGAGATCAGACACAGTCCTGTAATGTAAGCATTATATTAGTTGGTCCATTTGAATGAAAATGTTTCATCACATGTGAATTTATAGAACATGTTCAAAGAAATGAATACTAAGTGATTAATTTCTTAGTACATGTAGTCTGTAAAATGAAATTTAGAAAAAACTTGAATGATATTGACTAAATGTGGCTTGTTCTTAAGCAAGATAAAGTTATTATGTAAGTCATCAGAACTTTAGTTGAAAACTCAATAAGTATTATTAACTCTTGTCATGCTGAACCCGAAATATTCCTGCTTTGGCAGGAGCTATAGACAAACATCAGCCTGCATATATGTGCAGTCTGATGTTAGTCTGCACCACCTGTTTCTCACTTTCATACCAGAATTGTCAATAGATTTAGTTTTTAAATAAAAATTGAATATAGTTGGTACTTTAAGTGCTTTTTGCGCTTTGATTTTGATGAAACTTTTAGCCAAAATTTATTTAGCATGAAATGGGCTAAATCCTTTTTCTTTGGAAGAAAATAAAGTTTAGTAGGAAGAGTTATTTGATATTTTTCAGCAACAAGAAGCACCGGTTATTGATGACCTTGGAACAGAGAAGGTCATGGCCTTGTATGATTACACAGAGAAATCTCCTAGAGAAACATCCATGAAGAAAGGAGATGTCCTCACTCTGTTAAACAGCTCTAATAAGGTAGAAAATATACTGTATGTAAGGATTGATGGAAAATGGTTGAAATATAACCTTGTTATATTACAAAATACTGCGATAACTTTCTTGAAAATTTTAATGTTATTCCTCTATATCTCTCATAAAAAGTTAATAATTGTCCAGGTTATTTAGCTGAGCAGTCATAATATCTACTGTAGACATGCTTCTAGCATGTACCCTGTTCTATTGTCTTCTGAAATGTACAAAAAGGGAATCATAATGAATAAAAGTTCAAGGTTGGATAAATCAATAGCATTAGAATCATTAACATTGTTACATTTTCTGATTAGTGCAGAAATATTTTAAATGCATATTTTCAACTTAATCAGTACTTAACAATAGGCAAATATGTTGAATGTAATGGAGTCTATGGTATATTAGTTCGGTGTTCGGATCAGGGCTGGAGGTTATAAAACTTTTCTCATTCTCAACTCAAAATTTTCTCAAATTTCAACTTGAGATTAAAGACTAAATTCTGTTGTAATAATTATATTAATACTTGTACACAAAAGATGATATTAATGTGTTGTTAAAAAAAACAACTTACAACACTGCAACTCCATTATAACGAAATCTGTTAGAGCGCTACAGTGCTCTCAATAAGGGCCAAAATCAGGAATTTTTGTAATTCCATGGTGGGATTTCAGGAATTTTTTCTACGAAGTAAGGAATTTTAACCCCCCCCCCCCCCCCCCCCCCCCCCCCCCCCGCGCACACACCTTCTTTTTTTCTGTACACTTTGTAAATGCTCGTTTCCTTGTTAAATGTAAGTTAAATTTTGCTCCCAAAGTCCATGATTTTGGTTGGTTCTCTAAGAATAAACGACTTCCGAGCCTTAAAACTTGTAGCTTTGACTTTAAGCTGTATGGACGAGATTTGGTTTCACAAGCCCCTTTTATTACTTTCATTGAATAAATTATGGAAACTAATATGAGAAAATGTGGACTTTCTATTTGGAATCGGTCCTTAGCTGTATGTTGAGAGGTGGGCCAAGGAAATGCGGCTTACTCAAATTTTAGTTACGATGTTTTGGTATCCGGCGATATTACGGTAATTAATGCAGCTTTAATTTTCCTCGGCCTGTCGTTCCAAAGGTGGCGAACGTTCTAGGTAGTGTGCTTATAAAACTTAACTTTTCTAAGCCTATTTAAACTTACGCAGAATTATCCAAATAGCATAAGTCAAGAAAAATTCGTCATTTCAAATCTCTCGTCGGACATGTTGCAGACAACTTAAATGACGTTATTGGGATTTCCCCACGTTCTCCGAATATGCCGATTCTACACGTATTTAAACGAGGACAGTCGAATGACCTTACGTAAATGTTTTCCGGTAGCGTCTTTTTCACTTCGGATGAATTACCTGTAGATCTATTCTAAGAGTTTTAGGAAGCGATGTTTTGAAAATTTATCGGTCTGAGCTGCATGAACTACATTTGATATAACGAATTTTCCCCTGATTTGAATTTTGTTTGTTTCAGTAATCCTATCAAAGGACCCTCGCGATCTGTATCCGACTAAGAAAGATAATGACAGAAGCGGTAATGACGCGTCGCTAACCCGACAAGATTGCGTAATCAGAGACTGGTTGTTATGGCGACAGTTTACTACCCCGCGCGTTACACATGACCTTTGGTCAGTCATAATGTGTATGCTCGCGTTGATTATCGATTTTTTGCACGTGTAGACTTGCGTTAAATCCTTTATTAGGTAAATTCGTAAAACGTCCGGGGTCAAATTGCAGGACGTTTTCCTCGAATCTCGGACGTTTTTTTACGTCCGGGTTTGATTTTCCGGACGTAATTTCTGAAATTCTGGACGTGTATTACGTCGACGTCCGCTTATTGAGAGCACTGGCGCTAAATCCATTATAACGCGGGGTCCGCTTGGCTCCCGAAATTTGGGGGGGGGGGGGGTCGACCATTTTGGGATGCTGCGGCGATGTAACCCAATCCACCGTTAACGCTGTTTTCATCGCGATTTTAGATCGAAGGGTGAAAACACCGAGATAAAAATCGATACTGAGCGAAGCAAGGTAAATCAATACAATTGTTTTTCACACCTCCCGCGGAGCAGTGGTGGCGATAAATGCCTCATGTCATAGACAAAAGGCTAGTTTGATTGCTTACAGACGTAGCCTATAGTTATATCACTACCACTGGAGTACCGAATTCGATCACGAGTAAAACCATCTAAACCTTTCCTACCCCAAACTGCTATCTCACATAGGTCTACGATTAGTAACCCATGGGTGAGTGACTTATAGTCAGAAAGAATGAGTGCCGCCGTCGGAGAAACACGAAATCCCAAAATTGACAGTCCGCCGGGCTACTTACTGCGCTTTGTCGATGGCAGGGACGCAATTGGACACCGAAAAGTCTAGCTAGCATGCGATTAAATCCAAGTTAATAAATTTCAGAAGAAGCCGTGCTTTCGCAAAATAAGCTTATCTCGTTTTATATTCTCAAATCTTGAACATTTACCACTGTTGACAAACGTTTCAAAAAGGGACTCGCCCCTTACCTAATTTATTTGTTTATTACCTCCCTTTGCTAATCCCGTTGAATTTTCTTATAAATATTACGTTTTTTGTAAATATATGATAAAACTTTGTTTCTTTTTTATTAAACTTATTCATATTATAGTCATGTTTTACAGGGTTTGAAAATTCAAAGCCCAAATGAATTATTCCTATCTCTCACTAAATAGACAACTTCATTAAGTTTTAAACAGGAAGCTATAAACCTATATTTCCCGCTTGAGAGCCTCTAACAAAGAAACTAAAATTGGCACGAAACTGATAGTGACCTCGTCGCTTCACTTTCTCTCCTGACGATCTACCATCTGAAAATCAAAGCCGTGAATTAACATCTTGTCACGAACATTTTACTTATACGGTTTTCGAGAAGAAGCCTTCGATATCCCTTGACTCGTGAAGATGATGTATGAATGGATTAGCTTATCTCCACGAACCGGCGATCCAAATGTCGTAGCTACAAATTCATTTAATTGAATTTACGGCATTTTTTCTCGCTCATTGAAGAATACGGCCCTGCACTTCGAGAGATTCGATTACTTTGGTATAGTTTCAATCGGACATAGGGTATTGTTTATTTTGATTGCGTAGATAATTATTTTCTCCTATTTTCCAGAAGACAATATTTAAAATATGAAATTTGTTGATCTTATGAAACTTTATGGATTTTACTTACTTTACCCTTTTGAGATCGTTTTTATCGGTATTTCTCAGCTGCCGGGCAGGTAGGTCCAAGAAATTGGGATTCAGAGAACTAAGAGGAGTCTGCGATCGTTTAACCCTACAAACTAGATTACTTTGTCAAAGATAGCTTAGGGACAACAAAACTATCTTTAAATAAAAAAAAATACCTAAGTAATAAACCACGTTTGTTCTTCAATTCATTGCCGAGTTTTAAAAATATAAAATACGACGGCCTTAAAATGTACATGTATATTTAGATATCCGATATCATCAATATTGACCCTGTGTCTGTTACGTTTCCGCGGTATGTTATTGTTCACCGCGGGAGGGGGGGTGGGGGGATCGGCGGCGGCGGCCGGGGGTTACAGCGTTATAGCAGATACATCCACTTCTTCAGCTGTTTTATTTCTTGGACCCCGACCACAGCGTTTTAATGGAGTTGCAGTGTAATATTATCTTTATGTTCATACATTTATTTGAATTTTAGATTTTAGAAAATTCTCAGTTGAGAACGAAAAAGGTTTTATAGCCTCTGGCCTTGAGGTGCACGGAATGGAATCCGGACCAGACTGCAGAATTTTTCTGAGAAAGAAATGAGCTCCACCTTCATCCTCTCCACCCAAGTGTATATTGAATGAGATTGAGAGTTGGATGTTGATGACCATGAGTTAAACTAACCCTTGTCATGCTGAATTAAAATCCTCTTTCTGAATTGCACTCATATCTAAGTACTGAAAGCCTTATAATCCAAGGGTGTAGATAATCTTTCTTTTTGAAGATAAAATTCATGAACAACTCTGCCTTGAAAGGGGACACTCTGGTTGATAGATGCAGGCTGATCTTTGTCTATACCTCCTGTCAAAACAGGAATATTCCAGGTTCAGCATGACAAGGGTTAATGTCATTGAGCAAACCATTAATTTTAAAACAGACTTTAAGATAGAATTACTTGTTTGGTTGTGTACCACAACTTTGTTTTTAGCCTCATTATTTCCCTATCTTACAGGATTGGTGGAAGGTAGAAGTAAATGACCGTCAAGGATTTGTACCAGCAGCCTATGTGAAGAAGTTAGATCCCAGCCTGTCTGCCAGCAGAAATAACCTTATGGATGAATTTACCATCTCAGTCAGGCAGAACCAGATTGAAACACAGTAAGTTATGGTACATATGTGACTGGTCATGCAAAAAAGAGGGGGGAACTCCAGTCTGAAATATTTATTTCTCAATGAAACCCTTTGATGTGGGTACTCATTTGAATTGTCTCATCAAGACAATTCCAATGAGTACCCACAATATAGGGTTTGAGCTAGGATTAGTGAAATATTTAAATAAGGAATTCAAAATACCCTCTTCTACCCGTAGATCTAGGTACCAGTACAGACCAACTGGTCGCATTTCAAAAAATCTTTTAGAGAAAAGGAGAACAATCATTCTGGTTTTAGCAAAGTGCAAAAAGTTTTGTCACTAGTCAGGCTGTGCAGTCTAAGCAGTCTGTCTGAGGTTGAAACTTTACCCCTTTTTCTTGTGAAGGTCACATGTGATTCAGACAAAATGTCTCATAAGCCAAAAATTGGCTGTCCCTTGAAATATGGATGTTATAAGAAGCCTGAAATCTTATGTTTTACTTGGAATTTTACTTTGTTTCAAAATAGTTGTTTTATGTATCTGGTGCAATTTTGAAACACTTAGTCGACTAAGAAGATGTAGCTGACCTCATTTTCATTTCTACAATGCAACAATACAACTCCAGAATTTCAAAATCTTCCCAAGTTGAAATTGCGCTTATCAATTTGGACGGATCAGAATTTTTTTCCAGTAAATGTTAACTATTTGATATGAAACTCTAAACATTGTTTTTGCCAGATATGCCAACCTACTAGACCTTGGTAACCAGCGTAGAGAGAAGATTCAAGAGTCTTGTAAGGCGTACCAGTTGGTGCGTGAAGCTGCCGAACTTGCTGCCTGGATTACAGAGAAGGAGAACTTGATTGTTGCTGAAGATGTAGGAGAAGATCTAGAACAAGTAGAAGAAATGCAGAAGAAATTTGATGACTTTAGAAAGGTAACATTTCATTTTGAGGGCAAAGAGTAAAACGGATACAATTGCTAATTGATTAGGTAGCTACAATAAGTTTGTACTTACCCCTTGATTTGTCAGTGTTCCATGTGTTCAAGAGGTCCTCCTGTAGATAGCTTTTGAAATTCTAAAACATTTGAATAAACTATTTGAGGGAGTAGAACTACCAGAGGAATAATTTTATAAAAGCTTTTGAATCTTAGTCAAAATCAAAATGAGTCTGTGTGTGACATTTCATAAGTAACAATTTTACATATCGAGGGTTAAGTGCAAGACTGCACTAAGAGTATATACAATTTATGTACACTTAGTACAGTCTTGTACTAACCTCGCTTTGCCTTAAGGCCCAAAATCAAGCATCCTAGACAGCTACACAGTTCAAATAGAAGAATGCTTGACTGCCTAAAGACACTTTGAGACAATATCTGTCTACAAAGTGCAGATGCACAGGTTGGCCAGGGTCTTTGCTTGATTCACAATTGAAATTGTTGGAAATGCCACTCACAAGTAAAAATGATATTACTAAAATTTCATTCAAAGCTATTTATTTGGTTCAAAATAATGTAAAGAAATTTGATTTGATAGGTGAAGTTCAATGATTAGTCAACTACTGGGCCTGTGGTTATAAAACTTTTCTCTGGCTCAACTGAGAATTTTCTCAAATTTTAAATAAATAATACGAAAATAAAAAGATAATGTTAATAAGTTGTCTTTATAAGAACTTATTTATATTATCTTTTATGTTAAAACATTAAAATGAGTATTGAAACAGAATTACGGCTTTTATCTCGAATTGAAATTTGAGAAAAATTTGAATTGAGAATGAGAAAAGTTTTATAACCTTGGACCCAGATGAGATTTTAAAGCATAGGGGCTACAACAATCAAAACTATGATTTGGTAATATGGATGAAAGATGATTTATATTTCTTACAATTTGTCTAGTAGATTATTTATAAAATATTTATTTGTATTTTTTTAGGACTTGAGAACTAACGAAGCCAGACTACAGGAGTTAAACAACATTGCTGACAGGCTTACTGCCATGGGTAGAACTGAGGCTGCTGAGAAGATTAGAGAACAAATTGCTGTAAGTCTTGTCCTGACAGAATGTTTTGTATATGTTAACCCTTGTCATGCTGAACCTCGAATATTCCTGTTTTGACAGGAGGTATAGACCTATGTGCAGTCTGACCTTAGTCAACACCACCTGTCTGTCCCCTTACAAGGCAGAGTTGTTAATGAATTTAATCTTCAAAAGAAAGATTATCTATACCCTTGGCTTTTAGGGCTTTCAGTACTTTGATATTGTTGGATATCTTAAGTCTCAAGTTTATGTGTCTGCAAACATCCATTGTAGTAATTTAGTTCTTTTAACCCTTAATTCTCTGCTTTTTACGTGCCTGTGGTTTTATGATGGAGAAAACATTGTGAAAAAAGAAGAAATTGCTTCTGACAAGCAATTTCTTCTTTTTCCACACTATTTTCTACGCTACTGAATGGTTATTTTTCAAATTAAATCCTCTTTAAATTTTCGTCTGCAAAACCTTTGAATTTGGACAGGTCAAAAATTTTGTAAAACAGGAAAGTGTTAAAATGTGAGAAATGTATCTTATAAACGTTTTCAATGATTCCTGTTCAATGGTGCTATTTGTAATTTTGACACTGTATCTGTTGTTATTACCAGTGCTTCATTTTGTGTTGCAGACCCTGAACACTAGATGGGCTACCTTACAACAAGTGACAGCTGATAGAGCCCAAACTTTGGGTAGTGCCCATGAAGTTCAGAGATATCACAGGTAATGTGATGTCACAGCATATGAAATTGACATCCAAATGTCCAAAACATTTTTCAAAGAATTTTCCATTCTTTAATGCTTTTCAATGCATTATCAAAAAATATTAGTAGATTATCATTTGATAAACTCACTGCCTAACCATTGAGGCAGTGAGTTTATCATATGATAATCTACTAATATTTTTTGTCATAAACTTATACCCCACTTTCTTTTATTTCTCCCTATCTAACATTATCAAAGTGGATCCCAATAAGTGATGTAATCATTAACCTTGCATTGCAATCAGGTGCAAAATGATTAGTTGTAAGAAAATTTATCTATAAATTTTTACATTTCATCTCTCTTTTCCATTTAAGAAATAGAATAATTGTTCGTTTTTCGAAAAAGATCTACATATTTTATTAGGTGAACAACAAAAGCTATATTCATGTTTTACAGAGATGTTGATGAGACTAAAGACTGGATCAATGAGAAGGACCAAGCTCTAAACAACGAGAACTATGGACATGATTTGGCCAGTGTACAGGCTCTTCAGCGTAAACATGAAGGTCTGGAGAGAGATCTCGCTGCTCTTGGAGATAAGGTACTGTAACTAACCTATCTTTCCAGAAACTTAAAAGACAGAAAATTGTTCTAAAATTCTTGGAATATGGAATTGAAACATATTTGTGCCCAAGTTAGGTTTATTTCTAATCAACCACTATTTAGTCATTAAATCACAGAACTGCACAACAACAGTTCAACACAATGACTTTTTTGTATTAAAATGCACAGCTATGAAAGTAAATATAGGGAGTCTCAAATTTAAATCTGTTAGCATGAATGTTGTAGGTGAAAGATTTAGATGAGACAGCCAAAAGACTGATGATGACCCATCCTGATCAGGGTGAACAGATTTATGAACATCAGACAGAAATTAATGAAATGTGGAATGAACTCACCTGTAAGGTAAGCTAGAGTCATATAAGTTATTAACAGATTTACAAACATCGGACAGAAATTAATAATTTGTGGAATGAACTCGCCTGTAAGGTCTTCTTGTAATAACGTCTGGCTGTATTGCAATACACTTTGTTCCGTATTGATTCATTCCTAATAATTGCAATTCATTTTAGCTGCAGCCATGTTCTTACGTTCATTTACAAAAGAAAATGTTTTGCAAGTATGGTCAACAATGGAAATCAGGTCTAACTTAAATGAGTTTGTGAAGCAACCTTTTTGACAGATAGCTGCTATCCTTTGATTAAAAGAATGCTGTGGAAATTATATTAGATATAAACATTTGCAAAAAAAATTAAATAAGAAATAAAAGAAGCCACAAATGAAGATATAGCTTTAGTTGTTCACAGAATGAAGATATGAATCATTCTTACTTGTAAAAAACAATCAATTATTCTATTTCTTTAATGCTTAACCCTTGTCATGCTGAACCCGGAATATTCCTGCTTTGGCGGGAGCTATAGACAAACATCAGCCTGCACATATGTGCAGTCTGATGTTAGTCTACACCACCTGTTTCTCACTTTCAAACCAGAATTGTCAATAGATTTAGTTTTTCAAATAAAAATTGACCTACAGTTGATACTTTCAGTGCTTTTTGCGCTTTGATTTTGATGAAAATTTTTAGCCAAAATCTATTCAGCATGACAAGGGTTAAAAGAGACAACCTGTGAAAAGTTTGGTTTGGCGGTGAAATTTTGAAGTGATAATCTACGGGTATCTCTCGATAAACAACTGAAAGTTTGAATTATAATTTTATCAGGCTGATGCAAGAAAATCCAAACTCCTTGATAGTTATGACCTGCAGCGATTCCTGAGTGACTATCGAGACTTGACTTCCTGGATCAACAGCATGATGTCGCTAGTATCTTCAGATGAGCTTGCAAAGGATGTCACTGGAGCCGAAGCTCTCCTTGAAAGACACCAGGTTAGTGAAGCCATTATGTCTGGATAGAAATAGGCCTTAAGGTAATAGATCTGCAACGTTTTGGACGTCATGAAAATTAACAGTGTTGACCGAACTTTCAGAATGTTTTCATTAGGAAACCACGGTTAAGACTGTTGAAGATCATGTGTTCCGAAATGTTGCAGAACTATTATGAGTCCACTACCTTAATGTCGATTCACTAGATTGGAAAAAAAAGAAACAAAAACAGTTTGATGCTTAGGCCTAATTGCATAACAAAAGTTTTTTGGTAACATTTGGGCCAACCGTATGGATACAGAGCTTTTGTTAGTTTGTTAAATTTGGGAGTCATTGACCATATAAAATTTTTGGGATCAAAACTGGTTTTGAAGGGGTAAAATAAAAAGCAAAACATTTAAAGTTTTCAGTTTTTATGTAAAGTCTATTTAACTGAAACAACTTACGCAATGAAGAATAGACACACTTTATTGTTTATGTTGCTTCACTAATATAGATCTTTTGTATTAAATGGTATGAAGAAAGCAATTGATATATATAATCTTTTATATTGCATAGGTTGTGCCAATGGAAATTTGGTTTGGTCAAAATGACCCCATGCAGGAAATGTTTGAGGGTCAAAATGGGATTTTTGTGGTCAAAACCCTGGTTTAAAGGTCCAACACGAGCCCTCTGGATAATATGGTTGGCCCCTAAACATTTGTTATGCAATAAGTTTATAGTTTATTGAGATTTCAAACTTTCATGTAATTGTCTTGATTCTCTATACTTATTGGAAGAATACCTTATGCCTGATTATTCAAAAGATTGACCCAATAAGAATTTTCAAGGAAACTTTTAAATAAGTAGTATGTCATGTATATTTTGTTTTGTTGACTGTAAAATTCAAATGAAAGAGGACAAAGCTATTAATTTTTCAATTTATGCTTGTTTGAGTATAACTTCTTAATACAAACTATTTATTTAGAAACTTTGAAACCTAAGATATAATCAAGGAAAGAATAAGCTTCAGGATAAAAAAGGCAATATGAGTGTATTCAATATCAACTCGTTTAGTGCAGTATTTACATCTTATTGGGGTTAGCCTATTATGCAACTTTTCAGATATGTATGATTTAATTAAATACAACTGTTAAGATACTGAATAACTTAAGTTTAGAAAGAAATAATTAAAATGTATGGTAAGTAGTGCTTGAAATTTCTATTATTTCTGTACAATTACTTTGCATAACTCTGTGCAAATTTTAATTCTAGGTTTAAATATATTTTTATACTGACTGAATAATTTGATTATTTCATAATATAATTTAGATTTTGAATAATTTGATTATTTCATAATATAATTTAGATTTTAAGTATTTAACATGAACCTATAGATTTTATTTTGTTTTAGAAATTATTTTATGTGCTAGATAATTATGATATGTTTTTATGAATTTGTTTACTTTTCTTTACTTTTCTAAGTGTTTTGCTAGTATTCTCATTCTTGTTGATATCATATGTTTCCACTTCTGCCCTGAGTTCATGATTGCCAAATCACCCATGCTTGTTTAAAATAGGTTTCACATGGTAGCTAAGGTCCTATTTTTAAATGTTTCTGAAATGTTTTTGCCTTGAACTCATGGCTGATTTGTTTTTAGCTCCACTGGCTGAAAGCCACTGGGGCTATTGTCATGGCGTTGTGTCCTTCGTGCGTCCGTCCATGGGTCTGTGCGTCCATTCGTAAACTTTTCTTTAAAAATCTTCTCCTCAGAAACTATTGGATGAATTTCAACCAAACTTCACAGGAATGATCCTTGGGTGACCCTCTTTCAAAGTTGTTCAAGAAATTTTGATCCAATGAAAAACATGGATTTAATGGGCGTGGCTTATTTCCAAATATGGTAAAAAGTGAGTTTTCTCAGTTTCTAATTGATGATTACCAATGAAATTTTACATGAATGATCCTTGTGTGACCCTTTATCAGTCTACAAAAGATTATTGAAATCGGATGAAAAATATGCATTTTATGGGCGGAGGTCATTTCTCTATATGTTATATAGTGAAAACTTTCAAAATCATTTTCTTAGAATGTAAGTGATGGATATCAACCAGATTTCACTGGAATGATCCTTGAGTGAGCCTTTTTCAATCCACCAAAAATAATAGTGATTGGATGGAAAATATGTATTTTATGGGCGAAGGTCATTTCTCTTTGTTATATAGCGGAACTTTGAAAATCATTTTCTCAGAATCTAAATGATGGATACCAATGAAATTTTATATGAATGATCCTTGCGTGACCCTCTATCAATCTACCAAAAATTATTGTGATCGGAATAAAATATGCATTTTATGGGCAGATGTCATTTTCTAAATGTTATTAAGTGAAAACTTTGAAAATCATTTTCAACATCAGTAGAATCCAAAATATCTAAAAATCTTGTCAAAACTTTTATTGCTTTACAAGAATTTCAAGCCTGTGGAGCGACTCAAGCCATTCATGGCTTTCTATTTTTTTATTTGCTGGACCAAGGAGTGAAAAGCATCATCCTGTCAAACACATATGTGATTATGTTGAAAGTAATTGTAATCCCATAAGTTCAATCAGACATATAACTGAATGATGAAAACATACATCTTTTGAAATCTTGGTAACATAAGAATGAGCATACTTTGTGTAACTTTACCCTTGTTATACCAATTCATGACACAAAGGATAAATTAAAATTATCCTGGTCAAAAACTAAATAAGGTTTATAAGGCTTGAAGCTTGAGAATGGTCTTCATTTCTACAATGTTTTGGTTTGATTAACATTTTAGAGTAAGTAGCATTTAGAGGAATAAGTTGAGGACAGTAAGGTTGTCATTAAATTGTTTATAAATCTATGAGAAGGCTCTTTTCAGTTTAATGTACATGATTCTGATGTTCTCCGTAGTAAAGATTGTAACTGTCTACTAGATAGGCAATTACAACCTTAACCCTTTGCTGTTTAATCTCTGCTTTTTACGTGCCTGTGATTTTATGATTGAGAAAACATTGTGAAAAAAAGAAGAAATTGCTCCTGACAAGCAATTTCTTCTTTTTCCACACTTTTTTCTACCCTACTGAATGGTTATTTTTCAAATTAAATCCACTTTAAACTTTCGTCTGCAATCCCTTTGAATTTGGACAGGTCAAAAATTTTGTAAAACAGGAAAGGGTTAAAACACTGAGACATCAATCTTCGTTTTTGTGTTTGTTCTTTTATTAGACTAGACTTGTTTTGTGATTCTTATTTGTTTACTAACATTATACTATCAAAAAGGAAGAGAAAATATTGGAAAGGAACATAGAATCATCCTTGTCATACATTGTATCCAAGGATGATGTTATCTTTGTTCCTCTTGAAAGGGATGATCCTCATTTTGCAAGGTGCTGTATTAGACTATTTGTTAACCCTTGTCACTCTGAACCAGGAATATTCCTGCCTTTGCAGGAGCGATAGACAAACATCAGCCTGCACATATGTGCAGTCTAATGTTAGTCTGCACCACCTGTTTCTTAATTTCAAACCAGAATTGTCAATAGATTTTGTTTTTTAAATAAAAATTGACCTACTGTTGGTTCTTTCAGTGCTTTTTGCCCTTTGATTTTGATGAAAATTTATAGCCAAAATTTATTCAGCATGACAAGGGTTAAGTTTTCCACAGTATTGGCAGTGGACAAAATGACCTACATATATACAACTGATACAAGTTGTCAGACATTTTATTTCCCACTGACGATGATACTAATGCCTGTTTTATGATAGGATTGAAATGCTTATATCAAAGGGTCATGTAATACTTATGTTTAGTTTTACTTTACTTTTAAATTAAGCATATGAATTTGTTCCTTACTAACACTCACCTTCAATTTACTTTGAGTTCTTATCTAATAAAGTTTTGTAAAACGTCTAGGCCACAAAAACATTGTAGTTGTAGCTACAGCTGTTGAGTGGTTAACTAACTGAAGTATTATCAGAGGTCAATGCAAGACTAGTGTGTTTCTATACATTGTAAAGAGTTATAACAGTCTTATATTGACTTCTCAATTTGAGAAATGTCCTGTAGAAACATAATGCATATCAACTTGGTTGAGGTGCACTTAAAATAACTTCTATTAATCTTTTCAAATTTCTGGACAAATGAAATGAATTTAATGAAAAAATACTCCAGACCAATGTCAGTTAGGGATAAGTGGTTGATAATTCCTTTAATTTTCCAATTTTGAATGTGCCTGACGAGAATCAATGCTTAAGGCAACGTTTCTGGGGTGATAATCTTTAACAGTATTAACCAAGGTTTCCAAATGATTTTCATTAGGAAACCTTGGTTAGCATTGTGAAAGATCTTTAGTTCTGAAATGTTGCAGAACTATTACGGGTCTACTACCTTAAAACTACAGGACATTCTCATGATAAGTTAAGCTTTAGATAAGGCTGGAGAATGGTAATTGAAAACTTACAATTCTTTGGCAGACCGTACATTTTGGATATTCAAATTTAATATTCACAAGCCAAATTTTGCAAGTACCTACAGCAAGGTTTCAAGACAAATACTGAAAATTGGAACTTTAAAATTGAAGTCTGCTTTATCTGAAGCTTTGAATTATATTAATGTGTTTAACCATTTCCCCACCCCTGTCATAGTTGATGAACATCCTGGAAGATTTTTATATTCTTAAATCTAGAAAACTCTATCCTCAAATCTATCTTCTATTTCTTCTTAAATTGAAAATACCGATGTAATTTGTAAAGCCTTAAAATGCCATTATGCATCAGTTATCCAGAATAATGAGACGTTATTTTAATGAAAAATTAATATTGCATATTTGCTACTGTTCTAGTAGTCTTTGGCATTATGACACTGTGTCTTGACTTGCAAATATTTTCTGTAATTCCTTATCACCTTTGCATTAGATGAAAAGAACTTTGAAACCTTGTCGCATCAGTTATTAAGACAGACTTTTGGTTTGCTGCAGTTAAATGATAAATCAGCTCACCTTTCAAATGTCAAATTCACTCCCATCCTTAATCCATTGATGTTGTTGAGTGACAGCTTGCTGACCTTGTTGCCACGGTAACCCACTATGTCTATGTTGTGTCCTCTGTCCAACCATTGTCTAAACTGCAAGACCACACCATATATATCATCGTGTAGGCTGCATATCTAGCTCTGTGTACACATTGTTGTGTATACCCTCATGTCATGTCTATATAATGGAAAGAGGAAAAGCGTTTTGACACAAGAAATAACACAAAAATTCCAGGATTTTTCAACACCCCCAGCCCTTCCTGCGTGTGAGATTGTTGAAAAGATAAAGTCGACCTCCGAATGTCCTCCTTTACAGATGTTTAGTTCGGAGATCGTCAGCCATTACGGGATCACACAGCTAGCGCCAACAGCGGAGACGGAGAGTGAGATAGAGGATGAGGTGACAACAGTTACGATTTCTATGCTCGGCACGCGATATGTTACAGAAACTTGCGCATTATGATAACCAAAATGTGATTTTCTAACTGCTTGTGTGTTTTGGAGTACATTCCATTGCAGTGTTACCCATGTATTTCATTGATAAATTGTTCATAAAGTATTAGATAGTATTTTGATGCATTTTTTTAACATTGTCAAATGAAAACTTTTTTGATCTTTTGAATTACATAAATGTTTATACTATATAGATAAGTCCATTAGTCTATGTATGAAATTTGTATTTCGGTGAAATAACTAAATCAAGGATTGTTTAGATATTGAAAGAAATAAAAAGAAAAAAAGAAATATGCAGAAATAATTCAGAATTACTCTGATTTTACAGGGTAAAGATCTAGGTTGATCATCATGAAAAACTTTCATCAGCCATGGTATTATAGAAAAGTCTCACCTTTGATGAACAAAGTCTGTTACATCTTGCTTAACCCTTGTCATGCTGAATAACAATATTTGCAAAATAAATGTAAAATCAAAGTGCTAAAATCACTGGAAGTTACCAAGTGTGAGCAAGTATTGATTTCCCAAATACATTGTTCTACACCTTTCTAGTGTAAAAAAGAAATTCAGGAGGTATGAACTAAGATCTGACTGCACATATGTGCAGGCTGATATTTGTTTATACCTCCTGTCAAAGCAGGAATATTCCAGGTTCAGCATGACAAGGGATAAAAGTTTTTCATTTGACACTGTTTAGTGCTAAGGTATGAGTTAGGCTCATTGCCAGTCCTGCATTTAGATAACCGAATGGTGCAAGCTGTCTGCAAATTATACCCCGCTTTGCATGTGCACTTGTGTGTAAAACTGGGTATAATTTGCTAACAGTTTGCACCATTTTGTCATCCTATATGCAGGGCAGTCTTCTAAATTTTGGATTGATATGATCTTAAAGAAGTTTGAAAGTATGCATAATGGAAGATTTCAGTACATTCTACATTTGAAAAAATTGTTGCAAATGAAGAAATTGCTTGTTATAAGCAGTGTCTTCTGTTCCAACAAAATTTTTCATGAAGCCTTTTCTCTGTCCAATTATAAGCAGACCTGTCACTGGGTGTTAATATCTGTACTGCTAGGCTTATTTGAAGCTAGAAGTATTAAGACCAGGGGTGTGGAAATACGAATTTTTCTCCACCTGTCCATAGACAAGTAAAAGTTGATTTTCTACTTGTCCAGGATCAAAATGAACTTATCTGAAAAAAAAGAGAATTGGTAATTATTGAGAAAACATTGTTTTTAATAAAGAAAATGCTATTACTTGGCATTTTCCTCATTATAGACAATGTTTTCTATCCCTTGGTACAAATATTAGGATGACTTTTCTCCTAGATCTTTTTAGTACTGTTTGAAGGTTTGTCCTAGTATTTACTTGTCCACAGACAACTTGCTTAGAAAAATGTACTTGCCAACAAGTCGAGAAGACTGTGTTGGACAAGTTGGCATGGGAATTCCACACCTCTGTTAAGACACATTTGACCCAGATTAACTTCCCCTTTCATTTGCAGCATGGACCAATTTTGCAGCTAACACCTTTTAAAACTAATCAATGTCTGTTTCAACTTTTCAGTTTGTTTTATAAACCATGTAAATTTAGAATTATATTATCAGAAATCTTGGAAAAATTGCATCAAAACAAAGCTCTGAAATGCCTTTATTTTGAGTCAGTATTCCTTTTGAAAATGCAATTTTCAAACTACATAGGCTGAAAAAAGAGAATCAGGCTGTTTTGGCTAAGATCATATATCTAGGCTGATCTTTGTCTAAAGATACTTCCAAAGCAGGAATATTTTGGGTTCAGTATGACAGTTAAAATGTGTGGTTTAGAACAAAAGGTAGAAAATATTAAGCTCTGTAAAAAATGAATAGCATGCTGAAATGGAATTTGCAAAGTAAATGCTTTTGAAAAAGAAGGGGGGAAGAAAAGATTGAATATAGCAGAAATCAAAAAGAAAGGATTTTAATAAATGTTATTTAAACAATAGGAAATCTGTTTCATGAAATTGTCATTGTCATAGTTGAGAAAAGTTTCTAGTTGAACTTCTGGGGTTGCATCTTGTTTGCATGACTGGTCTCATATTATAGAAATAGACATTCAGGGAACTATAATATAGGACAAAATTATGTCAAAGGCGAACCCAACTAACTGCTCGATCCCTTGACAGATTTAAAATTTCAAGAATTGCAAATAGAGATGTTTGTATTACTGCATAATGCAGACTAGATCCTAGACTGAATTTAGCATAACAGCATGTCAGTTCAATATGTCAGTTCCTTTTGTGCAGTTTTTGAAGGGAGTTGGGAAAGTCTATGTGAGACTTATACCTTTTGAGACCACTTTACCTTATCTGCAAAAAATTCTTTAAAATGAGTTTTATTAGTGGGAGCCTCATTTTTAGCTTGGCTGTTTTTGAAGAAAACCCGAGGTATTATGATCACCTTGGGGTCGTTCGCGTTGTTGTTGTTGGAGTTGGCGTGACAAACTTTAACCTTGGTCATAACTTTTGAATGGTAAGTCATAGAGCCTTCATATTTCACACGAGCATTGCTTTGGACAAGACCTTTCTTTAGGTACAAAGTTCAAGGACATCACTCAAGGTCAAGGTCAGTTTTCAAGGTCAAATTTCTTTAAAAAATTTAACTTTGGTCATAACTTTTGAATGGTAAGTCAAAGAGCTTTCATATTTCAAATGATCATTGCTTGGTACAAGACCTTTCTGTAGGTACCAAGTTCATATATTTGCATTTGCCTAAGAAATAATAAACAGCAGAGCGTTTGCATCCGCTTGCGGTGCTCTTGTTATTTTTAGTGACTGATTGATGATACAAAATCAAGAATAATGGTTTATTTGAGAATACTTCAGGAATAACAAACAAGTGGTTATAAATCCCTCTATGAAGTTACTCATTCCTTTTGGCAGGCTCAAAGACGAGCAAATAAAGGGATGTGAAATTTACCTGATTTAAAAAAAAACTTGTTTATTAAACAATTCCTAACAGTTTTATGAGGGAGAAATTTCTTAAGTGCAATGATTTAATCATTGAAAAGTCATCTGATGAAAATTTGAACCTATTAAGAATCTATTGCATTTACACTAAGTTTCTTACAGACTAGTATCCCAGAACCAAATTTCAAGGATCTGGTGCCCAAACTATTGTATAATTATAACTTTATTCTTTACAAAGTCTTTGAATATTTAAGTTATTTAAGTAGCAGAATAGGATGTTTAGCTAAGCAAAGGCTACAACACAGTATTTTGTTGATAATATATAAAATGTGCTATTAAACAGTTGAAGTTAGATTATCTTCTGAATTAAATGTTTGTTATACTTTTCAGCTAAGTGCAAAGACTGATTGACCAAGCAAAATTATTTGATAAAATTAGCAACACCCTATTCCCCTCTAAAAAAAGAAAAAGTTGATTTTAATGTGTAACCTTTATGTTGTAGCCAAAATGGTTTGATTTCCAACTTTATGTTACACTCATAAAATTGTATGAAGCTAAGAAGTACCATGTATAAACGTTTAAGTAAGATAGTACTTTGTATTTTAGATGTTTATTTGTGCTCAGTAATGCCTTCATATGATAAGAAAATCACTATATCTATTAATGGTATATTTTTAGACCGCTAAAGTTTCTGAAATATTGAGGTTATGCTGAAAATATTGACTGACAAAATTATTCCTATTTGACAGGAACATCGTACAGAGATTGATGCCCGATCTGGAACCTTTCAAGCCTTTGAGACGTTTGGTCAGCAGTTGTTACATAACTCACATTATGCCAGTGAAGATGTTAAAGAACGCCTTGAAGAACTGGCAGTTGCCAGAGAGGAACTTGAACAGTAAGATCAACATGTTTTTTGTGTGATTAGAGATAAATATATAATATGTACTTAGTGTATTATATGAAAAAAAATATCTAACGAGGTTGGGAGAATTGGAAATTGTCGAGGCTCTGCCGAGACATTGTTCTAAAAATAACTATGTGATATCATAGAAAATATCAAATGGGATGTTATCACATGGATATTTGTATAGTTAAAAGATGAAAATGAGAAAGGGGTTATTTACACAGGTTTAAAATGCTTCTTTCTCAATGAAACTCTATGTGTTGGTACTTATTTGAATTGTCTCAACGTAGAGTTTGTGAGTATAATTGAAATTCATGAATTCCAATATGGGCCTGAGATTATCAGAACTAATCTCATCTTAAATTTAGAATTTATTCAAATTTCATCTTCAGATTAAAGCTGTAATATTCTGTTTTATTGTATAAGAAACAGAAAGCTAATATTAGCAAAATATTATTTTGTGATATTTTTTAACTAATGAAGTCAAGATAAATCAATTTCAAAGTAAGATGGTGTAAATATAAAGTAACTTGATGGTCTACAGATACTTGAAGATCTACTCTATCTACTCAATGCATTATGAAGCCTCTGGTCAGACTGTGCGAATGCACAGGCTGGTCAGAGTCTTTGCTTTGCCCATATTTGGAATTTTTGGATCCTCGAGCAAAGGCTTTAATCAAGTTAGACATAATTAAATATTTCTTAGAAGAAAGGGTTATAGAATATATTAGGTTGATACTGATGGAAATTTAATGTCTTTGGTTTTGGAAATAATACCTTGGAAATAAATAGCATTTTAACTTACTCTGAAGATGAGAGTTTGAAAATATTAAATAAAAGTTGAAGGAAAATGTTATTGCCAATACAACCCTCCAACATTAGAAAATTATGTTGTCTGAATTTTACTTTACAGAGCTTGGATTGCCCGTCGTATGAAGTTGGACCAAAATCTAGAACTACAGCTGTTTTATCGTGATTGCGAGCAGGCCGAGTTCTGGATGGCTTCCAGAGAGGCCTTCTTGTCTGGTGACCAGGTGGACGGGGACAATGTTGAAACACTCATTAAGAAACATGAAGACTTTGATAGAGCCATCAGCAGTCAGGTTAGATGGAAATTATTATTATGCCCCCACATCGAAAGATTAAGGGAATATTGTTTTTTCGTTGTTTGTATGTCTGTCTATCTGCAAAACTTTACCAAAACATTTACCATTGCCAATAACTTCAAGAGGCTAGGAGATGATGTGATGGTAGTACTGGTCTGTGAAATGTCAGAAATCCATTGCTGGGTGCTCCAGCCTCCGCAATATGACTGAAATAATGTTAAAAGTGGTGTAAAACCCCATTCAATCAATCCATCCAATAACTTCAAGGCTATATGCATCTGCTATTACCAAGGTCAAGGTCATCTGTCAAGTTCACTTTAAAAAAAACAAACTGTTTTTTTGTTGGGGGGGGGGGGGGGGGGGGTCAGGGGGCATTTGTGTTTTTAAAACACATCTTGTTTTTTTTTCAGAGGCTATCCTTTTCATCTTCTTTGTTGTATATTCCTCCTGTGCACAAAGCTTTGGCAGACATTGTAGACTAAGATCAGCTAGGAAAGACATGCAGTCTGATCTTACCCAAGACTGCCTGCTTTCTACTGAATTATTGGAAATACTTGAGCTGGATTGAGCTGCAATTTGTTTGACACAAAACTTGAATTCAGCAGGATTAAGGTTAAGATGACAAAGAATAAATTTAATCTGAATTTGTCTGAATTTGTCACATTTTGCAGTTTGAAATCAATATTTCCTCACTTCCTTTATCCAAGGAGAAATTTTTAGCTCGACTATTCGAAGAATAGGGGGGCTATTCCAGTCACCCGGGCGTCGGCGAAATGCTTTGGTAAAGTTTTTACGTGCAAGTGTTTAAAATCTCTATTTCTATTACAGCTATTGGTTTGAAACTTTGCACATGCTTCTGTGACCATAATATCAGCATCTAGACAAAGATTCATAACTCTGATTTTGAATTTAGTGGAATTTTAACCCTTTTCGGACTTAGAAATCTTGGTTAAGTTTTTACGTGCAAATATTGTTTATCTGTAATATTTCTGTTTCTTTTAAAGCTATTGCTTTGCAACTTTACACATACTTCTGTGACCATAATATCAGCCTCTTGACAAAGATTCATTACTCTGATATTGAATTTAATGGAATTTTAACCCTTTTCGGACTTAGAAAATCTTGGTTAAGTTTTTACGTGCAAATGTTGTATTTCTGTAATATCTCTATTTCTACTAAAGCTATTGCTTTGAAACTTTGCACATGCTTTTGTGACCATAATATCAGCCTCTAGACAAAGATTCAATACTCTCATTTTGAATTAAGTGGAATTTTAACCCTTTTCGGACTTAGAAATCTTGGTTAAGTTTTTACTTGCAAATGTTGTACATCAGTTAAGCTCTATTTCTACATAGGCTTTTGCTTGGAAACTCTACACATGCTTCTGTTACCATGATATCACCCTCTTGACAAAGGATTATTACTCTGATATAGAATTTAGTGAATTTTAACCATTTTTCAGACTCAGAAAATCTTGGTTAAGTTTTTACGTGCAAATGTTGTACATTAGTTATATCTCTAATTCTATTACAGCTATTGCTTTCAATTTTTGCACTTGCTTCAATGTTCATAACAACAGCCTCTTAATAAAGATTCAATTCTCTGGTATAGAATTTAGTGGATTTATAACCCTTTATGGACTTAGAAATTCTTGGTTAAGTTTTTACATGCAAATGTTGTATTTGTGTAATATCTCTATTTCTACAACAGCTGTTGCTTGGAAACTTTACACATGCTTCTTTGACCATAATATTAGCCCACAGAAAAAGATTCATTACTCTGATATTTAATTTAGTGGAATTTTAACCCTTTTTGGCCTTAGAAAATCTTGGTTAAGTTTTTACGTGCAAATGTTTTATGTTAGTTGTATATCTGTTCCTACTAAAGCTATTGCTTTGAAACTCTACACTTGCTTCTGTGACCATAATATCAGCCTCTAGACAAAGATTCTTTTCTCTTGACTTTCATTTTATTGAATTTCCAATGTCGATATTGATTTGCTGTTACTATCCAGCACTAGGAATAGTCGAGCTTCGCTGTCCTCCGACAGCTCTTGTTTAAGACTATTCTCTATTAAATAAGCTACTTGTGTTAAGTCTATTTGGGTAATGTATCAGATTTATAAATATTTGACTAACCAATAATGTACCATTGATTGTTTGGAAGATAAGAATAAGGTCTTTGATATAAATCTAAATCTTGCAGAGTTTCTCGAAAATGTTCAACATAATGGAAAATTAAAATCATTATAAGTTAGTTTGGATGTTCTAAATTTACTCATCAGGGATGTTGAATCCAGCACTATATTTTATCTTAAAAAATGTTAGCAAAAGTAAGAGATAAGAAAGTAGAAATTTTACCCTGCTTTGCACATATACTTAAGATTACAGTTTCTTAGATATTTTGCGAATGTTTTTAACTTCAATGCAGGGTAGGATTATATCTAGTAAAAAATATAATGTCCTCAAAAGATAATATTACATTTCTATTATCATACACAGCAAGAGAAGATACAAGCCCTACAACAGTTTGCTGATCAGTTGATTGGTGGTGACCATTATGATGCCCAGGCTATTGAAGAGAAGAGAGATGCTGTACTTGACAGGTGGGTTTCATTCTAGATAGCAGAGTTTGACACTTACGACTTCTTGCCACAAGTAAAGAAACTGTATGCCAAAAGTAGTACAGGTCCTCCCTGATAACAACTTGTCCTGCATGAAAATCATGTTTGATTTTTGAGCAACTTAGGGGGTAAATTGCTAGGAAAACATTGTTTGTAATGACAAGCAATTTCTTCTTTTCTACAATGTTTTCCATTAGGTAATGCAAGTTTTAGTATTGGAAGGGGGATTATATTTTTTTAAAAAAAACGACGGATTAGAAATACTATGTACTGCCTGAAGGACCTGAAGTATGGTACATCTACCAGTCCTCTCTATAATCAATAGGTCTCGGGTCTGAGGACTGGTGTTAGTCTGGATCCTTGGATAGGAACAAAGATGCAAGAAGTTTGAGTAGCTTGCTCATCAACTGATTTTTTGACACCACTAATATCAACCTATTCAACAAAAGGGAAGCTATCCTTAACAAAACAGTTTAAGAAGCATATGCAAGACTAGCATTCTTAATAGAATCATAATCATATAATTTGCCAAGTTTTTAGAAAAAATATAATATAGTGAGAATATTCTACGAAAATTCAATGATAACTGAAGGAAAGAGTATTCAATTGAAAAAATGCGGATATTTTCATTTAAATACAGTCTTGGAAGATCCCCAGTAAAGAGATTAACATCTCCTTCAAACATTTTCCCCTTCAAAATTAGGCAAATATACTAGACATCTTCAAATACACTGTTTAAGTCTAGGAAACAGAAATGACCAAATGTTGTAAGTACTATATTCATTGAGCTGTTATTGTTGTTTCAGATGGTCCCATCTAAAGGATGCCCTGATTGACAACCGCTCTAAACTGGGAGAAGCCCAGACACTTCAACAGTTCTCTCGTGATGCAGATGAGATGGAGAACTGGCTACAAGAGAAACTCCAGATTGCCAGTGATGAGTCCTACAAGGATCCTGCAAATATACAGGTGCTTTTAGGGGGATTTAATTGTGCATCTCTAATGTTTCACAAATAAGGCAATTTTACACAAATTCTATGCTAGGAAGAATAATTATACAAAAAATGTAAAAATCTTTGTTATTGTGCAAAACAGATAATGACCAATGATTTATCCATGAAACACTAACATGTGGATTGTAGAAATTAAAATAAAAAAAAAAAAACTTGGGGGACAAGGAAACTCATTCTTATATCCAAGTATTGTTATAACCCGAGTCCATTCTTATGAAAAAGTGTCCTTTGGGACAGAAAAATATACCATATTTTAAAAAGAAAGATTGGCCAGGCCATACCATTTCCAATTATTTCCCATGCGCTAACTAAAGCCTCTGGCCAGCCTCTGCATCTGCAAAGTATGACCAGTCATCACCATATCAAGAGGTCAGTGCAACAATATTGTAAGTGCCTATACATGTATAGGCACTTACAATGGTGTTGCACTTACCTTTCAATATGCTCTGTAGATGAATAAGGACCAAACCTCATCAGAAAGTCAGAAAATGTTCTCATTTGATTGTACGGTTGTCTAGGCTTCTGAATGTTTAAGACTTTAGCACATAATAGTTTGAAATGTCACACACAGTATAAACCAGTACCCGTAAAAATGTAGTTAACTGTATGATGTTGGATTTTCCTTGTTTTCTATTTGACAGAGTAAACACCAGAAACATCAAGGTTTTGAAGCAGAGCTAGCCGCCAATGCTGACAGACTACAAGCTCTACTGGCCACTGGTCAAAGTAAGTCACTATTATGTTGAAATCTGTTGTAAATTCATTTTCAACAGTCTATTTGGAAGATTAGAAGTTTCATGCTCTAGTGTCAAATTTTGATTTGTTTTGTTGTTGTGTTTGGTGGTTACCATGACAAACTTTGTAATGTGTGTTTATTATTCTAAAGAGTAATCCATGCTAACAAGAGGGATCAATCAAGGTTCATTTAGTCATTTTTTCAATTTAAGGTAGTGGACCCAGAATAGTTCTGCTACATATCAGATCTCATTAACTTTACAATGATGACCAAGGTTTCCTAATGAAAATCATTAGAAAACCTTGGTTAACACTGTTAAAGTTCACTACTTCCAAAACCTTGCGGAAATAATGTGGGTCCACTACCTTAAAACTTTTCACTGTCTAGCAAATGCATCAGAGCCCAGGCACTGCCATGCAGTACTCATGTTTAAAACAACTAAATGATAAAACTAACTTGTACAATCAATCAAAGCCCTTGAAATTTTTCATTGTATTAACACTTTCCTGTTTTACAAAATTTTGGACCAGTCCAAATTCAAAGGTTTTGCAGACGAAAATTAAAATTTAATTTGAAAAATAACCATTCTATAGGGTAGAAAAATTTGCAGAAAAAGAAGAAATTGTTTGTCACAAACAAGAAATTGTTTGTCACAAACAATTTCCTCTTTTTCTACAATATTATCTCAATTACAAAATTTTAGGGACATAAAAACCAGGGATTGGACAGGAAAGGGTTAATATACCTGATGATTTTATTTTCAGCGCTGATAGATCAGCGTCAGTGTGCAGGATCAGAACCAGCTGTGCAGGCTCGTCTGGAGAGTTTGGCCTCTCAATGGGAAACTCTGGTGGCCAAGTCAGCCGAGAAGAGTGAAAAACTGAAGGAAGCTAGCCGACAACAGACATACAATGCTGGAGTCAAGGATATTGAATTCTGGCTGGGAGAGGTAGGGGGACAAAAACAAATTACAACTCTTATCATTCTTTTAATCACACACAGAAAATAAAACTTGTAAACGTAAATTCTTAATCTCTGTCATGCTGAATAAATTTTGGCTAAAAATTTTCATCAAAATCAAAGGGCAAAAAGCACTGAAAGTACTGACTTTGGGTCAACTTTTATTTGAAAAACTAAATTTATTGACAATTCTGGTGTAGAATGAGAAACTGGTGATGTAGACTAACATCAGAGGCTGATGTTTGTCTATAGCTCCTGCAAAATCAGGAATATTCAGGGTTCAGCATGACAAGGGTTAACATATTTTCCAGCCAACTCTTTGAATTACCATCTGAAACTTCCTTTGATTTGGATTAGTATTAAATTTTAGCTTCTGGTAATTGGTTCAATCATTTGATTAAAGAATGCTTCATCTAAAGTCATAGCTCCTATTTCTGATAGATGCTCAAAAAAGTTTTGACTCTAAAACATCTCTTGGAATTAACCAATGTTGGTCGAGTGCACAAAAATTATGCTTGTGCAAACAAATACATGCATTTAGAATACTGTTATGTTTATCTTTGATTTAGAATCTTGAAGTGAATATTTTTGTTGATGTCACTGTGTAATATTACAGGTTGAGCAAATGCTGGCCTCGGAGGAATATGGTAAAGATTTAGCCTCTGTCCAGAACCTGTCCAAGAAACATCAGCTCCTGGAGGCTGATATAGCTGCCCATGAGGACCGTATCAAGGACCTCAACTCCCAGGCTGATCAGTTCATTGAGAGTGGGGTATGGGATGCTGAGAGTATTGAAGTACGCAAGAGGACCATTAATGAAAGATATGAAAAGTGAGTTGATATATATCTTGGTTTATTCGACCTGAGTTTGACCTCTGTTGAAAAACTGCTAAAATATAAATTACAGACATAGTTTATCAGTTAACAAAATAAGTTTTATCATGAATACCATTTGTTATTCAATCCTATGAAAGCATGTGTAAAGCCAAATAGGAATAATCAGATTTTTATTGATCTAAGTGGTAGGGGTCAGAATGGGGTCAATAAAACCGCGCTATACAAAGACTATAGTTGAATATATAGAAGGGCTAATGCAAATTGATGGGTCTGTGCCAAACTTTTGTAAGTGCCTATAAGTTTATAGGCTTTTACAGTAGTTTATTCACTGACCTATCAATATGCATGAGGCTATGAGCCCTGGGATTTGTCTTGTGAAAATTGAGGTTTGTCCTGATTTCATTGTGAATTACAGTTTCATAAATGTTTCTTCTTGTTTAAGAGGAAGGCAGCATAGCTTAAGTTTGTATAACTCAATTTGCTGAATCAAACTGAAAATCTTTTGATCAATACATTTGAAAATTCTATACAGTTGGTTCCTTAAATATGATTCAAGGTTTAAATGTAAAAATATTTTAAGTGCATATAAATTCATAGACTCTAACAATAGTTTTGTGCTGCTCTTTTGAACTGTTCATCAGTATTTCAGAATTATAAAAAAAACTTCAAAGAAAAATAATATCTGTTAACCTCCCTTTTCTAAGTGAGGTCTATAGGATTTCAAAATCTAATTTAAAGACCTTTTAATCCAAGAATGTTTATCAGAATTCAGCATTTTTTCAACTCATCATATTTTCATTTCCTCAGGATCAAGGAGCTTGCGATTGTGAGAAAGACCCGACTCAATGAAGCAAATACCATGCACCAGTTCTTGCGAGACATTGATGATGAGGAGGCCTGGATAAAGTGAGTAATTACCCATTACAACTCTACAAAATTTAAGACTGTTCCATATTCAAAGAAGTTGCAAACAAACATTTTAGGATGGTGAAAGTCCATTCTTTTTATCCTTTTTGGTGTAATACAGGGAGCGACACTAACACCAATCCTCAGGCCAGTGACCTTTGGATTCTAGGGAGGACTGGTAGATGTTACCATGCTATATGTCCTTCAGGCCTGTAGTTAATGGCAGCACTTAGTATTTAAAATCTGTCCAGTTTGAAAAAATAATTGCCTTTGCAATTCTTAAATTTGCATAATTATCAAAACTGAAAACATTGTAGAAAAGAAGAAATCCCTTGTTATAAGCAACTTCTTCTTTTCAAAAAATGTTTTCCTTGAAATTTTTCCCTAAAATTATTAAAATTGTTTTCATGCAGGACCTGTTGTTATCAGGGAGGACCTGTAATATTTAAGGCAAACAGGTCCTTCAGGCTGGTGGCAAAAAGTTGTTTGTGTCAAACCCTGAACAATGTTGGAAATGCAGAAATTGCTTAGACAAGCAATTTTTTTATTATCCATTACATTTTTCTTTTTCTTAGGGTGTCCATAAATAAGCATTGTGTATGAGTTCTTTAGATAACAGTATGATTAGTATTAATTGATTACCCAAGATTATATGAATCAGGTCTTATACAGTCAAACATGTCTTAGTGGCCACCTGTATTCAGCAAGCAACCTGTATTGAGCAAACACACAGTGAATTCCCAAATTATTTGTTTGCACTAAAATTAAGCAAGCACCTGTCTTAAGCAAGCACTTTTTGAATTCTCTTGGGACTTGCTATACACAGGTTTGACTCTATTTATTCATTACTTTCATCCCTAATTGTTCTCATTTGTTTTTACCCACTTTGTTTTCCTTATAAGAAAGGATTCAAGTACAAAGATGTAGTTCACAAGGTTGGATGTCAAGGTCTTGGGACAGTCAAACATCCCTATTGTATGTTGCTTTCCAAAGAATGATTGACATAAAAGTTATCAATTACTAATGTATAAATAAATTAATATGAATCTCCATCTTCAAGTTACCTCAGTAGCTCAGTGGTCCTAGTGACAGCCAGGCGTTTCCTGGAATTAATAGTTATTGCCCAAGTCCACCCAGCTGTAAATGGGTAGCAGTGGATGAAACCCTTAGAAAAAAAAAAGATTCCACTGCCTCTCGAATTTCTCACGCAAAATTGATAACATCTTGAATGAGCCACCTGCCAGTAATACCCAAATGGGGAGTGAGGCGGCATGTTATAAAATTGAAGTAATTTGAATATATATTTCTAGGTATATAGATGATGTATCAGGGTAGGTACGAAGAATGACTCTTGATGAAGTATAAAGATACTTGACTTAACTAAGATAATGCTTTTTCTCAGAGCTACTATTTCCTCCTATATCAAACAGCCATCAGAGATATTCTTGTCTTATGTCCAACTTATTTCTAGCCCAAACAGGTCCCATTTTTGTTGTCTTTTAGCCGGGTCACAATTAGAAACCAGCTCTATGTTCCAGCTGACAAGATGTTGCAAACCGTTTTCAAATTATATCCCACTTTGTGCATGCACTTGCATGCAAAACAGGTACAATTGGAAAAGGGTTTGCAACATCTTGTCAGTAGAAAAACAGGGCTGGTTTCTAATAATGGCCGAGCTGAAAAACACTAAAATCGGGACCCTTTCGGGCCAGAAATAAGTTGGCCCTTACTCATGTATAGGACCACTCATGAAATGATATCGTCATGACACCATCTAAACAAACATTTACCTGATATTCTTCATCTAGAATAGAAAATTTATTAAGCTTGCAAGGGCTTTTTTCTATTCTAGACACTGTTAAGATTAGCTCGTCTCAAGGATAATCTTATCACAAGTCCTATACTCCATTTTACCTTTTCATCACTCAAAGGGGTGTGGAATTCCCATACCAAACTTTTCCAACACTGGCTTTTCTACTTGCGGGCAACTACATTTTTCTAGGCCTTTGTGGACAACCCCCTTTTGTGTGTGTCAAAGGGAAGAAAACATTGTCTTTAATGTGCATTTTCTTCATTAAAAACAATATTTATCTACCTAATATTCAGTGGACAAGTTCATTGTGATCCTGGACAAGTAAGAAATGAGCTTTTACTTGTCCAGGGACAAGTGGAGAAACTCTCTACATCCCTTACTCATCTAGTTTTAACTCATTTTCTTCTATATGTTATGTGAATTTATATTGGTAATTTCTTTTCACATGATGAAGTATGCCAGCATTCACTAATCATGAGAGCTTGCTTTTCTTCCACTGTAAGCTTTTCATTTCTGGCATCGAACATCTCTGTTACTCTTCTCCAAATCATGGAAAAATAAAACAGCTAAAAAATCTTTTGTTTCTTATGCATGTTACTCCGTCTCATATATCTTATGCTTGGTTATATGCATACCAAAATTTTACTTAGTGATAAGCTTAACTTTAACTTGCAACATCATTATCCAGTTATCCCAGTTTCTATCAATTGAAGGGCTTTGAAGCATTTGTGACAATTTCAATACTGGTAGAAGATAATTTTTATAAAAAAAGTTTAATGATGGCTAAAAAACAGTCATCTTTAGTGAATATTTCAGATGTAGAATTTATCATTGCTACTCATCAATATTTTCAGGGAAAAGAAGTTACTTGTTGGTTCTGATGATTATGGCAAAGACCTCACTGGAGTCCAAAATCTGAGAAAGAAGCACAAACGTCTTGAAGCAGAGCTTGCCTCCCATGAACCTGCAATACAAGCTGTACAGGAAGCTGGTGAGAAGTTGATCAGCGAGTCTGACATTAACACCGCAGATATTCGTAATCGTCTAGAACAACTGGCCAAGAGCTGGGAGGAGCTGAAATCAATGGCACAGAAGAGGTAAGATTAATATTATTCACATTTAACCCTTTTCATGCTGAACATGGAATATTCCTGCTGTGACAGAAGGAATATTACAAGATCAGTCTGCACATATGTGCAGTCTGATCTTAGTGTATACCATCTGATATTCCTTTTTTCAAGAAGTAAAGTTGTAACTTCTTTTGCAAAATAGATACTGACTCACAGAAAGTGCTTTCAGCACTTTTAGCACTTTGATTTCAATAAATCTTACAAGGCTTTTACTTAGCATGACACGGGTTGAAAAGATCACATTTTGTATGAATGCATTGTGCATCATTTTCCTACACTGTGAGTTGCTGATACTAAGAACTAATGCAAATGATACAATTATTTACACATTTTTAAAATGCTTTCATATTTAACATAGGGCTAATTGTTTTAAAAAAAAAATCGTCTTTTTTTTTTTCAGAGGTCAGATGTTAGAGGAGTCCTATGCCTTCCAGCAGTTCAGTGCCAATGTTGACGAAGAGGAAGCCTGGATAGCGGAGAAACAACGTCTCTTGTCTGGTGGAGATCTTGGTGACACCATGGCAGCTGTACAAGGACTTCTCAAGAAACATGAAGTATTTGAGACAGATTTTCAGGTCCATAGAGATCGCTGTCAGGAGGTCCAGAAGGAAGGAGAGAGACTCATTGATGAGGTTTGTAATTAAATAGGACAGAATGGATTATTTCTGTAGCTTATTTCATAAGTAAATTAGATTGTTAAATAAGCTATTTTAAAAAAAATCACAGGTCAGTGTAAAACTAATGTAAGTGTCTATATTTTCAATAGTTCACCTCATAATTGCTTCTAAAGATGCTTTTATCAAGTGCTTATAGATTAAGTGTTTCTGATGTTCACTGCAACTTAAAAAAACACTTGTCTTTTGTCCAGTTTACTTATGATAAAGCATGTTTTGATTAAGGCAAAAGGATCTTATAGGTTGTAACATTTCAAGAATATAAGGAATAGTTTGATATATGATTGTCAACTTCCTTATTTACCTGAATAGCTGGCGAGTTAACTCATTACCAGAATACAAAGTTTTGGATCCTTTCAATTTCATAGAAGTTTCAGACAACAAATTATTGGTGAAAAACCTTTGTCACTAAAGGAAGAAAACAATGTGGGCAATTAAGGAATTTATTCATACAAGCAATATACTTAAATCTCTACACTTTTTCTGAAACTCTTTTTTTCAGTGGCTTATAAAAGTGTGATTTTGTGGGAATGGGTCAACACTGATCTAGTCAGTTACCATCACTTGAATTTCTGTTTTCCTTACTTGTATACCCACCCTGTGTATATCTCATATTTTGTTATTTCTTTTACCAGGGTAACCACAATAAGACTCAGATTTCTGAACGTATCCAAGGTCTTCAAGACAAACTCCGCCTACTTGAGGAAGCTGATGCCCTGAGAACAGCCGGACTGAATGATAACTCCGCCTTCCTACAGTTTATCTGGAAGACTGATGTTGTGGAAAGTTGGATAGCTGATAAAGAGAACCAAGTTCGCTCCGATGATTATGGACGAGATTTATCGTCTGTTCAGACACTTTTGACAAAGCAGGTATGTTGTAGATTAAGTTTTATGAAATAGTGGTATTGTAATTGTTGGCTTGACGTGATCTCTGAAACCTTGTACTAATATCTTGTGGAAAGATGATATCACCTTTATGTGGTTTGAATGTGCTAGTCATTGTAAAATATTGAAGAAAAAAACATCTGCTGAAAAACAAAATGATGATCAGGTCATTCCAAAAAGAGAGACATACATTGTCATTTGTTTTGAGTAGATTTAGTGCAGAGTGATATGATACTTTAGCTTTTTTAAGATTAAGGCCCTCATTTAGAAGTTTAAAGTACCTTTGATATTGTATCAGAGCCCAAAGTTACAGTGCCATTAGTGCAAAGATTACTTATTATAATAAGGCTAAATTGATGCAAGGGCCTTTACATTAGAGTACTTACACCATCTATTATAAAACTTAGGACATTGAATAATGTGTTGTCATTGAAAGTTCTATTCTTTGAGAGCTTCAGAAAGAGAGTGATTTTTTTTTTATTTAAAAACTTTATTTGTTCATCAAACCTCATGTCTCAGTCTCTAGGCATGGGAACCTAAAATGTAGGATTTGGTTTAGAAATTAAAAGTTTTAGTTTTTCGTCATTCCTTGTTATTTATATTTGCAACATGTTATTGTCTTGTGTTTAACTGTGTTGATTGCATGTATGAATATTTGTAGGCACGGCTTAAACTGTCTATACCAAGTTTAATCATGACTAACAAGGTACTTTCTCTTCATAACACACCATGTCCTTAAACACCTTCAACATAGTCACTCTTTTGATAAGTATTTTTGCAAATAATCAGGGCCCAAGGTTATAAAACTTTTCTCATTTTCAATTCAAAATTTTCTCAAATTTCAATTTGAGATTAAAGCCGTAATTCTGTTTTAATACTCATGAGTTTTAATGTATTAACATAAAAGATTATATTTATAAGTTGTTATAAATAACAACTTATTAATATTATCTGTTAAGTTCATACATTTATCTTAATTCAAAATTTGAAAAAAATCTCAGGTGAGCCTGAGAAAAGTTGTATAACCTTAAGCCCTGATCTGACCAATTTGTCTAACAGTTAATTAGGGATGACGTTCTTTGATTTTTTGGCACCTCAGTGGTTGTTCTCGTTGAACATTGATTTCTTTGTAAATTGAAGATTGTCACAGCAGTCTCTTTTGTGCTATCTTTGGCAGGGGTGTGGAATGCCCATGCCCGACTTGTCCGACCTGGGTTTTTCTACCTGCAGACAAGTACCTGTTTCTTTGCAACTTGTCCATGGACAAGTAAATCAAAGGCAAATCTTGGAATGGTACTTAATAGACGTAAGACTTTAATTAGCCAAATGAAAAGGTAGAAAATATTGTTTTCACTGAAGAAAATGATGGGTTTTAGCATTTTCTTCTTTGAAAACAAAAATTTCTCTATTTAACATATTCTCTTTTTTTCCGGACAAGTTCATGTTGATCCTGGACAAGTAGAAAATCATGTTTCACTTGTCCAGGGACAAGTAGAGAAAATGTGTATTTCCACACCCCTGCTTGGCTTATCCATGAGTGCAAAATTAAATGGATGACCCTGATTTCAAAAGTTAACTCAAAGGTATGTTGGGTTGATAAACATTCTAAAATGTCTAAGGAAAAAGGAACATGTATTGTTTTGTCCGAAGATATGGTGTGTTTTAATGCATTAATCCAATTTACATGTATTAAAGGGATTGCTTCATTTTTCTATTGGATACTTTTATCAAAATGATTCTAACCATTATTACTGAATTCAAATTCTCGGCACTATTGTGTGATTTCTTTGTTAAGCTAGTGCAAACTGTTGTTGTTGTAATATGGTTCGTATGTGAATATGGTTTGTATTCACAAAAAATATTTTACCTTCATGTCATTTGTGAACTTTGAAGATACATTTTTCTTTTATGATATGTAGTTTTTGTTACTGAAAAGAAATTACTTTATTGTACATAGAAAATTAAGCTTTCCCTTATTCACAAGCAAAGACTGAGCACTTCATCCCCTATCTATAATCATGTGTTTTCACCTATTCTTTGATGTCACATCACCTGCCTTGTATATTTAATTTCCTGTGTTGTTAGATTATAAAAGAACTTAAAAAGGGTAAGACTTATCAAGTAAAAGCTTGCTTGTGATCTTTAAACACATTGAGCAATCCTCCACTACAGCACATAATAATGAGGGGTCAGCGCAATACTATTGTAAGTGCCTATTAATACATAGGCACTCACAATAGAATTGTGCTTACTCCTCAAATTATCATCTCCGACATTTTACTCCCACCAATTGGTTGATAATTGTAATCGTAAGTTGGATAGCAGCTGGAGTCTACAAAAAAACAATGCTGGAACTGTGCCCAGAAATACCAGGAATCCACTGTTAGGTGTTCCAGCATCTGCAACATGACAGAGAGATTGTTGAAAGGTGTGTTAAACCACATTCAAACAAACTAAACAAACCAAAATAATCAAACACATTGAGGATCAGTGCATAACTTATATTAGTGCCTATAAATATATAGACACTTACAATAGTTTTGTGCTGAAACCCCTTTATGAACACATAAAGGCAAAGCTAACATACAGATAAGATTATGAAAATAGCTTTATTCCAATGTAATTCAAATCCCTTCCTTTTAAGGTGGTAGATCCGTGATAGCTCTGCAACGTTTTGGAAGATATGAACTTTCAGTGTTAATAGAGTTTTCCTAATGATTTCACCAGGAAACCTTGGTTAACATTGTGAAAGATCATGAGTTCTGAAATGTTGGGGACTTTTATGGGTCCACTACCTTAAATGTCAATTCCATTACCTGTAGTTGTTGCACTTCTCATTAAGATAAGTATTTTAGATAAATTGAATAACATTTCCCTGATAGTGTGATAGGAGAACATTTTAGATACCTTCTGAATTAAGATTTGATGGATCCCTACTTTCGGTTTTGTGACTTAATCCATTGAAAGACTTTTTAGCATGGATAAACTTTCATCACACTTCCCTTTGTAAGAACTATGAATAGTGACTTGAAAATGTATGCATCAATAGCTCGATT
Source organism: Fragum whitleyi (assembly GCA_948146395.1). Taxonomy (NCBI): domain Eukaryota; kingdom Metazoa; phylum Mollusca; class Bivalvia; order Cardiida; family Cardiidae; genus Fragum; species Fragum whitleyi. Next base: position 34,341,462 of record OX411543.1, read on the forward strand.
TCTGCTCAGGTAACATGCCATTGAATGTGAAGACTTCTACAATAAAGAAAACGCATCATATTTTAGGCTTGTGTGAAAGAATAAAAGCTTTGTTAAGACCAGTTCAGTAATGAGAATATATATCATTCACAGTGTCTATAGCAAATTTTATTTTGCCCCTTGTCTTGCTGGATAAAAACTGGACAAATGACATCAAAATCAAAGTGCTTAAAACACTGTATATCCTAATTGTGAGTTGGTACTTATCTTGAAAATATAACTTTAAAACTTTTCTGGTTTAAGAACAAAAATCAGGTGGTATAAACTAAGATCAGACTGCACACATGTGCAGATTGATTTTTGTTTATACCCCCCTGTCAAAGCAGGAATATTCTAGGTTTAGCTAAAAGAAAAATTGATGAAAGTACTTTAACTATTGATATTTTTTACCTCCTTTCCCCAGGATACTTTCGATGCTGGTTTACAAGCCTTTGAGAAGGAAGGTATACAGACCATAACTGCTTTAAAAGATCAACTGATCGCAGCCAAACATGCCCAGACTCCCGCCATTGAGAAACGTTATAATGATGTCATGGCTAGGTATGTCATTAAAGCTAATGAACCCTTTCTTGTTTTACAAAATTTTGGACCTGTCCAAATTCAAAGGTTTTGCAGACGAAAATTTCAAGTGGATTTAATTTGAAAAATAACCATTCAGTAGGGTAGAAAATAGTGTGGAAAAAGAAGAAATTGCTTGTCAGGAGCAATTTCTTCTTTTTTCACAATATTTTCTCAATCATAAAATCACATGCACGTAAAAAGCAGGGATCAAACAGCAAAGGGTTAAGCTTTTCATACGTAGTCCTGGATTTTACGTCTGTGTAATTTCATGTTTGAGGAATAAATGTGGAATAAGATGATATTTGGATAACATCCAATTTGTTCTTTGTCAAGAATATGTTCTTTCAAATTCTGGTAAAGTGGTTTCTTTTTAAACTGCACTCACTTTAAATTCTATATATTAATGAATTTCAATGATTTAAGTATATTTGAATTTTGAATGTTCCAAAACATGTATTGATACATTGTTGTATATCAGAATATTCTGGTAGGCCTTTGTTGAATATTAATAAGATAAATAAAACTTATGTATTGAAAGTTGTATAATATGAACATTTGTCTTCCTTGATTAAATAGATAAGTTTGAATAATGGCAATGTGCTAAAACATGATGGTCACCTTTTAAATTTCTTGCAGATGGGCTAAACTGTTGGCTGACTCCGAGCAGCGTAAACAGACTCTGCTCCGACTACAAGATCAGTACCGGCAGATTGAAGACCTCTACCTAGCTTTCGCTAAGAAGGCCTCGGCCTTCAACAGTTGGTTTGAGAACGCAGAAGAGGATCTCACGGATCCAGTACGATGTAATTCGGTAGAGGAAATTAGAGTAAGTATTATTTGAGCCTGTGCATTGTATTTCCAACAATTTTATCTGTGCATGATAAACAGACATCACAGTCTCATAGTGCTATTAAAGATTGTCTGACTGTCCCAAGTTACTCTGAGACCTTATCTATGGGCAATGTTGCCATGATTTGTCACAGGTCAATCGGGCTTGATATTCCAAAAATCAGTATCCATTTCATATCAGTAAAATATTAAAAAAAAAAAAAAAAATGATGAATTATCCTGATCAGCTTTCATGCTTACCAGGACCAAAACATTTCCCTTTTCAAAGTGACTGCCTTGACCACACAGGTATAGCAACACTTTTTAAAACACCATCTAGAAGATCGATGATGTACTTGTTAAAACTGTCTGTATCTAAGACCTTTTCCAGTTGTTGAAATTTAGAAATGTGCTTAGTAAAGGAAATTACAGACAGTAGTTGATGGATTTACCAGTTAGAAACCTAAATTTGGGAAGAACAACTGCAGGGTAAGAAGAAATTACTTGCTACAAGCAAACTTTTCTTTCCACAATATTTTATCAAGTATAGCATGACAGACATAAAATTCTGAAATTGTACGGGAAAGGATAAAATGTTGCCATGCCATAAAAAAAATGTTTGGCAAAATTGCATGGAAATCAAAGTGCTAAATGCACTGAATGCACTATGTGTGAATTGGTATTAATTTAGAAATGTAATTTTTTCCCCGAGTGCAGTCTGATCTTTGTCTTTACCTCCTGTCAATGGAGGAATATTCTGGGTTCAGTATGACAAGTGTTAAATTATTTATTATACCCCCCACCTACAAAGTAGAGGGGGGTATATTGGTTTCACCATGTCTGTCTGTCTGTCCATCCGTCCATCCGTCTGTCAATCAGTCCGTCCGTCCGTCCGTAGACCTTTTCGTTTCCGGACTCTAACTCAAGAACCAAATGACCTACAATCATGAAACTTTATACAAATGTTCCTTGTGACCCAAGGAAGTGCCTTATTGTTTTTGGGTCATATAGGTCAAAGGTCAAGGTCACAGTCAGCCTTTGTTCAATTTTCGTTTCCGGACTCTAACTCAAGAACCAAATGACCTACAATCATGAAACTTTATACAAATGTTCCTTATGACCCAAGGAAGTGCCCTACTGTTTTTGGGTCACATAGGTCAAAGGTCAAGGTCAAAGTCAGCCTTTGTTCAATTTTCGTTTCCGGACTCTAACTCAAGAACCAAATGACCTACAATCATGAAACTTTATACAAATGTTCCTTATGACCCAAGGAAGTGCCCTATTGTTTTTGGGTCACATAGGTCAAAGGTCAAGGTCACAGTCAGCTTTTGTTCAATTTTCGTTCCCGGACTCTAACTCAAGAACCAAGTGGCCCACAATCATTAAACTTTATACAAATGTTCCTTATGACCCAAAGAAGTGCATATGACCCAAAAACAATAGGGCACATCCTTAGATCATAAGCAACATTTCCATAAAGTTTCAAGGTCACAGTCAATTTTTGTTTGATTTTCATTTCTGGACACTAAATCAAAAACCAAGCGACCTAGAATCATGAAACTTCAGGCAAACTGTGCATATGACCTCAATATTTGTTACAAACACAACCTGCACTAATAGCACTTGCATTCTGACAAAGTGCTTGTGGGGGGTATTAGTCCGCTCTGTGACAGTTCTAGTTTAAATTATCTATATGATGAATTGGCTCTACCTTTACCAAGTATATTTGGTAGCTGCCATCACAGTGCAGTTGGTAGCTTGTTGGACTGTCAATCTAGAGGACCCAGTTTTGATCCCTGATGGCGGGCACTCATACTTTCTGACTATTTGTCTCCCACCAATGGAACGATAATCATAGACCTAAGTGGGATAGGCTAGGAAAGGATGTTATGGTAGTACTGGTGTGGGAAATACCCAGAATCCATTGTTAAGTACTCCAGCCACCCTAACATAACTGAGAGAGTATTGAAAGTGGTGTAAAACCCCATTCAAACAAAAGCCAAGCATATTTGTTTTCCATATAATACAATCTTATATTACAGCATCTGCGTGAAAGTCATGAACAGTTCAAGGCTTCCTTGTCTGCAGCCCAGGCAGACTTTAACCAGTTAGCGGCCCTTGATAAAGAGATCAAGAGCTTTAATGTTGGACCCAACCCCTATACCTGGTTTACAATGGAAGCCCTACAGGACACCTGGAATAATCTACAGAAAATCATCAAGGTAGTGTATAAAACCTTTCACTAGATAAAATATTGGTAGACTGGTTCAAATTAAGAGTTTTGAAGTGATAACTTGAAGTTAATTTAAAGAAGTTTTGTTCATCATAGTGGAAAACATTATGGGGAATCAGGGACTAACTGGTTACTAAATGACCAATTATTATACTGCTCTGTAGTGAAAGAAGTTAAAGATATTGATTGAAAGTGTTCCAAAATATAAAAAAAGGAGCAAATGATCCTGAAAGTATGGTGAGAGAAGAAGAAATTGCTTTATACACAACTATTTCATCCTAGATTCCTTAAGTGTGTAAATAGGTCAAAAGCATACTGGATAAAGGTTGGTGAAGTACAATTTTCATTCCCTATATCAAAATCTATAAATTTTATAGAAAGTTCTATCTTCAGAATCAACCCATTGAAATAATTCAATGATTATCATGTAAACTAGTGATAAAGACTTTAATTGTGAATAAAGTGACAATGCAAACATAAAAAAATTAATAGTTTATTAGGGGAATCTTGGTAGATAAACAAGGAATAAACTTATGAAATGAATATTATTGATTGGTTAGTGAACGACTGTCTTTAGTTTATACATAAGTCAAAGTTTCAGTGCAACATTGTTGTAAGTGTCTACGGAGGGATCAACACAAATCTAATGTAAGCACCTATATATTGGCACTTACAATAGTTTTGTTGCTGACCCCTTGCTATGTAAATATAAAGGCATTTACTATATTTCTTAGAGCTTGCATCAACAGTAAATATTGAGTTTAATCAATTATTTTGTAGGAGCGTGATGTAGATCTGTCTAATGAACAACAAAGACAAGAAGAGAATGACCAACTACGTAAACAATTCGCACAAGCTGCCAACGCCTTCCATGCCTGGCTTACAGAAACAAGGTCAGTTCTTGTTGTGTACTAAACTCAATTATTGCAGAAATCTGATAAGGAGAAATCACATAATTGTAGATAAAACTAATCTTTTATTTATACATGAACTTTCACATTTAGATAGGACTATCATTCAAAAGATCCTGGGTTAAATTTCCAAGGGCAGCACTCATTTATTTCCAACAATTGCATTTGACCAATGGGTTGATAATCATAGACCTATGAAGGATTGCAATTGGAGGCTCGGAAAGGATGCTCCAGCTACCACAAAATGACTGAAAGATGGTTTAAAGCAGCGTAAAACCCCATTCAAACAAAAAGAAATAAAAATAAAAAGAAGATGAAAATAAATGTAATTCATAAAAAGATGCTTATATCTGACAAATTATGCTAATTGTGCCCAATTATTTAGTTCTACCATATCAACAAAGGAGGATATCTAGAGTTTCAAAATTTTTTATATTTTTTTTTATGTGAGAGGTCTTACAATGTTATTACTCTTTGAAATGATATGTAGTGGTTACTTTGGAAGATTTTTTGATGTAATCTGACGTCAAATTAAAAATGAGTCAAAGAATTTAGATTTGATACTAAGTGATGATGAAATGAAGCCATTTGACATAATTTTAATTATAAATTTTATAAATTGTTGTATGTTGCATTTTTTAGCAAGACATACACACTATTACAAAGATTTATGAAATAAGTGTTTTGATAAGTTCTAAAATAATCTCACTGAAAGTGAGTCATAATGAAAACATTGATTTTGTGACTTGATGGGAATAAAAAAAGTTGTTTATTTAACCCTTTGCTGTTTAATCCCTGCTTTTTACATGCCTGTGATTTTTTGATTGAGAAAACATTGTGAAAAAAGAAGAAATTGCTTCTGACAAGCAATTTCTTCTTTTCCACTTTATTTTCTGACTGATTATTTTTCAAATTAAATCCACTTTAAATTTCCGTCTGCAAAACCTTTGAATTTGGACAGGTCCAAAATTTTGTAAAACAGGAAAGGGATAAATCCTGGCTGTTCCACTGGTCACATGGATTTGCAATAAGTTGAGACACTTTTGAGCCAAAGCACTGTGCTGATAATACCCAGAAAGGTAATAACTAAGTGAATTCTGCCATCATGTAACTAGAAAATTGCTAAGAATATTTCAATCAAACTTAACAATTGCTATGTTTATTTCCATGGTGATGTTATCAACAACAGGATGTGGCTGTTGGACGGGTCATTATTTCTAAGTGGTTTTCAGCATGACTTAGAAGTGTGAAAAATCTCTCTACTCCACAGATATTTTGTGTTTTTCAATGTAGTAAAACAAATGATTTTGTTTTTTTTCTGTATTTTATGGTGCTTCAACCATATTGAGAATATTCATAGATGTAAACAATTGGGTTGTAAATTAGAGTGTATACATCTATTTTGTCCAATCAATCATTTCTAGTCGATCAATTCCATAAATTCTATGATTTTAACCCTTTGCTGTTTGATCCCTGCTTTTTACGTGTCTGTGATCTTATGATTGAGAAAACATTGTGAAAAAAGAAGAAATTGATTCTGACAAGCAATTTCTTCTTTTTCCACACTATTCGCTACCCTACTGAATGGTTATTTATTAAATAAAATCCGCTTTAAATGTTCGTCTGCAAAACCTTTGAATTTGGACAGGTCCAAAATTTTGTAAAACAGGAAAGGGTTAAGCTTGAGCTCTGTAGCTCCAAGGTCAAGGAAAAGTAATAAGTATTAAAGGATTCATAATTATTTGCAATTACTCTTTCTTGGTGGGAAAAATGTGACTATTAGTCGCCTTGTGAGCAAGTGAAGCTTGCACGCAACATAGGTTCAGGTCACACTTTGATGGCTTGTTGCAAAACAATTGTAACTCCCTGTAAACATATTGTCATTTACAGCTGTTTTGAGCTGAGACAATGGACTTGTTTGAGAGGTCATAACTGAAGGTAACAATATAAATAATACAGTAACTTATATATTTGCTGGGCATATGTCTAACAAACACCTCCTTTTCTGCTCTGAAATACTTACGGTACACCTATTGGAAGTTAATTTATCACAAAGCTTAAAAAAGATAATACTAATTAGTAATGTGGAGTAGAGAGTGCTTGGAAGTTGACAATTGTTAATGAATGCATTTTACCCTCCAGGATATATATACTCATGGACGTTAGGTGTTTACAGATATATAGTTGTTGTTTTCTAGGTTGAATTGAATAGTTACCAAAGCTAATAGTTTTGCATTTATTAGTTTAAATTCTTCCTAAGATGTTTTTCTCTACTAGCTGATTATTAAGCTACCTTTACAAGAAACCTGCGTTGCATTCAAAATGGCACAAACTGTTTGCAAATTTAAAACTGGCTTTGCACGAACATGCACATGCAAAGTGTGGTATAATATGAAAACAGTCTGCACTGTTTTGTTATCCTAAATGCAGGGCTGAGTCTGATTTTATTGTCAAGTCTACTTTAGTAGAACAATTAAAAATTTCATAGTTATTGCTGCATAGTATTTCTGGGCTAATGAGAGCCAGTGTTATGAAATTTTCGGACATTATCCCTTGGTCAGTAGGCTTTCAAAATTATTTTTATTTGATACATGGCTATTAGTCTGGACTTTTGAAGAATCCCGATCCTAAATAATTTCTTATTGTTACTCTGAGGTTAGAATATAAAGCATGAGCAATGTTCTAAAACCTTTATTAAGCTTTAGACATAAAGTAGAAATTCTGGGCCTCAATATGTATTACCTGAAATATCCAAGCTTCTTAGACTTAGAAAGGATAATAAAATAAATCAGAGACTTTTCTTCTGATCGAATTTTGATGCTGAATTGATGACATTTGCTTTCATTACATTATTTTCTGAATCAATATACTCTTTCTTCTATACTTAAACCATGCATTTAGTTTTGACATCAAATAATCCTAGCTATCAGTCAGTTTCTTGAAACCAGCCCTGCTTTCAGGTTTCATAAAGGTAGTTAGCCCCTCAATCTTTAGGTGGTGGACTTGTAATAGTTCCACAACACTTTGGAGCTCATGATCTTTCACAATGTAAACCAAATGAAAATCATTAGGAAACCTCGGTTAACACTGTAAAAGTTCATTACTTTCGAAACATTGCTAAACTATTATGGGTCCACTACCTTAAATATCAATTAGAGACTTCATTAAGGATGCAGAGCACCATCTCTAAGGCACTGCCAGGTGCTTCCTTATCCTTATTTCTTAGTTGGATTCTCTTTAGATAACTTACAATTTTAGACCGTGAAATGTTGTTCATTAGAACAGAAAAACATGGTAGAAAAGCTACACACAGCAAAAAAAAGTTAACTATGTTACAAAGTTATTATGTTAAAAAAAGATCAGCATGATATTTATTGTTGAGTTACTTTTGTTGTTATAATACAACTACTAACACTACTTACCTAGAAGATTTTGATAATGATGGTCATACTGTTACTTATAGTAACGATTATCTTCTACCTGCTTACTTCTTTAATTAGAGCTGCTAGCATTTCCTGTAAAATGGAAGTCAATATAGGTTTCGTTGTACTCTAGACACTTTGTAAGGGGGTTTCATATTATTAATTATTTACCAATAGCTATTTAAAAAAAAAGGTAATAGGATCAAGTCTTTAAGTTATACAACTGTATATTTATAGTTAACTCCTTCAAAGTATATAATTGTAATATCAAGAATATTCGTACATGTATTACAGAGCCGCCATGATGGAAGGTTCTGGAACACTAGAAGACCAATTAGAGGCTACCAAGGTAAGGTCTTTAGTCTTCATTACTCATGAAAATGATTTTAGACTGTGTGTGACATTTCCAACAATTTCAAATGTGCACAAGGCAAAGACACTGGCCAGCCTGTGCGTGAGCACAGTCTGGCCAGAGTCTTCACTGTGCAATTTATAGAAAGAAATTGTCTCAAAATGTGTTTGAACAGTTGGGTAATCTTCTAAATGCACTGGGTGTACAGACTGCCAAATGTTTCTGCTTCATGCACATGGCAATTTGTTAGAAATGTCATGCATAGGCTCATTTGTGAGCTGTCAAATTATAAAGGGGACTGTCTTGCAACTCTGTGAAATAAATATTAAAAAATTTTAACTGGATCTAGAGGAAATCAACTAGAGGTGTCCTACAGAATATATATAGTGAATTAGAATGATTATGCTAGATTCAGAAAATATGCAGAAAGTGAAAAGTATTGCCCCTGGTCTGCCTGGCAGTCCATGCAAACTGTTCAGGAAGGATATTTTTTTATAATACGACCTATGTCACGGGAGTGAAATAACCCCATTGAATATGTTTGATATTACACGGGTGTTATCACAGTAATGGAATAACTATGCAAATGAGCTCGGAGCAAATACCAATGCTATTATGTAACTGCAATATGACGTCATAATGTATACATTGTGACGTGAGTTATAAACGACATCATAAGTTTTGTGGAAAATTGAAATGTTGAATTTCAAGAATTTAGACAATTTTTCGTAAAAATTTGGGTCATATTATAAATAGAATATAAAATTTGTGCTCATAAAATACTGAATTTTTTAAACTCGTCATCTGTAAACAGATAAAAACTTGGCGCAGCCTTGTTTTTATCTGTTTATAGAAGACTCATTCAATAAATTTGTTATTCCATGACCACTCATTCAATATTCTCTATTTAAACCCTCCAAGTAGACCTTTTTTCCAAGACAGGTAACTTTTAAACAAGGAGTGTATTCGTGACATCTGCAACAGTTTTTAAGGTGTTGGAAGTTTAAACTTTAACGGTCTAGACAGTCGCACATTGCTTTGAGATAACTGGTTTATGATTTAATTACTTTTGAAAGTGGTTTTTAAGCCTATTATTGAATATCAAATTGATTTTTTATTTACAGAAAAAGGCTGTCGAAGTGAGGTCCCAGAAGGGACAATTGAAGAGGATAGAGGATCTAGGGGCGGCTATGGAAGAGAGATTGATCTTGGATAATAGGTAATGATTTTTGATCTGTAAATGTTACAATGAGTAATGCAATAATAGGGTTCAACACTAACTACTTTTTAACACAAGCCTGGAGGACCTGTTAGCCTTATATCTTACAGGTCCTCCTTGATGAAATCAGGTCCTCCAAGAAAACTATGGATATTATTTAGCAATTTAGGAGTAAATTGTAAGAAAAACATTATGAGAAAAGAAGAAATTGCTTGTGACAAGCAATTTCTTCTTTTCCCACAATGATTTCCACAGGATTATGAAAATATTATTATATGAAAGGCAAATAAAGAAAAGAAAAGAAAGATTGGAAATCATATGGCCATTTCTTAAAGGCCTGAAGGACCATCATCATAGTTACTTCTACCAGTCCTCTTTTAAATCCACAGGTCTTGAGCCTTAGAACTTGTGCTTGTGTTTACACCTGAATAACTTGTCAGACTGTTTAGATATATGTGCCCATGAACATGTTCTGTGTGAGTTAGTAAAGGTTAATGTGCTCCTCTTAAAAGATTGGCTGAAGAAATCATTGAATAAAGAAAGTAGGGTCTCAAATTATACGAGCTAGTGCATAACATTCTAACAAGTTCAAATGTGACAAAAAAAAGACTCTTGTCAGTCTGTGCATCCACACAGTCTGATCAGAGCCTTTACTTTGCATTTTGTACATAAATAAGGTCTTAAAGTATCTGTAGACAGTAAGGCAATTCTCTAATTACACTGTTTTGCTGTCAGGGCTGCTAAATGTTTGCACCTCTTGCACGTGTAAAATTGCTTGAAATGTCATGCTCAGGCTCATATATCAATTTGGACACTCTTGTAGCTGCTCCATCATCCAAGTACTGAGGTAATTTTAATTTGAAACAAGCAAATGTTAACAAGAACATTGCAGGCATATGCCTTGCTCAGCAGCAGAACTTTAAGTGGCAAATTCCAAGTTGAAGATGGGGTATAATTTTTTCAAAAACTGTTTTCTCCTATGATAGTATGGATTGTTCTTGTAATAGTGAGTATACATGGAGTATTTATTACTAAGAGGGCTGCTGTCATAGCGCAGTGATATTGCGTAGGACTATCATTCATTCCATGGTTCAATCCCCTGCAGCGGCACTCACCCTTTCGGACTATTTGTCTCCCACCAATGGGTTAAAAATCATAGACCTATGTGGGATGGCAGCTAGAGGCTAAGAAGGATGTTATGGTAGTACTGGTGTGAGAAATACCAGGAATCCATTGTTAGGTGCTCCAGCCACCCTGACATAACTGAAAGGTTGTGGAAAACAGTGTTTAAACCAATACAAAAAATTTCTTAACTAAGAGGAATATGACCAAGTGAAGGCTGTCTTGCTGCAAACACCTATATCTATAAGGCAACATGATAGTTATCACAATTACGACTTTTAGTTTAAAAAAGTTATAAATGTAATATTTGAGCCTGTGCATGAGATATCCAACAATTTCAAACATGCACAAAGCAAAGAGTCTGACCAGCCTGTTCATCCGCACAGTCTGACCAGAGTCTTTACTATGCGTTTAGTAGATAGATAAGGTCTCAAAGTATTTGTAGACCACAAGGTCACTTTACATTTACAGTCTGTTGCTGTCTACCTACTCAATGTTTGCACTTCACAAAAATTGCAAATTGTTGGAAATGTCATGCACAGGCTCATTTATAAAACAGCAATTTTTTTGTAACTACAGGTACACAGAGCACAGTACAGTTGGTCTGGCCCAACAATGGGATCAGTTAGACCAGCTGGGCATGAGGATGCAGCACAATCTGGATCAACAGATACAGGCCAGGAACCGTAGTGGTGTATCTGAAGATGCTCTGAGGGAGTTCAGTATGATGTTCAAGTAAGTATTACATATAATGATATGGCCTACAGTAACTAAGTGCATTGAGATTTTTTGTGTTTTACCTCATCTTATAAAAAGCATTATTATGTGTTATGTGGAAGATTTTTAATTGATAAATGTCAAGAATTTTTATATAAATAGAATATCAAATTTGTGTGCATGAAATTTTGAATTAGGGTTTTACGTCGCTTCCAACAATCTTTCAGTTATATCGCGACGACTGGAGCACCTAACGATGGATTCCTGGTATTTCGCACACCAGTACTACCACCACATCCCTTTCCTAGCCTCCAGTTGCTATTCCACATAGGTTTACGATTATCTACCCATTGGTGGAAGACAAATATCGGAAAGGATAAGTGCCGCGGCCGGGGATCGAACCCGTGCGAATAAAGACCCCTGGATTAGAATTCCGGCGCGCTACCAACTGTGCTATTGCGTGCATGAAATACCAAATTTAGTAAACTCATCATCTAAAACAGATTTAAAATGCCGCAAAGCCTCATTTTCATTTGTTTGTAGAGTAAGTAGGTTTTGCTAATCTTTGTTAGAGATTTTTATGCCCCCGTATCGAGAGATCGGGGGGAATATTGTTTTACTCATGTCCGTCTGTCCGAAAACTTAACCAAACTAAACCTTTGCCAATATCTTCAAGCCTATTCAAGATACAAGGCTCATATTTGGCAAGATGATAGATCTCAATGATCCGCATCTGCTGATACCAAAGTCAAGGTCATGTGACAAGGTCAAGGTCATCTGTCAAGGTCAAGCTTTGAAAAAAAATGCTGTGACAGGGGCATTAGTGTTTCACAAACACATCTTGTTTGAAATTAAAAAAACACACAATTTTCTTGTTTGCATTGTAACACCATACAAATTACTATTTATTGATGAACTGATATATTTCAGACATTTTGACAAGGACAAGTCAGGAAAGTTGGACCATCAGGAGTTTAAATCATGTCTCCGAGCTCTCGGTTATGACCTGCCCCTGGTTGAGGAGGGACAAATTGATCATGAGTTCCAGGCAGTGCTTGATATTGTTGACCCCAATAGGTGAGTCACTGCAATTATATTTGGGTCTTCTACAAAAATCTACCATTAAGGTAGAAGACCCGTAATACTCCGCAATGTTTCGGAAGTAATGAACTTTTACAGTATTAACTAAGGTATCCTAATGATTTCATTAGGAAACCTCGGTTAACATAATTAAAGATTATAAGTTCCAAAATGTTGCGGAACTATTACAGGTCTAATTACTACCTTAAGTTAGTTTGTAACATTCTTTCTTGACAATCATAGTTTTCTGGTGCAACCTACATTCTTTCAAATATTTAACATACAATCACCACAATAATAGTTGTCTTTAGTAATAGAAAAAGATTACTTGCGACCCTAGGTTCAATAAGCTAGTGTTGAAAATTGAGATTTTATCATTAGGTTATAATTTAATATTAAAGTGCACATTCCACTACAATATGAATGAAATCAATTGATCTATGATTTAGATTGGAGATATATATTGCATTTGGAGTGTTCAGGAAAAGTATGAGGCAACTTATGAAATTATCCTCTTGTAGACCTAAATATTTGAATATAATTCTTCCTGCAATTCAAAAGAAGCAGCACCTCAGTTTTACATCAAAAAGAACTGTATTTCATAATCATAATTAGTAGATGTGTGTCAAGATGGTTCTGTGTTGTCAATAGAGATTTATATTAGCCTGCTATTTAACTCTATTTTACTGCCATATTACAGGGATGGACAAGTATCACTGCAGGAGTACATGGCGTTTATGATTAGCCGAGAGACGGAGAACGTCCAGTCGAGCTCGGAGGTTGAACAAGCTTTCCGAGCTCTTACATCTGGCGACAAACCATACATCACCGCACAGGAGCTTTATGCTGTAAGAATTTATTTTTATAGTCGTTAATCCAGTCTGGCTTGAAGAATAGGCTTTATGAAACAACTGCTGTAATGTTGGTTGTGATTATTTCAGCCAATTTCTTTCACTTGCTTAAGTAAAATAGATCAGGTCACATATCTCCTGCCAGTCAATTTATAAGTCCAAATCAAGGGGTCATGTCAAAACTATTGAAAGTGCCTATAAATTTATAGGCACTTACAATGGTTTTGCCCTGACCCCTTGAAAAAAGAAGTTTTCAATGACATAGATTCTTATTGGATGAGAATAAAGTTTCTGCCAATCAGATAGCTTGTTATTGAGTTCAAAGAACAAAAAATGACTTCTCATTGCTGCAAGGCTATAAGTCCAGATACATTGTATTCCACATACTTGCATATGCTTTACATTCCAGAAATATGCCTATAGAAAAAGAAGAGGTTGCTAATAAAAGCCATTTCATCATATGTTTTAACCAAGAAATAAAAAACCTAAAATTTCATTATTATAAAATTGTGGTCTGATTTTTTTTTTTTCAAATTTGGGCTGGTCTAAATGGATGTTGTCTGATAACAGCTTAAAAATCTGAATGATGGGAAACTGTTTGTATTTATGTTATCAATGTTTTACTTTTTTTCCAGAACCTTACGAAGGAACAAGCAGATTACTGTGTTGGGCGGATGAAGCCGTTTGTGGACCGGACAGGACGTGTCATACCAGACGCTTATGATTACTCTGATTTTACGCAGTCCATGTTTGTTAATTAATATAAACTGTAGCTAGAATTCAGTGTATCTTAATATATTCAAGTTTTATAAGGCAATTACTTGTAGCTTTTCTTTAAAATATCTGTTCACTATTAATAGGGCTTAACTTTAAAATCTCTTTCTGCATAAATATTATGCTGAAAGAATTACAATAATTCAAAATGTATCAATCTGACTTGTTGATATCAAGGTTGACATCTTTAAGATTGCTGTATATGTTAAAACATTGTATCAACATTATAAACAAAGTCTTCCATTTTAGGTTTTACTTTGATAATAACAATCTGTAAGACCATCTATTAGGACTGTAGTTTTGACGTTTTTGGAAAAAAGCCAAAAGAAAACAAAAAAACTAGATTAATTACTTCCAGACAGAAAACAGATATTTTATATAGTAGGAAACATTTGATATCTTACTTGCTATTTGTTCATTTCATATTTTAAAGTTTTGCTTGGTGGAGGTACGCAGAAAATCTTGTAAAACAGACACAATTTTGTAGTAGTTCAATTTAAATGTTACTTACTTATGATACTACAACTACTGGTTTATATAGTATTGTTTCCACAGCAATCAGGAAAAAAATAAAATTCATCCATACTTAAAAAGAATTTGGACATGAAAACCTATTTACAGCATTTAGATCTAATGCAATTGTATTGACAGTTTCAACCTTCTAAATACTCTATGTCAAGAGCGAAGTGCAACACTATTGTAAGTGCCTATAAATTTATAGGCACTTACAATAGTGTTGCCTTGACCCCTAGATGTGCTTACAATGGTTTTGAGCTACGATGAAATTTTGTGGAAAAATTCTTTACAAACTCTTTACTATTTGTGTTTACAACTTTGAATATGTTTTAACAAGTAACATCCTGTGAACAAAATCTTTAGCTTATATGAAACATGTAACTATTTTGGCTTAAATTAAATCTGTCATAAAATGTTTAAAAGACAAACTGTTTCAAATGTACAAGACATGAATAAAGCTTTCATAGATTAATATTGTTGTTTGAAAATATCTCCTACCAGTATAAATAGATTCTGTCCCTAGAATTGTTAGACTTGTCCCAAGGATATTGTTCACAAACTGAAGATTTTGGCTCTGAAAAATTGACCCTTTTCTGATCTCTGATGATCTTGTTGAACCCAAGTTTTCATAGTTATCCTCTTCTTTATTCCCCCCCCCTCTTATGAAGTAGAGGGGGTAATATTGGTTTCACTATGTCTGTCTGTCCATCCGTAGACCTTTTCATTTCCGGACTCTTAACTCAAGAACCAAGTGACCTAGAATCATGAAACTACATACAATTGTTGCTTATGACCCAAGGAAGAGCCCTATTGTTTTGGGGTCACATAGGTCAAAGGTAGAAGTCAGCTTTTATTTAATTTTAATGTTAAATATTTTGCAAAAATAGTAGTTTAAACAATTACCTGCTCTGTGTTTAGGATGATAAGACAAGATGTGCCGCTGATAAAGCAGGAATGACAATGTCATGGTGTATAGTATGAAACACTGTCTTTCATTTCTGCTTCAGAGAGTTGTACAATATGTTACTGAAATATACCTCTCAGCTTTTGCTAGGGATCAAAACTGAAAGAATATATTTTGTTTCCTGAGAAATACATTCTTTTAATTGCTTTCACCCTTCTATCAATTTATAAACTAGGCTATTTTTGGAGCAGCATTTTCAATTTTGTTTGTGCTTGCACATGACAAACTTTAACCCTGATCAACTGTCGTGCTAATTCAGAGATCTTAAAACTTTGTACTGTGTGTCGATCATCACAAGAGCTATCCAGGCTATCTAGAAAACAATAGGGCCAGAATGCTCACATGTATAAGATGAATCGGAAGAAACATGCTATCAAAAAAGAAAGAAATTTGCCTAAAGGTTTGGGAAAAGAGTCATGTTTAATGGTATCAAAGTCAAAATAAGTTCCACCCTTCCAGTCATCAATAGAATATTTGCCCAAAGTTTGGTTGAAATTAGCCCATTTATTTTTAGCTCACCTGAGCACAAAGTGCTCAAGGTGAGCTATTGTGATCGCTCGCCGTCTGTAATCTGTCCATCCGTCCGTCTGTCTATCCGTCTGTCAACAATTTCTTTAAACATCTCCTCCTCCTAAACCACTGGGCCAATCAAACTGAAACTTGGCAGGGATGTTCCTTGGGTGAAGCTCTTCAAAAGTTGTTAAAAGAATTTAATTCTATAAATAACTCTGGTTGCCATGGTAACAGAAAGGCTGAAAATCGCTAAAAATCTTAGAAAAAATTCTTCTCCTCCTCAACCAATTGACCAATCAAGCTGAAACTTGGCAGAGATGTTTCTTGGGTGAAGCTCTTCAAAAGTTGTTGAACGAATTTAATTTCATCAAAAAATCTGATTTCCATGGTAAGGGAAAGGTTGAAAAATGGCTGAAAATCTTAGAAAAAATTCTTCTCCTCCTTTACCACTGGATCAATCAAGCTGAAATTTGGCAGAGATGTTCTTTGGGTGAAGCTCTTCAAAATTTGTTAAAAGAATTTAATTTCATCAAAAACTCTGGTTTCCATGTTAACGGATGGTTGAAAAATGGACGAAAATGGGCGAAAATCTTAGAAAAAATTCTTCACCTCCTAAATCACTGGACCAATCAAGCTGAAACTTGGCAGAGATGTTCTTTGGGTGAAACCTCTTCAAATTTGTTTAAAGAATTTAATTTCATCAAAAACTCTGGATTGAATGGTACAGAAAGGCTGAAAAATGGCCGAAAATTGCTGGAAATTTTAGAAAAACTTCTTCTCTTCCTAAAGTGCTTGGCTGATTAAGCTGAAACTTGGTAGGGATGTTCTTTGGGTGAAGCTCTACCAAAATTGTAAAAGTAATTTTATTCAATCAAAATCTCTGGTTTCCATGGTATTGGAAATGTCAGAATATTGCCAAAAAACTCAGAGAAGGTTAATCTTTGCCTAAACTATTGGGCATATCTTAAACTTAGCAGGGATATTCTTAAGGTTTAGGTCAACTAAACTTGTTAAAAGATTTCAATTCCATCAATCACTTTGTTTGCAATTAAAAAGAAAATCAAATTGCAGTAGGAGGAAATTAAAGTTTTTCTATTATTCCATGGTATTGATCTTATGTAGAAAATATCTCCTTTTTGACATCTGTCTATTTAATTAATGTGATGTCGCAAGGGTCAAAGAGATGCAGGTGAGCGATCCAGGACCATCATGGTCCTCTTGTTGATATGAATCTGACATGCCTGTATTAAAATGGCGATCAAATATTTCATGATTACATTTTAAGGGACAATACTCCTACCAGGTTTGGTTGAATGTGGCCAATTAGTTAGAGGTAGAAATTTTTAAAGATTTACAGGCCTACCTGGCCATGCCCCTATTTGGGGTTCAATCAAAATTTCAGGAACCAGTTATAAGTGAAGCATATGACATCTAAACATTTCACTGTCCAAAACTGCTCTGACCTACCATGCCCATATTTTGGGTCAATCATAAATTCATGAACAAGTAATAAGAAGGGTCAAACAAGGAACATTTCTATCAAGTTTGGTTGAAAACCGCTGACTGGTTACTGAGAAGAAGACATTTGAAGTTTTCAGGATAAAAACCTGCAACACCTTTAATTAGAGCGTCAATCAAAATTTCACAAACAACTTTTAAGGAGGGTCACACAAGGCGGTTTTCTGCAAAGTTTGGTTGAAATATGCACATTGTTTACCGAGTAAGACATTTCAAGTTTTCTGGATAAAATTTTGCCATGACCTGATAAGCCATTATTTGGTGGTCAATCAAAATTTCACAAGATGAGAAGATGTAAAGATTTCAGGGTCAGAAACTGACCATGCCTTTATTTTGGGGTCAATCAAAATTTCACAAATATGTTTAGAGAAGGGTCGCGTAAGGATCTCGTCTGCCCAGTTTGGTTGAAATCCGCCCATTGGTTACTGAAGGAAATAAGCTTTAAGATTTCAGAGTCAAAAACTGCCCTGCCCTGCCACGCCCATATTTGGAGGTCAATTGAAATATCTTGAACAAGTTTTGAAGAGGATCACACAAGGAATATTCCTGCCAAGTTGGGTTGAAATCCACCCATTGTTTACAGAGGAGAAGATGTTTAAAGAATTGTTTATGACTTCCGACGGACAAAAGATGATCGTTGTGCTCAGGTGAGCCAAAAACACAAGGTATACTGATCTTCATGGCTTCTTTCCTGTCGGCATTGGTGTAGGCATTGGGGTGACAAACTTAAACCTTGGTCATATCTCTGTTGTTATTGAAAACATCTTCATGAAACTTGGCACAAGAGCTATCTAGACTATCAATTAGAATAACTCTGAAAGCATTTTGAAAAAGTTAGGCCCCTTTTTTGACTTACATTTTTTTGCATTATCCAACACATGCAGTTGACATCACTTATTAGGCTCTGCCTCTATTACACAATTTAGGGTGAAATGAACGAAAACGGTATAAATTTTTAGCTCCACTGGCTGAAAGCCACTGGGGCTATTGTCATGGCGTTGAGTCTGTTGTCCGTGTGTCCGGTCGTAAACTTTTTCTTTAAAAATGTTCTCAGAAACTACTGGATGAATTTCAATCAAACTTCACAGGAATGATCCTTGGGTGACCCTCTTTCAAAATTGTTCAAGAAATTTTGATCCAATGAAAAACATGGATTTAATGGGCGTGGCTAATTTTCAAATATGGAAAAAAAGTGAGTTTTCTCAAATTCTAATTGATGAACCAATGAAATTTTACATGAATGATCCTTGGGTAACCCTTTATCAGTCTACAAAAGATTATTGAGACCGGATAAAAATATGCATTTTATGCGCGGAGGTCATTTCTCTATATGTTATATAGTGGAAACTTTCAAAATCATTTTCTCAGAATGTAATGGATGGATATCAACCAAATTTCACTTGAATGATCCTTTAGTGACCCTTTATCTGTCTACCAAAAATAATAGTGATCGGATGAAAAATATGTATTTTATGGGGGGAGGTCATTTCTCTATATGTTATATAGTGGAAACTTTCAAAATCATTTTCTCAGAATGTAATGGATGGATATCAACCAAATTTCACTTGAATGATCCTTTAGTGACCCTTTATCTGTCTACCAGAAATAATAGTGATCGGATGAAAAATATGTATTTTATGGGGGGAGGTCATTTCTCTATATGTTATATAGTGGAAACTTTGGAGATCATTTTCTCAGAATCTAAATGATTGATATTAACCAAATTTCACTGGAATAATCCTTGAGTGACCCTCTATCAGTCTTCCAAAAATTATTGTGATCGGATGTAAAATATGTATTTTATGGCGGAGGTCATTTCTCTATGTGTTATATAGTTGAAACTTTGAAAATCATTTTCTCAGAATGTAATTGATGATTACCAATGAAATTGGATACTTAATATTATTATGATTGTATGAAAATATGCATTTTATGGGCGGATGTCATTTCTCGATATGTTTTATAGTTGAAACTTTGAAAATCATTTTCAACATCAGTAGAATCCAAAATATCTAAAAATCTAGTCAAAACTTTTATTGCTTTACAAGAATTTCAAGCCTGTGGAGCGACTCAAGCCATTCATGGCTTTCTAGTTTATATTTTCACTGGTTAGGTGATGAGTTTATCTAAAGATAATCTACTGTATTTACTTGGTAATCCACCAAAAAACATTAAAGACACTGTAAAATAAATTCGCAGGAAGCACATTTAAGGCTTTGGGAGTAATGAGTGGGCAAAATTTCTGGCAACTTTTTCCAGATGTACACAGAGTTCATAAAAGATCAAAGAGATGAGTTTCAAAATTTTAATTTTGAATGCTAACAGTCTCTTCTAAAGGACATAGTTTCACATGATAGATTATTTAAACCTTTGACACTCTCTTGTCATTTCTGTTGAATATTGTTGAAGGTGATTTGTTTGTTGGAATGGGGTTTTACAATGCTTTCAACTTTATTTCAGTGATATTGTGGCAGCTGGAGCACCTAACAATGGATCACTGGTATTTTTCCGCCCAGTACTATCATCACATCCTTTCCTAGCCTCCAGCTGCTATCCTACATAGGTCTACGATTATCAGCCCATTGGTGGGAGACAAATTATCATAAAACAAACCTTAATGGAGTAAAGAGGGTGTAGCCACATGAGCTAAGATGCTTGCATCTGGGTATAAGACTATCAACCAGCTTATCATACTCATCTGAGAATTTACTCGACTTGAAATTTTGTTGTATATTTGCAGTAATACAAAGATAAATGCCAAAAAATGAAAATTATCTTGGTCAATTGTTATTTGTAATTCAATCGAAAATTAAAAATTGAAAGAAAGGAAAAATATTGCAATTTGAAGATTTAGTGAATATTAGAAGAGTAAGAAATATTATTTTGTAATCTCTTTCCCTGCTTCATCTGTAGCTCTGTGTGGTGTCCATTGTCTGGAGGTCGTATTGGCTTCTTAACCATAGGTCTGGAGTTTGATTCCCGGGAGCTGCTACACTTCCAGCAAGAGGATTGGTTAATTTTCCAGGAAACAGAATCGAGAGGCATAAATCTAAGTTGTAAGAAATGTTTCCCACTGGATGTAATAAAAAGTTTAAGGTAGTGGACCTGTAATATTTCGGCAACATTTCAAAACTCATTCTCTTTCACAATGTTAACCAAGGTTTCCTAATTAAAGCATTAGAAATCCTCCTTTAACACTGATAAAGTGCATGACTTACGAAATGCTTTGGAACTATTACAGGTGCACCACCTTAAAACCAAACTAAATCTGTAGCTCTTTTTATCTAAAAAAGCCTTTCAATAGATACATTGACCAGTCCATAAATTTTACAACCTTTCAGTATTACATTGTCTTCTTTCTTTATAACAGTAATTAAGCCAAAAAGAAATATTTGTTTCCAATTTGATGATTATATAAGATACACTTCTTTCCTAGAAGGTGTATATAGGCAATATAGGAAATGAGTTGAAATCTAGATAATTATTTCTAACACAGTAACCTTTGTCTTCTATAATGAACAGCCATCACAAACACACTTATTTCACTAAATGTCCATTTAATTAAGTCAACACAATTTCTTTTTCTTTTTTTATAGCTGTCCCGAGGGAAAACCAATCTCTGTGTTTGATCTGAATCAGATGAACATCCAGTAACTGGTATATTTCCCTGTTCACATCCAAAAATGCTCATTTCATTTTTCAATCATGCATTTTGGAGAAATATTGCCAATTCCATATCTAATCCTATCCATATCCTATACATTTGGATACATTGCCTCCTTGCGACTCATTTGACATAATAACTAGTCTTTATTCAGCTTGCAGGCATATAATTTGGATCAAGATAATTATATCCAGACACACTGCCTCCCGGCATAAACCCTAGATAATCACTGTCCTGGTATCCAGCACTTTCTGATTTATGTTTTGGCTTCAACCTGTGACTAGAATTATGGTTCTCTGTTTCATACACACTGAAAAGAAAATTTAGCAATTTGATCATTCAATTTGTGCTTGCAGTCATTGTTAATGTGTGTTTATTTTTAATACCAAGGAAATAAATATAATTTTTTAGAGCAATCTCATTTTAGTCACCAAAAAGACACTGAGCCCACATGAATTCAAAATGACATTTAAATATTGTAAATTATGTCGTTAGAAATGCATAAGGTTATAGTCTATTTTATGTGTAATCAAGAATATTTGACATGAACACCCAGTTTATTTAACATACATGTATAAATGATTTTCATTTTCTCAAATCTAAATAATTCTGTCCAAAATTATTGTATATAGAACCTCTATGCAACCTGAGCGCAAAATTTGACTCCATTCCAACCAATCATAATTCTTAATTAATAGATTGTAAATAAAGGAGTCTAAAATTGTTTCCACTCTAAATGAGTTAGCAGTTCACAAATCAAACTACAAAAGTATAGATTTTGGGAGGAGAAAAGAGAAAATTTCAATATACCAACCAGTCAACACATTCATCACAGAAATCTACAGCAACATCTGGTGGACAATCTGTGCAGTGCCATCTGGTGCCTACTATAGGCTCGCAGTTACATCTGTCACACTGAAAGATCAATATTATAGCATTTGTACATAGCCACCCATGACCTGGGGCCTGTTTTTACTAGACATCTCACAATCATTTTTTATGTAAGTCAAAAATTAAAGTTGCTTCTAAAATAGTAACTAAATATGGAATTCTACCATGCATCATTTCATTGGAATCGACGATTCAAATGAGATATTACAAGGCAGAATCTAAAAATAAATGAAAACACTAGGTATGATTTGTGATTTTGTCTTACAATTATTTTTTCTTAAGAATTTCATTAAAATGGGCCCCTGGTCCCTATTATAGGCTCAAAATTACACCTGTAAATTTAAAGATTATAGCATGTATCACAGAAATTTACGTTGACATCTTGTGGGCAAGGTAAAAAATGTTAAGAATATAGCATTTTTCACACAAAAAAACAATCAATATTAACTTCTGGTTGATAGTCTTAATACTGCCGTCTAGTACTATTATAGCCTGACAATTACATCTTTTATACTGAAAACAAATGCAAAATATCAAATGAAGTGTTAAATTTAGACATAAGATTTTAACTTGCTTGTGAAATTTATGGTATGGTAGATATCTGAATATTTCAGGTAAATAACCTGTAAAAGAGCAACAGGGTATTTTAAAGCATTGTGCATTTAAAACCACATGTCTTTGTGAAAACACTCCATTTTTCAGAAAACAAATTTCTTTCAAATTCCCTAGATCTAAATTTTTTATGTTTAGTTTTTCTTTCATAGATACCAAATGTGAATGAAAAAATAATCCTTCCTACCTTAAACCCATGATGTTCTGTGGCAGAGCCTGTCTTCATTTTCTGATTGCGCAATCTTTTCAACTTCATAAGCTCCATATATTCAGGCGAATTCCTTAACTCAAGAGGCACACATTCTTCATCCTGCAGCAGAGAGAATAGTTGATAATGTAAATGTAAAGGTAACAAACAAGATGTGTCTTTTAATTCTTTTCATACTGAACCCCTAATATTCCTACTTCAACAGGAGGTATAGACAATGATCAGTCTGCACATATGTGCAGTCTGATCTTAATCTATATCACCTGATTTTTCCTTGTTAAGTTAAGGGTGTCTAAATATTGTAACGAGTCAGGGGACAGGGTCGGTTCTCTCTCTCTCACCAGCCTCTTACTATCTCTCTATCTGTTGAAAGTTGCAGATTTAACTGCAACACGTCGCTCGAGGGTTGCCGCTGCCAAAAGTGAGCTCAGTCAGTAAAGGAATTCAAAGAATGACGAAAACATCCATTTAAATTTCAGTCTACGAGACAATTATTATTTCTTCACTGTAGTTACAACGTTTTCAATACAATTCTTCCAATAAATTCCTAAATTTGGTAGAGTGAAGCAGAATAGCGACGTAATGTTAGTTCCCTTACCCTCGAGATCGGACTGAGCTGGTGACCAAAGGAACGCGGCCTATTTATATCATGCGAGCGCGTGCGACCAAAAATATTGGTCACGACGTTGGTCATGACCAAAAAAGTTGGTCGTAGGGCCAAAAAAATTGGTCGCGACCCAAAAAACGGGTCACGACGTCGTTGGTCACCCTAGAAGACTCTGAAATGGTTCTTGACAGCTTTCTCTAAATTAAGGAACTAACCTCCTTAGAAAAATCAAATATTTAGTGAAAAGAAGCTGTCAAAACCCCTAAAACGTGGTTACTATAAATAATAGTGAAATTGACCTTGACGATCATGTGATATAAACAAACTTTGTACACGTAATGCAACTTTTACGGGTCACCGAATCCACTCAATATCCGGTAAAAATAGAAAACATGCTGCAAGATTAGATTGACCTTTTGACGAAAAATGCAAGAACTAGCGAGTGTCAGACCTCGACAGCGATTTCTAAGTTAAGTATAATGCTCAGAAAATGATATGCATTAGTTGTCTTGCATTGCAGAAAATAAATAAATGAAAAATCGACAGTCAAAATCGGACCGGGAGCTGTGCATGGAAATGATGGATTCCGGCATTCCCGATCAAGCAAAAATGGACTAAAAGTCTTCAAACGACCTGAATACCCTAAGAAATCTACAAGATCTAGTTGCACGAAGTGTTTTATTGTGCATGTAGACCAACAGCTCTGATCTGGGTCTACAGCACATGATCTATTCCGTGTATTCTAGTACCTACAACACAGGGCTTGAAACAGTTAAACACAGTATGCACAGGGATTTCTTACAGTAGCTGCCTCAGAAATACATGTATAGGCTGACCCCAATATCATAGGAGTGAATAATTATTAGGAAAGACAGGAATACACAAAAGAAATTTACATGCTGCAAGTACCCACAACATCAGACAGAAATAAACAAATACAGCATATACAAGGATTGATAAGACACTTTCTCTTCAATACTTGGACAGGCTGACCCCATAAGATTTGTGCTACCGAAAACATGTCGGATATTAGATGCTCAATTACTACTGAAAGTGATTGAAAATCAGGGGATAACCAGGATATATCAATATCATATTTTCAAAAGAAATACTGTCCTAAAACTAGTGCATCCAGTATTTTACTATAGTTTGATTAAACAGCGATTTTGTTGGTTTTCATCCAACATGGCAAGGGTTATGAAAGCCATGTTAAGCTATCTATTTGTGAACTTGATATACAAACATGAATGAGATAGACAATTCTTTACATATTCTTACAGTGTGATTTGGTTTTAAGATTCATACCTCCATGAAATCAACATATGATCTATTCATCTCAAAAATGTAAAACCTACAGATATCGCTTCCTGGTCATCAAAACAATCCTGCGCTGAAGTAACGCTGCCCTCGTAACTCTGTGAGTTCTCCTCATCATCTGACATGTAGACTGGAGGCTCAAATTTGTGTAGAAATGTAGACTGCTGGTAGTAAAACTTGTGGTATTTCTGGAACTTATTCTTGGGCTGCTGCAAATAAATAAATCAGGAGGTCAGCACAACACTATTGTTAGTGTCTGTTCATATATAGGCACTAACAATAGTGCTGCACTATCCCCTTGATTAATGTAAAATGAATAAGATCATCAGATATATAGACTGGTGGCTCAACCTTGTGTAGAAATGCAGACTGCTGGCAGTAAAACTTGTGGTATTTCTGGAACTTATTCTTGGGCTGCTGCAAATATACAAAGGGTTAAAGAATTTTATATCATAAACTTGTACATGAGCCAGTCCATGACATTTCCAACAACTTCACACTTGTGTGATAGAAAGACATGGATCAAACTAGAAAGACACAAAATACCAAGGGCCTAACTCCCATTACGCAGTTTACGCAAGCGCATAAAGAAATAATCCTCTGTTGAAAAATATCATTGATGAATGATCACAACATTGTAATTACAGCTTATTCAAGCTGTAGTTGCAATGTTTTGATTATTCACCAACACTCAAGTCATTAAAAGGAGGGGAAGGGGCATGCATCTTTGGTCATGGTTCTCATATCACCTTTATCCTATAATACTTTTTGGTTGTTATCTTCTGAGTGCATACAAATTACAAAGTTTTAGATACACCTGTGAATACAATAAGAATATCCTTTGACTGCCTGTAGAACAGTTAAAAATCTTATCTATCCCCAGAGCACATAGCAAAGATCTTGCCCTGCATTCAGGATGAAAGCGTTAGCAAAGCGTTTTCGAAATGATACCTCACTTTGCACGTATGTGCACGTGCAAAGCGGGGTATCATCTCAAAGTGCTTGTGAAACGTTTTAACATCCTGAACACAGGGCAGGTTTTTGAATTGATACCTCGCTTTGCACGTATGTGCATGTGCAAAGCGAGGTATCATCTCAAAGTGCTTGCAAAACGTTTTTTACATCCTGAACACAGGGCAGATCTGCCTGTTTGGATGCACAGGCTGGCCTGAGGCTTAGTGGTGCATATAGCTGAAATTGTTGGAAATGTCACGTACTAGTTCAAATCACAAATTGATCATCTGATATTTTAAATATTAAAAATCATAAAATTGCTTTATTTTTTTTTATTGCTGTATTTTGTCATAAAATATACAATTTTGGGGTCATATGATCATAACTAGGTATTAAAATGGAAAAGCTTATGGTATTGAAGGTAAAAAATATTTAATTAGTAAAACCTTTCAAACTATGCTGATTTTCTGAATTAGAATGATCATTCTACCTTACTGTATAAGAATCTTAGAAATGTGACCTCTGGTTGACCAATGCTGGACCATATCTCATTTTCAAATACTTTTTTAACAGTGTTGCCACATGGTCCCTATTGCTTGACAGGTCACAATTTATTCCAACTATCATATATTCTGATGATGTAGAACAATTACTTGAAATTTTTAATAATTTGGACGTTGAGATTAACACATTAAGGCACAACATCATCATGGCATAGTGAAAACTAAGTCTTGTCTTACTCAAGTAGGAAAAAAAAAAGAGATCTTACTTTCTTCTTATACATGCCCATATTTGGAATTCTCCCTGGAATTGGCAATCCTGCTTTCGCCAGTTTAATGAAGTATTTCTGTACACGACTTTGTACCTAACAAAAAGAAATTTAAAGATAAATAAGAACACTGCCTACAGGTAGATTGCTCAGCTGCAGGTACTTGATAGTGCAAAAATTCTAAGTGGAAAAAGAGATATAACTCTTACAGAAATGCTGTAAGAGTTATCCCCCTTAATAGTCTGAATATCTCTTGTGATGGTGAACATACATGTCAATTTTCATGAAGATATCTTCATTAACAAGAGAGATATGACCAAGGCTAAAGTTTGTCACTCCAACAACGCCAAGGCGATCACAATACCTTGGGTTTGTTCTGAAACAGTCAAGCTAACAAAGAATTCTTCCACAGAAATCTGTCATTGTTTGAGACAAGCTGATCTTAAAGGCGTATAGAATTGAAACATTTTTAAGCATGCTTTTGAGAACTTAACCCTTTCCTGTTTTACTAAATTTTGGACATGTCCAAATTCAAAGGTTTTGCAGACGAAAATTTTAAGTGGATTAAGATTGAAAAATGACCATTCAGTATGGTAGAAAATAGTGTGGAAAAAGAAGAAATTGCTTGTCAGAAGCAATTTCTTCTTTTTTCACAATGTTTTCTCAATCATAAAATCACAGGCATGTAAAAAGCCGGGATTAAATAGCAAAGGGTTAAGACCAGAGGTTAAGACAAGCTTGTCCCAAACAAAAAAGAACATTTCATATCATGTAGCTGATTCATTTATCACTTTTCTCACTGATGGCCAGGTCTATTTTTGCAATACAAATGACCCATGTAGGAGTCCTATTACTATTCAAAGGCTACATTTTGCCTTTCATATTTCCCATTTAAGAGTTACATTATCAAGGCAAAAACTATTATCTGTATTTCTTTAATGCTTTTCGGTGGTTTATCAAGAAATAAAGGTAGATTATCAATTGATAATCTCACCGCAAAAGCAGTGAAATTATCAAAAACTTTTACCCTGCTTTTGTGCATTTCACCCTATCTGACGTCATCTATGCAGGGCGAAATAAGTGACGTCACAATGAACGTTGCATAGCAATCACGCGCAAAAAAACACGCTTTACGAAAATATGTTCGAGAAATTTCACATTTTGTCTCATTTTTGCAATAAAGAAATAGAATAATTGTTTGTTTTTCGAGTAAGATCTATTAATATATCATTTCGTGAACAACAAAAGCTATTTTTCACTCTCGTGAAAATATAGCTTTTGTTGTTCACTCAATGAATATAAATCGATCTTACACTGAAACAAACGATTATCCTCTATTTCAACTGACCTGTATAGGGGTCCTATTACCGAGGGCAGAGGCTATCTTTTGCCATCTTCTTGACTCCACTTCTTCAGGTGGGTAGGTTATCAATAGCTCTTCAAGTCTGTGTAGGACAGAATGATAGAAATCGGATAAAAATCTTTCACACTCAATCTGGCATTTTGAAGGTTTGCCGAAAATTTATTACTTATAAATCATTCTCAAAAAGAAAAAGTGGTTGTAACAAGTAATTTTGTCTTTTCTCCTGATAAAACAAACCTAAATATTATTAATTTTGCAACGTATACCCTCTTTTAACTATTTCCTACTATTACCTGAAGGTTATATCAATCTTGTAGAAGTTAAACTACTATATTGTACATTGTTATAGTAAAATATCAAGGTAGCGGAACCAAAATAGTTCAGCAACATTTTGGAAATCAAGAACTTTCACAATGTTGATAGAAGTTTCCTAATGAAAATCATTAGTAAAACTTGATTAACACTGTTAAAGTTCATTACTCCCAAAGCATAGTGGAACTATTACGGGTCCACTACCTTAATGAAATACTTTGATTTATTCCAAAATTATTTTTTAAAATGCTCATGTAATCTGATGGAGTTTATTATCATTTAACCCTTTCCTGTTTTACAAAATTTTAGACCTGCCCAAATTCAAAGATTTTGCAGACGAAAATTTAAAGTGGATTTAATTTGAAAAATAACCATTCAGTAGGGTAGAAAATAGTGTGGAAAAAGAAGAAATTGCTTGTCAGAAGCAATTTCTTCTTTTTTCACAATGTTTTCTCAATCATAAAATCACAGGCACGTAAAAAGCAGGGATTAAACAGCAAAGGGTTAATCTTTATTATTTTTTATTCAAGTCAAATGATGAATTTATAAAATGCAGAGAAAAAATTTGTTTTTATTAAGGTATGAAACCAGAAACAGAATTACACTTGAGTTGATTCTTCTTATTGAGGCATGTGAGGAGTGAGAATGGATGTTTAGAATCACAACTTTTGCTAAAGATAAATTTTTGGTGATTCTAGAACAAACAATCTGATCCATTCTTTCAGTCCTAGAGACTTGCATAGATAAAAGGTTTCACATCCTTATGAAAAATATGCTTGAAAACATTACACAATGAATCAATCAATTGCTTACAAGAAGTATTTCTTCCTTTGCCTCAATGTTTTCTACCCATAAAATTCATAAACTACAAAATTATTACCTACACCAACCTGAATTTTGAAACAATGTAGCAAATTGTCACAAGATATGCCCCTAACACTGCTTGATGTCCAAGTATGAAAACCAACAAAGGGAAATTACTTAAAGATTAAGCTAAGTAGAGTTTTGTTTCTTGCGTACTGCACTGCTTAGTCATGAGAGGTTCATAACTGCCAAGTTAAAAGTCAATTGGATACAAGGTGAGAAGTGGAGGCCACAGGTCTGGACGCCACAGGTGTTCACCTAATACAACCGGTATTCCGATGGGCATATGAAAGTCTAGAACCTTGTAACAAGGTACAGGATTATAATTTTGTTTCAGATGTATACCTAGTATTTCAAGAGCGAAGAATCTCACCCACCTTTTCTGTTCATCCACAGACCAGAGCTGGTTAAAGGTTTGAGATTTGTTATCAGTTCTGGATTTCCCTCTCACTGTATCCTCTGCCTCCAAGGATTTGGGGGAACTTTCATCTACAAAATAATTATTTAAGAGATGACAAGAAACATAATCACACTTTAGGAATACACAAAGGGTAATCTAATGGGTTCTTCACAGAATCTTACATGTTAATTTGAATGAAATTAATCCATTAAGATTTTAAATTAAATAAGTTAAAACTGTGTTCAAGATCAAACTTTTCGTTGAAACATTTGAGGAATAGAAACCTGTTTTACATGTGTACTATAAATATGCAAAGACAGACCCTTTGCCATGAAAATAGCAAAATATAAATCAATGGAATTTGAATATCAACACTGTATGTAGAATGAATGTTAATTATATATTTACTAAAAACACAAAACAAGAGGCCCAGCAGGGCCTGTATCCCTACACTGGCTTTGATAACCCCAGACTTTCATTAAACAAATCTTAATTTGACTGAAAACAACACTTTGAAGTCTCTTTAAAACTACTTTGAAATAATTTACTAGGTCTGGTCAACATTGCACCAAAATACTCAATCACCATTAACTTGCAAACCCTTAAACCATCTTATGTAACAAACATAAAAGTTTCATTGAAAGCAGCTCAATAGTTCAAGAAGAGAAAATCTTTAAAGACTTTAATGTGAAGAAATGCCCCGCCCTGCCACGCCCATATTTGGGCATCAATCATAATTTCTGTAACAATTTAAGTAAAGGGTCTTCCAAGGAACATCCATGCTAAGTTTCAATGAAATTGTCGGCGCTAAGTTTCATTGATATTGTCGGAACAGTTTGGGAGGAGAAGATTTTTAAAGATTTTAACATGCAAAAATGGCCACACCCTGCAACGCCCATAATTTGTGGTCAATCAAAATTTCTTGATTATTTTAAGTATAGGGTCACCCAAGGAACACCTATGCAAAGTTTCATTGAATTCAGCCAAACAGTTTGGGAGGAGAAGATCTTTAGAGATTTTAACATGAAAAAAATGCCACGCCCTTATTTGGGGGTCAATCAGAATTTCAATTTCAGAATAGGAACACCCAAGGATCATTTCTACCAAGTTTCATAAAAAAAAATGTTTAAAAAAAACAAGAGGACCAAGATGGTCCTAGATCGCTCCCCAGAGTCTCTTTGACCGACATCTCATCAATTAAATAGGCAGATGTCATAAAGGAGATAATTTCTACAAAAAACCAAGTTTCATGAAGTTTAGACCAAATTTGTAGCCTCTAGAGTTACAACAAGAAAATTATCATAAAGACCCCTTTTCCTGTGATATAACATGGATCTTTCCCATTTTCAATAGGGTTCATCCTTATGATCTGACCAATGTTCTGACCAAGTTTCATGAAGATTGGGCCATATTTGTGGCCTCTAGCAGGTAAACAATAAAATTGTTATTAAGGCCCCTTTAACCGTGATATGGCATGGATCCTTCCCATTTTCAATAGCTTTTATCCTTGTGACCTGGCCAAAATTATGACCAAGTTTCATGATGATTTGGCTATAAGTGTGGCTTCTAGAGCATTTTAAAGAAAATTATCATTAAGGCCCCTTTTCCCTTGATATAGTATGGATCCTTTCCATTTTTGATAGGGTTCATCCTTGTGACTTGCCAATCATTCTGACCATGTTTCATAAAGATTGGGCCATATTTATGACCTCTAGAGTGTTAACAAGAAAAATATTATTAAGGCCCCTTTTCCTGTGATATGGCATGGATCCTTCAGATTTTCAAAAGGGGTCATCCTTGTGACTTGGCCAACATTCAGACCAAGTTTCATGAAGATTGGGCCATATTTGTGGTCTCTTGTGTGTAAGCAAGAAAATTGTCAATAAGGCTCCTTTTCCCGTGATAAGGCATGGATCCTTCCCATTTTCAATAGGGTTCGTCCTTGTTACCTGGCCAACATTCAGACCAAGTTTCATGAAGATTGGGCCATATTTGTGGTCTCTAGAGTGTAAACAAGAAAATTGGTCATAAGGCCCTTTTTCCTGTGATTTGGCATGGATCCTTCACATTTTTGATAGGGTTCATCCTTGTGACCTGACCAACATTCTGACTAAGTTTCATGAAGATTGGATCATATTTGTGGTCTCTAGAGTGTAAACAAGAAAATTGGTCATAAGGCCCCTTTTACCGTGATTTGGTATGGATCCTTCCCATTTTCGATAGGGTTCATCCTTGCAACCTGACCAACGTTCTGGCCAAGTTTCATGAAGATTCGATGATATTTGTGGCCTCTAAAATGTAAACACTTAAATTGTTGACGCATGACGACGCACGACGCACACCGCATGACGGATGATGGACATTCAATGATCACAAAAGCTCACCTTGAGCACGATGTGCTCAGGTGAGCTAAAAAAAGTTGACGTACGGAAGCACCACAGACATCCGGCATACACTCTGCCATGACAATAGCTTGCTTGCCTTTGGCCAGTGGAGCTAAAAAATTTAATTCCAGGCAGGTTTCATGTAGCTCAAAACAATTTAACGGATTTGAGGTAAACTAAATAACTTCCAAATGAGTATCAATGCAGAAAGAGAGAGGAAAGAATTTAAGATGGAATGGGATCAATATATTTCAGATTTGTTGTTTTGGTCTAAAATTTAAATTTTTTCTCACATCTTACCTCATTCTGAACATTGCTCAGACTTTTCCATAAACTGGAAAGTACATCAGATGCAAGTGTAATAATTTTGGGTCATATTTTACGAAACCAGCTCCTGGTAGTGCTTTGGTTAATACACTTAAAAAAAATCACATTTTGTTAATTCTTTCCAATTGTCCATGGAGATCTTTTTGGCATATTAAAATTTGAAGACAAAACGCAGTAAAACACTGCGTTTGGCAATCTAATTATTTTATGCCCACTTTTATTCTTTTGTTGGTTTGGTTTTATGCAAAATCATTGTTAGTTGGATCGTTGTTGTTTGTTACGTCATATAAACCCACATGTGAAATGACGCACTTTAATGGCTGCGCCCATATTATTCCAGAGGTCTATTCTGTAGAATTGTCGAGGGTTCCCAATTGACATCTTACCTATGTTTCCCTCCACAAGCTGTTTCTTGAGACGGGTCATATGTTTATGTAAACCAAAATTAGAGAAGTCAAGTTGACTAGTGTATTTCTCCCATTCTATACTTGGTATCTCTGAAATCTGAAATGAAAATATGACATTTTTTTAACCTTTAGTCTACTAAATTTTAATTTTGTAAAAAAGAAATTGGATGGCTCATTGCAAAACATGTGTAATTGCCTTTAAATATTAAGGTAGCTATAACTTTTTTTAGGTAAGCAAATGAATTGTTAATTTTTTTATGGGACATTTTTCCAATTTTTTTTCTTCACATGATAATAAAGTAGAAAGCAGGTATTTAATGCTGAGATCAGACTGCATATCCTTGCAAGCTGATGTTTGTCTATACTGGCTGCAAAATCTTAACCCTTGTCATGCTGAATAAATTTTGGTTATAAATTTTCATCAAAATCAAAGGGCAAAAAGCACTGAAGGTACCAACTGTAGGTTATTTTTTATTTGAAAAACCAAATCTCTTGACAATTCTTGTTCCAAATTGAGAAACAGGTGGTGTAGACTAACATCAGGCTGCACATTTTTGCAGGCTGATGTTTGTCTATAGCCCCTGCCAAGGCAGGAATATTCTGGGTTCAGCATGACAAGGATTAACAATTACAACAAGATCCCGGTACATAGAAACAATATCTAATCTTCCATTTGCTAGAAAGTGAATATCACAAAATGTAAAGTTTCATGTGTATTTCTAAGTCCTTCAGAGTCACTTTTTATCATATTTGGAAATTAGCCACACCTATTAAAGCCATGTTTTTCATTGGATCAATTTTTTTTAAAGACTTTGAAAAAAGGCACACAAGGATAAATTCTGTGAAGTTTGATTGAAATTTATCCAGTAGTTTCTGAGGAGATGATTTTTAAAGACAAAATGTTTACAACCGGATGGAGGGATAGACACACGATGGACACAGCGCCATGACAATAGCCCATGTGGCCTTCAGCCAGTGAAGCTATAAAATCTTCCAAGCTTTTTTTGAGTAACTGTGACAGTAAGCAGCCAGGGTCCAAGATAATATAACTTTTTTGTCATACTCAACTGAGAACTTTCTCAAACTTAAATTTTCATTAATTGTATGAATTTAAAAGATAATTTTAATAAGTTTTTTATTTTTAACAATTTATTATTATTTTTTTTCAATTGCATTACAAAAAATTACAGTTTTAATCTCGAGTTAAAATTGATCAAATTCTCAGCTGAGCATGAAAACAGTATAATCTTGAGCCCTGATCCCTGACGGATGGGTAACAGATAGCTAGGATTACTTTTTGAGCTGCAGGCAGACCCAGATCTGATCCTTTCTGTAATTTCTCTACAAAGTGTATTGGATTATCAAATGCTTCTTGTTTAACCTCGTAAAGTCTGTCCAGATCTTTAATGGCCTGAAATTAGGTAAACATTCTTTTAACCCTTTGCTGTTTAATCCCTGCTTTTTACGTGCCTGTCATTTTATGATTGAGAAAACATTGTGAAAAAAGAAGAAATTGCTTCTGACAAGCAATTTCTTCTTTTTCAACACTATTTTCTACCATACTGAATGGCTATTTTTCAAATTAAATCCACTTTAAATTTTCATCTGAAAACCTTTGAATTTGGACAGGTCCAAAATTTTGAAAAACAGGAAAGGGTTAAGATATGTGAGACGTCATGTGAAAAGGGACCATCTGTGTAGTGCGTGGAGTGCCGACCCAAGTGAGACTGCCCAGACTGACTAGGGTCAAATCTTTTGGCTTTTTGCTACTTTTCTGAATCTAGAATAATCAATCTATCTTTCTGTGAAAGATTTTCTGAAATGCAACCTCTGGTTGGCCTGCACTAGAACCAATCTCTTTTTCATAGTTTTTTTTTTTTTTTTACAAAATTCCCAGATGGTCCCTTTTTGTGTGACAGGTTAGATATAATACCAACACTGCAGGAGTAAATAAATCCTGTTGAATATTTTTGAAATTTCATTGATGTTATCATACTAGTGATTGTAAATTTGTGTTCATGACAAACTTGTCATCTAGAAACAGACGAAAACTTGGCAAAGTCTCTGTTTATAGATGACTCGTTTAATAAATTTGGTATTCCATGACCACTCATTTAATATCCTCTACATATTTAATATTGCAACCACACATTTGTCTATCCAGATCTTTCTGATTTGTGAAGAAGGAAATCTTTGATAAAGTACTACAAGCAACAGAATTCCATACACCATATTTTGCATAATAGGGGTGCTCTACCTTAATAAAGCTCCTCCTTTTCTTATCACTAAGAAAATTTCAATTGAATGACATATTGGCAGTTAAGTTTCTCCATTTCCCGCTATTTTTTCCATTTTTAAAAATGACTGTTTGGCACATCAAATAGCAGGAATGCAAAATCCTTTCTGTGTGGATCTGTCCTTCTTTTCCTACAATATTTTTCACCCTCCCCGAATTTTTTCATATGTTTCCTGAGAATTCTTTCACTTTTTCAAATTGTCTCTATAAAAAAGGATTAAAATTAACATAAATAACCCATTACCAGGAGACAACAGGCAGCCTGGTCAAAATTCAAAGATGCCAAGACAATAATTTTTCAGCAATAGAAATTTTAAGATCTTGGTCTTTTAGAAAAGAAAACATTAAGGACAATGAATAAATTGTCATTTTTCCACAATTTTTTCCTTTCATTTCTTTCAGGGAGTCAAAAGGCATGATGAGTAGGAATGCTTTAATTATTCTATAAGATGATATTGCACGAGCCAACACGTCCATTGAACAACCATTTTATTAAGTGACCATCATAGATATTCCCTTCACTGTAAGCAAAATGTCCCCCCCCCCCCCCAAAAAAAAAAATCAACATCTTTAAATGAAAAATTGCTTTTCATTGAATCTTATGTTGTTTGAACCCATTAGAATTGTCTCAATGAGACGTTTCTTATAGGTTCACAAGTTATAGGATTCAGTAAGAATTGTGTGACAATCTATGCTATCAAATTGGCCTGTTTCATCTAACATTAATTGTACTAAGCGACCATTCCTCTAAGCGACAGCTTTTCGTCAGTCCCCTAGGTGGTCACTTAACAGAAATTCTACTGTTAATTGAATCATATAAACTTGAACAATTTTCATTTAAAAAAAAATCACTTTCAATGAGTGTTTAACAGGAAGTAAGCCTCAATTAAATACTGCATAAAGAGAACTAGCATAAGAAAGGATTTTTCCCACTTAGATAAAGTTATAATTTTCATACAAACATCAGGTAAAATATCATACCTGTATCCGTTGAGCTTCCAAGACAGCAATTGTTCTGAGTATTTTCTGATAATCAGGATTTCCCTTCAGGGCTACATGATCTGACTCAAAAAAGTAAGTCTCATTTTCATCCTCCATCCCTTCACAGTTATCTCCCCTGAATGGAACACCAAACAGAGTTGATTGGTCAGAGGATTGACAGCTGTCTTCTGATTGGCCTGTGGATGTTGACTGGGATGGGCTTACTTCTATATCCATTCTAGCTGTGCTATCAGTTTGTAAAAGAGAATAAATCATATCATTAGCTTTTTTTATTCTTCACTACAAAACAAGAAGTATAAGAGGGCCTTTATCGTTCCACTTGCTCAGCACATTTAAGCTAGTGGACCTGTAATAGTTCTGCAACTATTTGGAATGCATGATCTTTCACAATGTTGACGAAGGTTTCCTACTGAATACCATTAGGAAACCTTGGTTAACCCTGTTAAACTTCATTACTTCTGAGATGTTGCGTAACTATTTTGGGTCCACTACCTTAAGATCAATTAACATAAGATTGCTTTGAAAAGTTATAATTAAGGATATATTCGAATCACTTTAGAAGTAGATTCTCATGAAAGACCAAAGTAAAGTTTAAAAAGGAAAGGGTGACAAAAGGCGGGTCATTCTGTGAAAATTTAATGTAAGTCATCAATGACGCGGATACATGTATAATAACATGGAATTTCACATTGTAAAGGACCTGTTTGACATTTTCCATAGAATAACATTGTATCAACATGCAGCTATCATACAAGTATGGTCATAATAATGTGTTACTCTGGAAAACTTCAAAAGACCTTTTCTATTAGATTTGAATATCAACAATAGTTATTGATGGATGAATGGCACACACTTACATTTTTGTCAAATCCCAACAATGATAACCATAATGAATACCATCGAATTTTCCATCCAACTTTCTATTTGTTTATTCATAGGTCTCAAAATTACAAACACTTTTAGAGCTACTAAAATCAACACTGTTGTAATTTACACTTTTTACTTAAGAGCTTCAGGTTGTGAACTGGTAATAGATCCGCAACTTTTCGGAAGTAATAAACTTTTACAGTAATGACCCAGGTTTCCTAATGGTATTCATTAAGAAACCTGGGTAAACATTGTGAAAAATCATGAGTTCCGAAATGTTGCGAAACTATAATGGTTCCACTACCTTAACCCTTTCCTGTTTTACAAAATTTTGGACTTGTCCAAATTCAAAGGTTTTGCAGACGAAAATTAAAAGTGAATTTAATTTGAAAAATAACCATTCAGTAGGGTAGAAAATAGTGTGGAAAAAGAAGAAATTGCTTGCCAGAAGCAATTTCTTCTTTTTTCACAATGTTTTCTCAATCATGAAATCACAGGCACGTAAAAAGCAGGGATTAAACAGCAAAGAGTTAAGAATGGTTATTTTTCAAATTAAATCAACTTTAAATTTTCGTCTGCAACACCTTTGAATTTGGACTGGTCCAATATTTTGTAAAACAAGAAAGGGTTAAAGCAACATAAGTGCCTTCATTTATATAGGCATTAACATGCAGTGTTGCATAAAG
Organism: Fragum whitleyi; assembly: GCA_948146395.1. Taxonomy (NCBI): domain Eukaryota; kingdom Metazoa; phylum Mollusca; class Bivalvia; order Cardiida; family Cardiidae; genus Fragum; species Fragum whitleyi. The sequence goes on from OX411543.1 coordinate 34,379,012, forward strand.
CCCTTACTCAAGATTTCAACAAAACACAGTTTTAAGTGTCTGTTAATAGGCACAATAGCTTTGAGCTGAGTTCTTGATTATATTATTCATTTAAAGGTAGATCAGAGGGCGATTTTAGTTAAAGATTTCTACAATTTTAGATTTTTAATCAGGATATCTCACATGATTCAATTGAAATTCTACAACGCAGCCCCAGATATCCTCATCAAAAATCTCAAGAAATCTTAAAATTCTTTATCGTAAAAAACATACCCCTTATGTTAACTTACTGTTTTTAATTATGTCTAAAGAATTTCAGTCCCATCCAACGAATAAAGAGACAGATTGTAAACACTATCAATGTACTAGGTACCAGTAAGATATAGTATAGCACTGTGTCCATACCAGACCTGGAAACAGAAGGAAATTGTAAAATTATATACAAGAGGGTTTAGATGGCCCTTGATTACCCATCAAACAAATAAACAGACAAATTGTAAAACTACATGTATCAATATACTAGGCAACAGTAAGAGTAGTAAAGCACAGTCAACACCAGACCTACAATGGAAAGAAATTGTAAAGATATATGAGCCTAAGTGTGAGATTTCCAACAATTTCAAATATCCACAAAGCAAAGACTCTGACCAGACTGTGCATCCGCACAGTCTGACCAGAATCTTTACTATGCATTTAGTAGACAGATAAGGTCTCAAAGTATCTGTAGACCACCAGTTAACTTTATATATACAGTATGTGGCTGTCTACGCAACTCAATGTTTGCTCCTCACAAAAATTTCAAATTGTTACAATGTCACACACAGGCTCATAAAGGATCTGTTATGAGATTTTATTTGAGACAGACTGATCTTTACTGAGTCTAGAATTGAAATCTTATCTTAAAAGCAAACCTATCTTAAAAGGCAAACTAAATCACTTTTTTCTTCTAGACAAGGTTAAGATCAGGTTGTCTCAATTAAAATCGAGTGACAAATTCTTTTACTCATATAAAACCCAATTTTTGTTCAGATGGCAAAAATTCTGCGATAGTGTGCGTTAGATGACATTGTGATGACATCACTTATATATGTTATCCTATGTGTGCCGGGTGGTGTTCGCTCCAAAATGGAGTTTGACTCCTTGTCTATATTAGTTCCTTCAGTTAATATTGTATGGATAATATCTATATTACTCATAATGGGCCAATATACATTCCTTGTTTGCTAAACAGGAAAACAAATATGATATTTCATAATTATTATCATAAATTTTCCCTGTGATATAACTATTTAGTACAATATTACATTGATGTTGCTATACTATTTGTAAAATACTCTTTTAGAAAAAAGAAAAAGCTATTCAATCAAACTTCTTATTCAATTTATTTTTATAAATATCTTTTTGAACTTCAAATGAGGCCTTTGAAATTTGTAACCCAATAAATCTTAATTGACTGAAGATTTAATTAAAGAAATAAGATAAATAAATATCACTGATAGACAGATAGATTTTCTAAATGTATTTAAGATTGTTGTCAGTCAGTTTACTTCTGCTATAAAAGTGGAATGCCTTGGCTGTCCGAATTACACTATCCGAATTATAGTTAGGTGAATGGTCCAGAGGATCAAAAACTGTTCCAAGGTTTTAGACCAATTTTTAGTTAATCGTTGATTTTATCGTTAAAGGAACTGGTATTGCGAAAGTAGCTAGTTTAAAGCAGAAGAAAGTTGAAAGTCCCTTCGTCAAATGACAAAAGTTTTCGAATAATTCTTTGTTTGCATTTTTGCTGGCACCTACTTCGGTGACACGGCTATTGTGGCATATGAAAATAACTTTTCCGTGAAAAATATTATTATAAAATATCATATTTGTTCTCCTGTTTAACAAATGAGGAATGTTTATATATTAAAATTGATAAAAATATCATCCATATAATATTTACAAAAAGAAATTGCATCTAAATTTGAAAAGAAAAGAATAGACTTCAATAGGGACTTCTATACCTTCTATAAATAGAAATAATTAGGATTTCCCCAAGAGATGACGTCATCCCCTTTCACAATAAACAGAAATAGATGACAGATAAATACAACAATGCGGTCCTACTTGTGTAGTTATATTGTGCGAATCTTTCATATTTCAGATGCTGTGAATTTAAATAAATGCCCATTGTTTAGTTCTCAGTATGTTTGCAAACGACGGTTTTCATCAACAGACGACATGGCACAAGGAGGAAGCATTAAGGAAAACTCCTTTTTGGTAAGTCTACCAGGATTACAGCAGACGATTCATGAATGAAAGTCGTCCCAATATGGTAATTTGTCTAGATCTAGTTTACAATATGAATTTTACAATATGAATGACTCTTTTTTCCTTCTTAGATCTACTGTATTCAGGGAAATTGATTCCATTCTTACAAGTGTACAAACTAGATCTTTTTCATTTTTGATCCCTCTATTCATCATTATGCCACTTCTGTTAATTTTCATTCTACAGTCAGTTCTCTTCGAGCCTTTGACTAAGTTTTCACAATGACAGCTTGATGTTAGTGTGTCCATCTGTCTGATAAAAAGACAGTCAGTCCATCTGTTTTTGTGTGTATTTCTGTTTATTTATCGTCACTACTGTAGCACATGCTCATATGAGCGACGCCCCAACGACGGGGGATAGTGAAAAGATACATGACAAACCTACTGCTGAGATCTGCCATGGTTCTTAAATATGCTAAGTGTAAAGCACTGTCTCACAGGGCCTTGGTTTAACCTCTTATCCAAAAGATAATTAGTTTGTTGTTCGTGTGCAAGCCCGGGTTTGAACCCACACTGTCGAACTTCAATTGGTTTGAAGTCCAGTGCTCTACCTACTGAGCTAATCAGGCTGACATCTGATTTTGTATGGACATTTTTACTTTAATTGTTGAGTGATTTAAATGTCTTTGAACAATAGCCCACCACCATGAGTAGATGTGCTGTTCAAAATAAATTTTCAGATAGATCCAAGGTTACCCCTCAACGTCAAATATTAGAGTTGAGTTTGTCTTGGGCATATTGTCTACAAAATTATGATACACATAAACTGCACTTTTTTTGCACAACAACATAGTAAGGATATTCACAAATCCATCTTTTACTTTAGCGGCTATGCTTGAGACAATATCTATTTTACCTTTTAACTGTTCCAAATAGCATGTCTAATTTGAACAATAGGTCAATAAAACAGAATACATGTGGTAGACCCTTTTTATAACACATATTTTATAGCTCCAAGGTCAAACAGTGAAATTCAGCTCATGCAGAGCATTTATAACTAAGCTTTTACATTTAAGGTGGGATTTTAAGATAATTCTCACCATTACCTGTTGATATGCTATTTCAAACAAAGGTTGAAATAACTAAAACAAGATCATAAGTCAAGGTAAAATATTGGTATTGAAAAATTTGGGACTAAGCGCCAGTTGTCCAAGACCTGAGTTGTTCCTCCCACATCAGATTATCAAAGGAGGGATACGTTATCGTATCTATAGAACAACCAGCTAGTAAGATCCCAAGGTCAGCTAGATCTACATTGTTTTATGTTCATGTATTTCATAATTTATATTCTATCAAAATTCTTTGCCTTAAATCCTCAATTATCAGGAAGAAATCAATTTACAGTACCTAAGTTTCGGAATTTTAGATTTCCAAAGACTGTTGCAAGAACTGAAACAAATAGGGTTGTAGATACGTAGAATTCATTACATCTAATGGTATAGTAACTTTCAATGCATAAATTCCCACAAGAGTAAGTCATTAACAAACATTTTTGTGAACATCAATGAGCAAAATGTGTTTTTTTTCTTTTACATACTTGAAAGAATTGAAATTGCATCTAAAGATTAGGGGCATTTTGTGTAACCATTGTATGTCTGTCTGTTTTTCCACCTGCCTGACTGCAAATCTTAACCGGAAAAATAGCCATTTTTTTTGTCCATTCGAGAAATAAGGCTCATATTTGGTAATGAAACCCATCTGCTGATTTAAGTCAAGGTCATCAAACAAGGTCAAAGTCAACCAAAACTTTTTACAATGCTGATTATTCCAATGCAATTTAAGATACAGGTTTCATATTTTTTGTGATGATTGATAATCATAATACACATCTTCTGAATCAAGCTTAAGGTTACTGACAAGGTATAGGTCAGCTATCAAAACATGTTTTGTCAAAACTGAAAAAAACCCAAAAACATTGCCAATAATCTCATGGCTTTTGAAGATACTTATTTGGCATGATGATAGAAATCAATAAGATGCATCTACTTATACCAAGATGAAATCATCTACCAAGGCTTTTTATTTAATAGGCAGTCTATGAAGGTCAGAATCTATAACTTAACACTAAAATATTAAAACAGACTATTTTTAACAAATAGGCCAATTTATTGTGCAAAAATATCAGAATAAAGTTAATTATTATATTAATTTGTGGATGGGAAGGACCTTGTCACATGGTATTTAGATGAAGCCTTTGAGAATAATAAGATGCTCCTACATCAAACTGATGTATGTTGGTTGGCTGGTTGTGGGACAATGGTAGCCTCATTCCCCCAATGGCTGTTGGTGGTTGTAGTGAGGTTTGTGGTAGCTGCCACATGTTTATCTAGTCTAGAATCTAGCCAATTAAAGGCATTAGCTGCTGCCAATAATGTTTAAATAATGTACTTGTTACAAGCTATTTAGAGACCATCAATGACAGGAATTTTGGGGCGAATAAATTCCTGTGGCAAAAAATTCCTGGGGGTACCATGTGAAGTTTTATGAATTTTGCAAGTCTGTGTATTCTTTAAAGTGTGTACTGGCTTGCAGTCGATCCATTGTCTCCTGCCGTCCAGATATGGTTTGGACTATTTGGGTGGTAAGTGAGCCCGCCCCACATGGTGTGGACTGTGGGTTGGTATGCTGGTTGTAGGACCATGGTATCCTCATTCCCCCATTGGCTGTTGGTGGTTGTAGTGAGGTATTGTTGGTGGCTGCCACATGTGTTTTGGTCCTACAGTTTATTACTGCGTTAGCTGCAGTCAGCACGGCAATCACAAGTCATGATACCGTATTCGAATGATATTTTCAATACATGGATCATATTTGGCTTGATGATAAAGGTTAAGGTGAGACTATCAGGGTCAATCATTGGCAAAACATAACTAGAAAACATTACTTTGCCAATAACCTCAGGATTAATCAATATACAAAGCTCATATTTTGGCATGATGATCGATCTCAATAGTAGGTAATTTGCTGATACCGAGGTCAAGGTCACCTAGCATGGCCAAGGGCATTAATATCAAGGTCAAACTTTTGAATAATTTGCTGTTTTTGGGTATTTGTGTTTCACAAACACATCTTGTTACTCTTTGTCCACAAAATCTAACCACTTGCATAAGAAAGTGCTAGCTTTTCAAAAGGAAAATTCATTGGTCAAATCGACTTTGAATTTGTAGGGGGTCAAAGGATTTTTGATTCAGGTAGTGGACCTGTAATAGTTTTGCAACATTTTGGAAGTCATATATTTTAAAAATGTAAATAGGGAATTCCAAATGTTTTCATTAAGAAACCTCAGCTAATATTGTAAAAGATCATGAGTTCCGAAATGTTACAGAACTATTTTGGGTTCACTACCTTAAGGGATCAAAACAATAAAATGAGTAGACAATAGGTAAATACCGTTCATGATTTCATAAAGTTGGAGCAACTGAACTGCTTACTCACAGCTGTTTCATTGAACTCTGTCATTGTCTTGTATAATTCAGGTTGTGGGTTTGGGTAACCTGGACATGCCCAAGACCCGACACAGTGTGGGAATGCAGATGACAGATATATTAGCCCAGCGTTTTGACGCAAGGTTTAAACGCAATAAAGAATGTCAGAGTATGGTAGCATCAGTGGAAGTTAATGGAGCTACAGTGATTCTAGTCAAACCTAAATTACCTATGAACATAAATGGCAGATGTGTATCTAAAGCAGGTAAACCAATTATTACTAAAATCATATGAAAAATATAATAAGATACTATCTTGCTTTCATGAACAAACACAGTAGTGAATACCCCATCAATATCAAAACTCATATGCTTCAAAATCAAAGATTTTTTAAGTAAACTCAGTGCATATTTGAACTGGCAATCCAAAATTCTCTTGAACACTATCTGCAACAGGTTGATCTACCTAAAAAAATCTTCAGTATGATAATAGTACAGCCCATGACTTAAATAAAAGACTGTTGCAAATCCACAAAGCTTTGACAGACAGTATAGACTATGATCAGGTTGCACAGACATGCAGTCTGAGCTCAGCCTTTACTGCCTGCTTTTTACTTTATCATTGTGGGAAAATGTAGAGCAGAACTGGTTATATTGTCCAAAAACAAAATTTAAGTTCAGAAGGTTAAGGGATAAACATGTTTTTGCGATCATGATTGATATGTTAAGCTTAGCTGTTGTAGGAGAAAAGCCATGGTAATGCTATTGCCCAAGTGTAGTCTTCATTGTTAAATAACTTTGAAATGTAACTATTACTAAAATCTCTTGTTTTACTCAAGGCATTCAATTAAAACTTGGCACTTATCTTCACTATCAAAAGAACTAACAATACTATGCATTTTAATTGCCCATTTTTGACCCAGGTTTTTTTATCTACTATCCAGCACTCAATGGCCAGTACACTATATATCTAGCACTCAATAGCCAGTACACTATCCAGCACTCAATGGCTGGTACACTATCCAGCACTCAATTGCCAATCCGCTATCCAGCACTCAATGGGCAATGCACTATCAAGCACTCAATGGCTGGTACACTATCCAGCACTCAATGGCTGGTACACTAACCAGCACTCAATGGCCAATCCACTTTCCAGCACCCAGTGGCTGGTACACCATTCAGCACTCAATGGCCAATCTGCTATCCTTCACCCAATGACCGAGTGTAGGGACCTGAAGGCAATGCTAAAAATGACCATATCTCTTTCCTACTTTTTCAGTTAGACTATATGGTTTCCAAAGAGAAAATATCATATAGGATTACCTAGATAAGAAATTAAAGGATAATTCTGAACCTACCATTTCTCTTTCATATTCTATTTCAGTAAGACATTATGGTATCCAAAAAGAGAATATTATTTTGATTCATGATAACCTAGATCAGAAATTAGGAAAGGTAACTCTAAAAGAAAAAGGAGGCAGTCATGGGTGAGTTGATCTAATATTATTTTCTTATTTACAAAGAGTTATTTAAATTTAAGTTAATCATTATTATCTCCTAGAGATGAAAGTCTATTGAAGGTGTACACAGGTTTTTTGTTTCAGTGTTTTTACCACCTTTTTTGCCTGATATTTTCCTCATATATGGGCTTAATAGAATTGTCATTTTGTTACTTTCTTGAATTTTGATAGTTTTAAGTAAATCAAACTCAGAAGGTAATGGGTCAAAAAAGAAAGACAAATATTCCATGCCTTTAACAGTCAGAATCAACTTTCCTTAAACCATTATATTGCTTTGCTATCAATGTTTCAACAACTTTTAATTGAAAAAGGCTTAAATTGAGTGTTACTTGGGTTAAGCTTGGGTTTAAGGACTTGAATTATTTTTCTTTACTGATTACTGCATTTGATTGGTACACATAATATAATATAGTATAATATGTATTTAAATACCACGTAAGGAATCACCAAACAGTGTAAGAAAAATGAAATGGTGGTTTAGTACACATTTTGTTTACAAATTAGAAACATAGTTTTGATCAAATGTATGTTCTCAATAATCCTTTGTTGTTAAAACTCAACATAATCATCTCATTGGATTCTTTTACAATAATTCTTCGACCAATTAATTTACGTTTTATGATATTTTAATTTAGGAAGGGAATTGAAAAACTGTCACTTAATAAAAATATTCACTTAATGGATGTGATATTTAATCCGATTTGACACTTAATTTCTGTTAGCAAGGAGTCCAACTTTCTCACTTAATATGAGTTTATGAAGTTCAAGCAAACATTTAGACGCCTAATCATTAGTTTTATACTGGGAAAACTTTGTGGAAAAAGAATTAATTGCTTGTTACTAGCAATTTCTTCTTTTTACCTCAATATTTTCCTCTCTGTAAGGAGAAATTCTTAGTAGAAAATAAAGGATATTAAATACCTTTTTATTGCTTATTCCAATAAATTTTGAATTAGATGGGTCTACAGTTTGTCAGAGAGATGAATCAGGATTTATTTTTGCTCAAGATAGATAACTTGATATTGTATTATGAAAAATAATTTTCTATTTCAGTGGACATAATGGTATAAAGTCTGTTGCAGCATCTATACCTTCAGGGGTAAGTTTTATTTAAAGTATTAATAAATCTGCAAATTTCTAATGGGACTTTTTAATTCTTGAAGTCTTATATAGAAATAGGAAGTAAATAATCAATCCTAATACTTGTACATTTAAAATTTGTACTGGTTACAAGGTGCAATACATTGTACTTACAATAAAATGGTAACAAGAGTTCTCAGCGGACAACATAGTTCACCCAAACTGCTGCTTGTCAAAATCAGCACTTGACCTTGGTTACTGGTGAAAGGTGAAAGCCTATCACCTGGTGAGTGTGTGTATGAGGTTATGATGTCCCTAGGTAAAGGCACCCAGAAAAAAATAGCAAGGTTAAAGTTTTTTGGTTAAAGATTTTCTAAGTCCATAAAAGGTCTAGGTCAAAATGTCAAGGAGCTTGGTCTCTCGTGAAAGCCTATCACTTAGTCAGAGTGTATATGAAGGAAAAATGTCCCTAGGTAAAACATTCAGAAAATGTAAGCAAGGTCAAAGTTTTTATGTCCCCGTATCGAGAGACGGGGGGCATATTGTTTTACTTGTGTCCGTCTGTCTGTCTGTCCGTCCATCTGTCTTTCTGTCTGTCTGTCCGTCCGTCGGTCTGTCCGAAAACTTAACCCGAAAACTTAACCTTGCCAATATCTTCAAGCCTTTTCAAGATACAAAGCTAATATTTGGCATGATGATAGATCTCAATGATCCGCATCCACTGGTACCAAAGTCAAGGTCATGTGACAAGGTCAAAGTCATCTGTCAAGGTCAAACTTTGAAAAAAAAAAGCGGTTCCGGGGGCATTTGTGTTTCACAAACACATCTTGTTTGGTTAAAGGTTTTGGTTTAAGTTTTTGGTTAAGTCCATGAAAGGTCAAAGTCAAGATGTCAAGGAGCTTGGTAACCAGTGAAAGCCTATCACTTTGTGAATGTGTGTATGAAGGAATTATGTTCCTAGGTAAAAAAAATCAGAAAATATAAGCAAGATTTAAGTGTTTTGGTTTAAGTTTTTAGTTAAAGTTTTTCTAAGTTCATAAAAGGTCAAGGTCAAAGTCAAAGTCAAAATGTTAAGCCACTTGGTCTCTGATGAAAGCCTTTGGCCTGGTGAGTGTGTATTTGAAGTTATGATATCCCTAGGTAAAACATTCAGAAAATATAAGCAAAGTTTAAGTTTTTGGGTTTAAGTTTTTGGTTAAAGTTTTTTTTTATTTTTAAAGGGTCAAGGTCACTGTCTCATGGTCATTTTGACATCGATGCTTGTCTCAAATGAAGCCTTTACCCCAATAACTGTTTCTGTAAAATATTAAGCCTCTAGGGTAAATATATTGATAGAAATAAAAAAAATTATCATTTCTACAATGTTTCACAGACATTTTCAGTTTTAACACAGGGCTAGACCACTGATATTCAATTTGTGCATGTATGTGTAAGATTGATCAATCTTTCATTTAGTGATCAATAAAAGCTACCGTATATTTCCATTCCTGACAAATAGCTATGGTTGTTCACCAATGAAAAATTAATCAATTCTTCACTGAAACAGACAATTTTCCTCTATTTACTAAAACATGGTCAATTTATGAAAATTTACAATTTGATATCAATAAGTGCCCATTTGTATGACTCAGTGCTAAACAGTTGTAACTGCCTATAAACATATAGGCAGTTGCAACTGTTTTGCGCTGACCAATCAATTATCTTGGTCGCTCTTGGTACAGTATAACAGATCAAAACTGTTTGAATGAATGTTGGCATCATTTTTTTCTTACAGAAAAACATAGCCCGTATATCCATTGGAATAGACAGACCAGCATCAAGTTCCCAAGAAGATATAGTGGACTATGTGCTGAGCGCTTTTACAAGAAATGAACAAGACATTGTAGAAGAAACTTTGGAAAAAGCAATTCAAATATTAGAAGAATATATATCTAAAAGAACTAATAATAGTGCTCCTACTAATTTTGTTCGTAAAGATCGTAATAATAATGAAATTGATTGAACAAAAGTAAAAACTCTCTAAATTGTGTGAAATTTTAAAAGCTTCAAGTGTACATAAAGGAAGGACAATGGGTAGCTTGGACCGACACAATTTGAATAAACCCTTGTCATGCTGAATAACTCTTGTGGCAAAATTGCATCTAATTCAAAGTGCTGAAACCACCAAATGCACTTTTCAAGAATCAGTTTTTGTTGTGAAAATATAATTTCTAATATTTTGTTTCTCACTCAGGTGAGATCAGACTCCACATGATGTGTAAGATGATCTTTGTCTGTACCTCCTAGAAAAGCAGGAATATTCCGAGTTCAGCATACAAATAACAAGGATTAGAAATATCCTGCGATCATAAACAGAGACTTAAGTTTCATGGCTTTCTACTGAGTTCACAGTGAAGTCTCTGATAAGACTGTGCAGGTTGATCTGAGTATTAATGTTTGGGCATGGGTGTTATTGTTTTAAATATCATTTTAGCCTGTGTGTGAGATTTCCAACAATTTCAAAATTACGCAAAGGAAATACTGACCAGCCTGTGCATCCATACAGTCTGACCAGAGTCTTCAATATGCATTTAGTGAATATGTAAGGACTCAAAGTATCTGTAGGCCATCAGGTAACTTTATATTTACAGTATGTGGCTGTCATCACTACTCAATGTTTGCACCTCATGAATGTTTCAAATTGCTAGAAATGTCACACACAGACTCATTTGTTTGTTTGTATGTTTGTTTGCATGGAGTTTAAGGCCACTTTCATCAATCTTTCAGTTATATCGAGGGGGCTGGAGCACCTGACAATTGATTCCTGGTGTTTCTCACACCAGTACCACCATTACTTCCTTAGTTCTACGAGCCGCCGTCATAGCGCAGTTGGTAGCGCGACGGACTGTCATTCTAGAGGTCCCCGGTTCGATCCCCGACGGCGGCACTCATTCTTTCCGACAATTTGTCTTTCACCAATGGGTTGATAATCGTAGACCTATGTGAGATAGTAGCTGGAGGCTAGGAAAGGATGTGGTGGTTGTACTGGTGAGAGAAATTCCAGGAAACCATTGTTAGGTGCTCCAGCCGCCGCGATATAACTGAAATAATGTTGAAAGCGGCGTTAAACTCCATTCAATCAATCAATCCTTAGTTCTACGATTATCAACCCATTGGTGGAGACAAATAGCCAAAAGAATGAGTGCTTCTGTTGGGAATCAAACTTTAAATGTCATGCACAGACTCAAAATCATTCGGAACAAGCAAATTCTTTGAATTGATATCCCCTGCCGAACATATTTTCATTGTCAATGGAGTAAATATCAAACTACGGTACAGGTTATCTTTTATTTACATTAACCTATAGTTTTCAAGAAATAGCGCGGAAACAAACAGGAACACTGCAATGTATGTACATGTAGTGAAGCTGTGTGCCAAGTTTCATTAAAATCCGGTCTATAATTTCAAGAAATGGCGCAGAAACGAATATCACTATATATGTATATGGCTTAAACAGACAGGGGAAGTAACTCTAAATTCGGCGATTGAACCAGGTAACCCCAATGATATGCGCATGTCCTCTTTGTAGTGAAGCTGTGTGCCAAGTTTCATTGAAATCCGGTCTATAGTTTTCAAGAATTGGCGCAGAAACGAATATCACTCTGTATGTAAATGGCTTAAACAGTCAGGGGCAGTAACTCTAAATTTGGTGATCGAACCGGGTAACCCCGACGATATGCGCATGTCCTCATAGTAGTGAAGCTGTGTGCCAAGTTTCATTTAAATATATAGTTTTCAAGAAATAGTGTGGAAACAAATATCACTATGTATGTTTATGGCTTAAACAGTCAGGGGCAGTAACTCTAAATTCGACGGTCGAACCGGGTAACCCCAAAGATATGGGCATGTCCTCTTTGTTGTGAAGCTGTTCAAGAAATAGTGCAGAAACAAATATCACTCTGTATGTATATGGCTTAAACAGTCAGGGGCAGTAACTCTAAATTCAAAGGTCCAACCGCGTAACCTCAACGATATGCTCATGTCCTTATTGTAGTGAAGCTGTGTGCCAAGTTTCATTAAACAGGTCTACAGTTTTCAAGAAATAGCGCAGAAACGAATATCACTCTGTATGTATATGGCTTAAACAATCAGGGGCAGTAACTCAAAATTCAACGGTTGAACTGGGTAACCCCGACGATATGCGCATTTCCTTATTGTAGTGAAGCTGTGTGCCAAGTTTCATTAAACAGGTCTACAGTTTTCAAGAAATAGCGCAGAAACGAATATCACTCTGTATGTAAATGGCTTAAACAATCAGGGGCAGTAACTCAAAATTCAACGTTGAACTTGGTAACCCCGACGATATGCGCATGTCCTCATTGTAGTGAAGCTGTGTGCCAAGTTTCATTGAAATCAGGTCTATAGTTTTCAAGAAATAGCGCAGAAACGAATGTTGGATGGAGGGACAGACATGGCAAAAACAATATCCCCCCCCCCCAATGATTTCATCGGCGGGGGATAAAAATATGGTGCACAATGATATGTAGGGAAGACAAAAGCTTGCAGATAATTTGTGTCAGGTAAGACCCCACCTGATTTTTTGCCTTCTGTGTTCTATATAGAATTGCTCAATTTTCAAGTGCTGCAGCGCATTTGACGACAAACTGCTTATATATTACATCATTAGCGCTTCATCTACATTCATTGTTCTATCTTTTGAGATTAAAAAAAAATGGGTCAATCTGGTTCAAGTTTTGGGCTATTGGGTTAAAAACAAAATTGTTCACAGGCAGTAAAACATCTGGCTTTCAATTTTGTGGTTGTGAGCTTGATCCCTCGCATAGCGATCTTTCATCTAACATTTGGCAAAAGTCATCTTGACTCATGGCAATTGTTTCCCACGGTGAACAAGTGATACCCCTATGTGGGAAGGGCAACTTTTTGTTCAGATTAATTGTTCTGGTTGTACTGTAAGAAACGACAAGAAAACACGGATAGGTGCACCAGCTACTGCTTTAAAAATAATAAAATGTTGAAAGCAATGTTAAAAACATACAAACAAACAAACATATCTGTTTCAGAAATCTTTTCATATTTGGTGATATGACGTCATATAGAAGCCGTTTTAATCTTACAGTTTTTAGTCCCCCACCGGTTACCGGTTGGGGGACTATAGGTTTGCTCGATTCAGTCTGTCCGTCACACTTTTGTCCGGGCTATATCTTCAAAACCATATGTGCTAGCAGCTTCAAACTTGGTACACTTATAGATCTCATTGAGGAGAAGTGTCATGTTCAAGAACCGTTACTCTGCCACGTCCACTTTTTGAGTTATTGCCCTTTGTTGTTTTTACCCTTACATTCTTGTCCGGAACATATCTCCTTAACTATGTGTGCTAGCAACTTCAAACTTTGTTCACTTATAGATCTCATTGAGGAGAAGTGTCATGTTTAAGAACCGTTACTCTGCTATGCCCACTTCTTGAGTTATTGCCCTTTGTTGTTTTTAGCCTTACATTCTTGTCCGGAACATATCTCCTAAACTATAAGTGCTAGCAACTTCAAACTTTGTACACTTATAGATCTCATTGAGGAGAAGTGTCATGTTCAAGATCCATAACACTGCCACACCCACTTTTTGAGTTATTGCCCTTTGTTGTTTTTAGTCTTACATTCTTGTCCGGAACATATCTCCTAAACTATAAGTGCTAGCAACTTTAAACTTTGTACACTTATAGATCTCATTGAGGACAAGTGTCATATTTAAGAGCTGTTACTCTGCCACACCCACTTTTTGAGTTATTGCCCTTTGTTGTTTTTACCTTTACATTTTTGTCCGGATTATATCTTCTAAACCATAAGTGCTAGAAACTTCAAACTTGCTACACTTATAGATATCATTGAGGACAAGTGTCATGTACAAGAACTGTCACTCTGCCATGTCCACTTTTTAGCTCACCAGAGCACAAAGTGCTCAAGGTGAGTTATTGTGATCACTCACCGTCCGTCGTCCGTCCGTCCGTCTGTCCGTCCGTCAACAATTTCTTTCAAAAATCTTCTCCTCCTAAACCACTGGGCCAATCAAGCTGAAACTTGGCAGGGATGTTTATTGGGTGAAGCTCTTCAAAAGTTGTTAAAAGAATTTAATTCTATAAATAACTCTGGTTGCCATGGTAACAGAAAGGCTGAAAATCGCGAAAATCTTAGAAAAAATTCTTCTCCTCCAAAATCACTAGGCTAATCAAGCTGAAACTTGTTAGAGAGGTTCCTTGGGAGAAGCTCTTCAAAACTTGTTAAAAGAATTTTATTTCATCAAAAACTCTGGTTTTAATGGTAACGGAAAGGTTGAAAAATAGCCAAAATGGCCGAAAATCTTAGAAAAAATTCTTCTCCTCCTAAACCACTGGGCCAATCAAGCTGAAACTTGTCAGAGATGTTCCTTGTGTAAAGCTCTTCAAAAGTTGTTAAAAGATTTGAATATCATCAAAAACTCTAGTTGCCATGGTAACAGAAAGGTTGAAAAATGGCCGAAAATCTTAGAAAAATTCTTCTCCTCCTAAACCACTAGGCCAAACAAGGTGAAACTTGGCAGAGATGTTTCTAGGATGAAGCTTTTCAAAAATTGTTAAAATAATTTCATTTCTTCAAAAACTCTGGTTTCCATGGTAGCTGAAAGTCTGAAAAATTGGCCAAAAATGGCTGAAAATATTAGAAAAAATTCTTCTCCTCCCAAACCACTTGACCAATTAAGCTGAATTTTGGCAGGGATGATCCTTGGGTGAAGCTCTTCAAAAGTTTCATTTCATCAAAAACTCTGGTTGCCGTGGTAATGGAATGTCTGAAAAATGATTTAAAATGGCCAAAAATCTTACAAAAAATTCTCCTCCTCCCAAGCCACTAGGCCAATCAAGCTGAAAATTGGCAGGGACGATCCATGGGTGAAGCTGGGTGAAGTTGTTAAAATAATTTCATTTCTTCAAAAATTCTAGTTGCCATTGAAAAGGAGTCTTAAAAATGTCATAAATTACCTAACATCTTAGAACAATCAATTTTAAACTTAGCATGGATGTTCTTAACGTGTAGGTATACTTAAGTTGTTAAAAGAATTTGCCATGGGAAGAGAACAGTTGAAAATTTACGAAAATTAAAGAAAATCAAATTGCAGTAGGACGAAATTTAACCACCCTAAATGTACATCAAACAACTGTCACTCTGCCATGTCCACTTTTTGAGTTATTGCCCTTTGTTGTTTCTCCCCTTACATTTTTGTCCCGTACTTATCTCCTAAACCATAAGCCCTAGCAACTTCAAACTTTGTACACTGGTAGATCTCATTGAGAAGAAGTGTAATGCACAAGAACTGTTACTCTGCCACATCCACTTTTTTAGTTATTGTCTGTTGTTGTTTTTTATCCTGACATTTTTGTCTGGACCATATCTCCTGAGCCATCAGTGCTAGCAACTTCAAACTTGGTACACTTATAGATCTCATTGAGGACAAGCGGTATGTACAAGAATCATTCTTCTCCGCCCACTTTTGGAGTTTTTGCCATTGGTTGTTTTTACTCTTATATTTTTGTTTGGGACATTTTGTTCAAAACCTAATGTGCTAGCAACTTCAAATTTTGTGTACAGTTATAGATCTAGTAAGTAGGAGATATATTATAAGAAAGGATTTTTTGTTATCCGGTGGGGGACTCCTGTATTGCATCGCAATACGACATGCACTTGTTTTTTGTTTTTTTTTTCCCTTGAGGATAACACGATAAAGGGTCGAATGACTCTTATTTCCATTGTGGTCCTAACTCATTCCAGATCTTATCCTGCACCTAGAAAGAGAGGCAATGGCTTCTAACCACTGCTACCCACTTCTACAGCTTGGTGGACTGGGGCCATGTCTGTAAAGTGTCTTGCCCAAATACACTACCCACATCCAGTGGGGCTCGAAACCCGCAACCACCAGATTACGAGTCGAGCGCGTTAACAACTGGGCCAACAAGCCAGACTGAACGGTAACTACAAAACAGTTATGGGTCTTCTCTAAGAAGTTGGTAACACACGACATTAAAACGACTGTATAAGAAAAAACTTCCAGATCTGATACTCAAAACACCACAAAAGAAATTCTTTTTTCTTATTTTTAAATTTTGAAATCGACATCTCTGTCCTTTGATCATCAATAATACACTAATTTTAAAGGCATCCGTATTGATCCTTCAATTAACCGATGGATATTATCTTCAAGTTTCATGTTATATATACATGTACCTGTATATACTATTTCAGTGTAACACACAACACCCCCAAATAAGTCAAGTAAAGTTTTTTTTTTGGTAAGTAAATTTTTTTGCATGCAAATACTAATATGTCTCTAAATCAAAATTATTTGGTCAAGTTTAGAGGAACATGTAGATTCTTAAAGTTATATCAGTTGCTCTAAATGGACAGAAAGCTTTTGAATTCTCTTTCCTTACTGTCTTACAAAGAGAACAACAGCACGGTCTACAGATGCCTACACTCAGCTGTTAAGTGCTGGATTTTGGATGACAATTTATGTCCAAAAAGGGGTTTAATTTGTACAAAATGTATCTAGAGCTATCCCCCTTGATAGTATAGGTTGCTCTTTTGATGGTTAACAAGTGTGCTAAGTGTCAAGGCAATGCCTTCAGAAGAACCAGATATCACAAAATGTCAAAGCTTTGGTTTTTGATTTGAATTGGGTTTTACGTCGCTTTCAACAATCTCTCAGTTATATCCCGACGACTGGAGCACCTAACGATGGATTCCTGGTATTTCTCACACCAGTACTACCACCACATCCCTTTCCTAGTCTCCAGTTGCTATTCCACATAGGTTTACGATTATCTACCCATTGGTGGAAGACAAATGTCGGAAAGGATAAGTGCCGCGGCCGGGGATCGAACCCGTGCGAATATAGACCCCTGGATTAGAAGTCCGGCACGCTACCAACTGCGCTATTGCCGCGGTGTCAAAGCTTTGGTAAGACGACAACAATGTCATTGATGACGCCAAGGCTAAAGCAATACCTAGGGACGAGCTAATTAATTGTACCTTAAAATTAGAATTGCGTAGTAATAATCTTATAAACTACTGGCTAAAAAACAAACATTTTTTCTTTTTCTTAAAAGAACAGAAGAAGGACTTAACTGTTCTATGAAAGCTATTGCAGTGGTTGAAAAACTAGTTTTTCAAGTTCTGCTGTCCATAGCATATACATATTGTCAATATACCTGAAATATACAAAGGGTTTGGAAAGAGCTGAACGGTGCATTTTCTCTTCTAAATTTCCCATAAAGATGTTGGCAAAAGAGGGGGCTACTTTTTCATGCCCATAGCTATTCCCCCTATTTGCAGAATATGACCATCACTGTATGTAAAATTGTTTCAATGCAGTACAAGTTTCAGCAAGATAAGGATACTTGTGTTAGAAATACTATACTGCAGATTATGTTTGTTCAATAATATAACAACAGGAGTCATTCCTTTGTGGTTTGGAATGTTAGTGTAGAGGGATATGACGTCCATAGTGACCACGTAAAAATGTTTTGGCAAATTAGTGAGACATTCAACCTTATAAAATCCATGGTATCCTTAATGGTATAAGGGGGACAAAAGGATTGATGTGTTTGTCGACAAGACTACTGATCTTTTCAGTGGGGCAGTTGTTACCGCTGATGATTGGTCTAACCAGGAACTTTTCCTGATATGAGGCATTTGTTGATTTGGGTAGATTGTAGAACCGTGCAGTTCTATATGGGCCTTAAGTAAGGCAATTGTAAAGTTTCTTGCTTATCTTTCCTTTGTCATATAGATGTGAGAGGAGAGTGTGAATTTGATCACAATGTCTCTCCGTGAGATCCCTGTTAGTTTTAACTTAGAAATAATTGTTTTGTAGTTATGTCAGAGCTTCCCGCAGGTATTGAGTGCAATCTAGAATGACCATAGCAGAGCCTTTGTCTGCTCTTTTAATAACAATGTTTTTGTTATTTGATAGATCAGATAAGGCTTGTCTCTCTTTTCTGAAGAGAGATTGGTCCTTTTTCTATGTCTTTGGATGTGATGGATAAGGACTGATTACTTTGTTGTAACTCTCTATGCAGTCACCATCAAATAGGGTTTGCTAGGTACTTGGATTTCTGCATCATCTTAACAAATTACTACAGACAAGCTAAGTTTTAACCTTGAACCATGATCTTGAGCTATCTGAAACATCTACTCATAATAGAGAGAAATACACCTAGTTATTTTTGAATTCATCATTTAATGTAGGAGTTTTAGTCAAAACAAATTTGGACAAACAGATTGGACTTACACACATTCACCGAATTATCTTTTTGACATCTATGTCGCCCTCACTGCAAGCAGGCTCAACTTATTACTTTAACACAGATCCATGCAAACTATGACTAATGTTTGACACACTGCAATGACAATAGCCTCAGTGGTTTTAAGCCATTAGAGCTTAAGATAGAGCTTTGAAGAATTTTTTGAAGCTGCATAATTACCACAGTATACTTTTTTTTTTTCTTTTTCTGGAAAAAATACTTGTATGTACCATGCGAACAAATATCATTAAATTATCTCATTTATTCTTTCTCATTAAATATCAATGATAAATGCATATCTATCATTTCCAGTAACAAACTCACTCGCAGTGTAATTTCCTATACAATAATTCTATACAGTAATTAACAAGCTCATGATACAAATATTTAAACGATACAAAATCATCCAAGAGTCTCTACAAAACATATCACATGACTTTAGCAGACATTTTTTTCGAAGAAGTTATTGGACCAAGTAACATAGGTGACGCTCGTGAACTTCTGTCTGGTGGTTGTAGTTCATGTAAAACTGTGTCTTGTGTGGTAGGCGGAGCTTTACTCAGTAACTGGTCAGCATAGAACATAGCCTGGAAATACAAAATTTATACAAAACCATTAAGTAAGTGGGCGGCGTAGTACATCGCCTAGAAAATACAACAAGAGCACTGCCTCCGGGTGCCTACGGGTGCCTACGCTCGGCTGTCGAGTGCTGGATGGTGGGAAAAAATCTTAGTCAAAAAAGGGGCATAATTTGCACAATATGCATCTAGACCTATCCCCCTTAATAGTATAGGTTGCTCTTTTGATGGTGAACATGTGTGCAAAGTTTCAAGTGAATGCCCTCAGTAGAACCAGAGATATTACAAAATGTCAAAGTTTTCGCACCACGACGACAACAACAATGACGACGACACATAGGCTATAGCAATACCTTGGGTTTTCTCCGAAAACAGCCAAGCTAAAAATGATAAATCACCATTGTAATCAAATCTGATCCATTAGGCTAAGAAAAGGGAGCTCTCTGTGTAATGCAAAAATGCCAACCCTAACTTAATAGCAGGCTGTTACTTGGAAATCCTACCTTTCTGGTAATATTTTCCACACTCTGATGGGAAAAGGGAAATAAATCTAATATGTACAGTCTATAATGGTAACCAACAAAGAAATATGTCAATTAGCAGAGCAGGCTGATTAGGGTCTACACTTGTCACACTCTCAATATTTTCTGAATCTAGAATGATCAATATACTTTTCTATATAATAACTTTCTGCAAAATCTAGTTTTCTTCTGCTGGAGCCAATCTCTTTTTCAAATAATCATTTTATGGAATCCCCATATAGACCTTTTTGTATGTTGGTTCACATCAGCTGCTCTTTATTTTCAAGAAATAAAACATTGATTAATGCCATTAGCACAATAAATCATACTAATGTGCTATTAAAATTATAAAGTTGTAATGAACATTGCCATTGGTTACATGAAGTACCGGTTATCCTGGCATAGCAGAAATCAGTCCTTTGTTTGTAGACACAATGATTCTTATTCATTCATTCTAAAATATCATAACGAAACAAGAGAAATAATTGGAATTTAATGTCATTTTCATTTCATTTATTTTTTTCAGTCATATAGTGGAAGCTTAAGCACCTAACAGTAGATTCCTGGCATTTCTCACACAAGTAATACCATGGCATCCATTTTAAATACCCAGCTGCTCTTCCAACATAGATTTATGATTATCCACTCTTTGTGGGGACAATTGTTTTAGAGAATGATTGCAGTCACCAAGGATCAAACCAGGGTGCCCATATTTTTTTTTATTCAAAGATTATGTTAGGCTTTAACTTTAATTGCTCTTTTCTCTGCATATCAGTAAACACAACAACATTAAGGAATATATGACAAAATGGATCACTTACTTTTGGCGCACTAACAGTTTGTATTGCCACAGAACGACATAGAACTTTTCTGAGACCACCAAGTCTAGTTGTAGCGGAGAGGACCCTCATCTTATCTAGACTAGTGGGTATGGGCTGTTTAGGTCTGGGTATCAAACCTAGGTCACCCAGCTGGTAGTGAGGTAATGTGCCCGGTCCTGAAACTGTTGGTAGATCCCTGAAATAGATGCGAAATATCGTCTGATAAGGTTATTTTGTGACAAACTGTCATTTGGTTATTTCCCTTTTTAGGTTTGCTGGCTAAAGCCTTTTGAAAATACTACCAAAATTCAAAGTACAGTGAACATTGCTCCAGGAATCACCTCTTTTAAGTGATCAATCATTAAGGAAAGTCCCTTCACTGTAAGCAAAACCTTTGAGAAGTGGATATTCTAACAAAAAAATGTTTATTGTTGAATCTTAAGTTGTTACCCATTAGAATCGTCTCAATGAGACAATTCGGGTGGGTTTGAACATCATAGGATCCAGTAAGACTGTTGCTACATTCTTTTAATGCTATCAAAATGACTTGTCTCATTCATCATGAAATGTTGTATTAAGCGTCCTTTCTCATAAGGGACCACTTTTTGGTGGTCCCCTAAGCTGTCACTTAACACAAGTTTTACTGTACTATAATTAATAAAAGATTTTCGACACCCAAAAGATGGACAATGCAGGGCTTGTGTCATTGACTCCTGACCTTAGAAATTTTGGGGATCAAATCCGAATTTACAGGGGTCAAAACGACAGAAAAAGCAAATCATAGATAGAATTTTTATACTTAACCCTTGTCATGCTTGATAAATTTTGGCTAAAATTTTTCATTAAATCAAAGGCCAAAAAGAACTGAAAGTATGAACTATAGTTCATTTTTAGCTCCACTGGCCGAAGGCCAGCGAGCTATTGTCATGGCGAGGTGTGCGTCCGTGCGTGCGTAAACTTTTCTTTAAACATCTTCTCCTCCTAAACCATTGGATGGATTTTGATGAAACTTCCTTGGTGACCCTCTTTTATAGTTGTTCAAGAAATTTTGATTGACCTCCAAATATAGGGGTGGCACGGCGGGGCTTATTTTGACCCCGAAATCTTTGATCAACATCTCCTCCTGAACCATTGGGCCGATTTCAATGAAACTTAACCAGAATGCTCCTTTGGTGACCCTCTTCTAAAGTTGTTCAAGAAATTTGGATTGACCCCCAAATATGGGCGTGGCAGGGTGGGGCTTATTTTGACCCCAAAATTTTTGAATGACATGTCTTCCTGAACCATAAGGTTCAATGAAACTTTACCAGAATGTTCCTTGGGTGACCCTCTTCCAAAGTTGGTCAAGCAATATGGATTGACCCCAAATATGGGCGTGGCAGGGTCTGGGCTTATTTTGACCCCAAAATTTTTGAATGACATGTCTTCCTGAACCATAAGGTTCAATGAAACTTTACCAGAATGTTCCTTGGGTGACCCTCTTCTAAAGTTGTTCAAGAAATTTGGATTGGATGAGATCCACTGGATCAATAAAATTCTGGTGAGCGGTTTAGGGCCATTCTGGTCCTCTTGTTTCAAAGTGATATCTAAATAGTTTTCTCCCTTGTAATTTTACATATTAGTTAAATAAGTTCATTCCTTCATAAGTCAGTTTCAACTTAGAAAAAGTTGGAATTCCTTCTGAATGCTGTTCACTTTCATTACCTTCTATTTTCAATATCTCTCTTTCAAATCTTGAGATTTTTAAGCCAGTGGAGTGATACAGGCCCTCTTGGGCCTCTTGTTTATTTAAAAAACTAAATCTATTGACAATTCTGATTTGAATGTAAGAAACAGGAGGTGTAGACTAACATCAGACTGCACATATGTGCAGGCTGAAGTTTGTCTTTAGCTACTGCCAAAGCAAGAATATTCCGGGTCCAGAATGACAAAGGTTAAGAGTCATTTTAACTTTATCTTGTAATAAGAAGAAACAAGAAATTAATTTGTAGATCTTTAGACGGTAATTTGTGAAAATCTTAGGTATAAACTATGCTTTGACCCTTAGTAATTCCTCTCAAGAGGGGTCAAAATGACCCACTTGGGAGAAAATTCTCGGGTCAAATTTAGATATTTTTAATTTTAAGGGGTCAAAACCCCTGGTTTAAGGGCAAACATGTGCCCTGGACAATGATTCTTCTAAAATTCTTAGAAATTAAGAATGCATCCAATTGAGTGTTAGTGAAAGGAAAACATTAGACTTTGTAGCAGTTTGACTAAGGTATAAAATGTATGGTAAAACCTGTCTGGCCTAATTCCTTAATATGATAGTTGTATATCAAATATTATATAAAGTAATTACTTTTGCAAAGAGACCTACCATTACTTCTGAACCTAAGGTTATAAAACTTTTCTCATTCTCATTCCAAACTTTTCTCAAATTTCAACGTCAGATAAAAGCCTCAATTCCTTTGTAATACTAATATAAAATTATGTACATATAAGATAATAAACAACATATTAAAATTAACTTCTTTGTTCCTACATATATTTGAATTCTAAATTTGAGAAAATTCTCAGCTGAGTACAAAAAAAATTTTGTTACCTCGAGCATCGAACTATTGGTACATGTATTTTCTTGGCACTGTCCAGTCAAACTTTATATAGTCCGTTTGACTTCTATATAGACCAACCTTTTCATTAATTACATTTTGCAATTGGATGAAGGATGTGATTGTGGTAAAATCTTAATTTCAGCTTAGTACCACTCCCCAAAAATATCTTTTAAATATAAAATGGTTTCAAAATAAAGATTTTGACTATCTAGTCAATGTAAATATTTTTATGCATTTTCCGCTCTTAAATCCAAGGGCTGTTTAGTTGTAAGAAAATGTAAACATATAGTAAAAACATGTGGTTTTATACTAAATATTTGACAGAAGAAATGTCCATTATTCCTTATTTGGAAATGCTAAGTAGCATATTGAAGGTTATGTCATCTTTAACTTAAATATCAAGTGACTTGTACATTTATTATCGCCTGCTTATCTAATTTTCCTCGTGAAAATCCAAACAACTTAGTTAGATAATGTTTTCTGATTTGTCTAAATATGTAAATATGGGGTTCATCTCAGAATAGACAAAAACAATAATCAATTATCTGGACAAACAGTTTTTGAACAGATTGAAAGTTGAATACACTCAAATTTGATATCCTAAGGAAGTAAATATCCTCAAAAAGATTCATTTTATATAATTACTCCCTTTTATACTTAAGCAACTCACTTAAAATCATACAATTTTGACTAGGCCTCTATATGAATCAGAACTATTTTTGGATAGATAATAATTCACTGTTCAGTTATATACAGACACAAGAAGGTATTGAAGGCTGAGGCTTAACATGTAGATGGACAGACAAAATCATTATTTACATTCAAAAATTCTGTAAAACAATTCTTCACGGTATAAGATGGAAATTATGATATGACGCGAAAAAATCTGTTTCATTAATTTGTTTCTGAGATTTTTGGCAAAATATTGGTCCATATAGAAGTCAAACAAACTTTATCCAGTGCAAAACAATTTCACCTTTTGATGCCAATGAAAAAAAAAGATATTCAAAAAACATAGTTGATAGTTGTTCAACTAGAGGTTGTCTATGGAATGCCAAAGCGGCAAATATTCAAGATACGAAAAACCCACCAAGACACTGAAATAATTCAATCAAGATTATAAAAACTACACCAAGACATTCAATGTAATAATTCATGCAAGAGTTATAAAACTATATCAAAATCATATAATCTTCATCTCAAAACAATATCATCACATCAAAACAATTAAAATCACTTTAACTTGATCTAACAGACATCAAGATGCGAACATATCAAAAATAGAATTCATACACCCATCAAAACAATTAAACATACTTCAAGATTTAAAAATAGATTCAAAATTATAATAAACACTTCAAGATTCACGTGATCTTTCAAGACACACATGACCGCAAAATTAATGATGTCATCTATCTTATATGACGTCTTTTATGACGTCATAATACGCATTTGTATTTTAAAGCAGATTCCATACAAAACAATCAATTATATATTACCGAGGTCATTACTACCATTACTACCATTACGTGAGATATGAAAAACCCACCAAGACACTGAAATAATTCAATCATGATTATTAAAACTATATCGAGACATTGTAATAATTCATTCAAAAGTTATAAAATTGTATCAAAAACATATAATCTTCATCTCTAAACCATATCATCACATCAAAACAATCAAAATCACTTCAACTTGATCAAACAGACATCAAGATGCGAACATATCAAAAATAGAATTCATACACCCATCAAAACAATTAAACATACTTCAAGATTTAGAAATAGATTCAAAATTATAATAAACACTTCAAGATTCACGTGATCTTTCAAGACTCACGTGACCGCAAAATTATTGACGTGATCTATCTTATATGACGTCATATGTCTGCCTTTTCATGTTGACAGTGGAACTGTCAAATCTGTCATCAGAGTAATTTCCAAATTCTCTTACAATGCTTTCATCTGAACTTTGAACTGCGATAGCAAATGTCATCACGACAAATCTCGAAATTGTTGTTTAGTAAATCTGAAGATCATACTAGACATACAATTTGTCTCTTTATCCATTCATTAGAGTGAATAGCAAAACATTGTTAAGTAAACTCTTATCTAACGATTTATTCATCCACCGGAAAGTATAAAATATAGTTTGTTTGTTTGTATGCAAGGGCGTAGATCTAACTACCATTACGCACATTATGAAAGTACGTAATAGAATTAAATTCTCTTTCGAAAATGTCATTGATGAATGATCATAACATCGAAACTAAAGCTTATTTAAGCTGTAGCTACGATGTTTTGATTATTCATCAACGCTCAAATCATAGGAAGAGGGAGCGGATGGAGGACATTCATTCTTAGCCACAGTCCACATATTGCCATTATTTTATATATTCTATGTTGGTCCCCTTCAGAGTGTGTAGAGCTAAATTTCTAACTTTCCTAGTTTCGCCTATGGTTATGTTTGTGTGTGTATGTGTGCACGTGTTTCAATGTCAATGGCTAGGTTGAAAATAGATCTATTCATCATATCTCATTGAAAATTTTTATGAGTATGCAGCCGTATAATACGATTCCTTAAGAATTATAGTTGTTTTGTTCATGGTATCGAATTATGAGAAATAAAGAAAACTATCATGTGCACAAATTTACTAACATTTTCAGACTTATGTGTACCATATGGCTATTCGTATTTTCACGGTACATACTAGTCAATTATGAACAGGATTCAAATAAAACTAAATGAAGAGTGAATAAAGCATGGATTATAGATTATTCCCTAATCTGCCAATCCGCAAAGTTTTAGGGATTTTGCTAGGAAAATATTAGCTGAAAATGCTTCTGATCGTCAACCACCGCCATGAGCACCACATTAAGACAGGAAGTGATATTTTCATGGTAGTTAACAAAATCAATCTTTCCGTTTTCACGTTCTTTTATATTCATTGGTGATTCCTTGACGCCCTGTACCGATCAACGTTGCAGGGATGATTTTGTGGTGTGATTTTGAGAGATTTTCTCATTTATCCACCAGATCTCTCATTGAGACTTACTTAATGAGAGAGAATTCTCAAAGCAAAATGCAATTTAGTGAAGATTTTCTTGCTAAGATATGGCTATGAGATATTTTTGCACATGATATTCTGAGCCAGAATTATCCCTGAAGTTACATCGTGTCTACCTTTTTCAAACAAGAAGACAGGTGTAATTTGGAAACAAGGTGACTTAAAGATGCCTTTTTTGAACACATATAATTTCATACAAAAACACACTTTTGATCTTCTTTATTTGGTAGATATGTGTACTGGTTGGAGACCAATTCTCGCCAACTGACCATTTTCACAGTAAAGAAGCAAAATTCATTTACAACAAATTATTTTATGAAAAAAAGTTGTTGTCAACATAACTTGTAATATAGAAGGGTTTTCTTTCTGTCTTTACGTGGAACTAGGGTTGTTGGTGAGTACCAATTTCCTATTGCTGGTACTCGGTGAGAATTTGACTCTTACCAGTAGGGTTCGTTCGCAAAATTTGCATACATTCACAGCCAAGATAGCTACGCCAGAATTCGATTGTCGCGAAAATATGGCGTCCGCAAACATACAAGTTGGAGTATAAATCCCCGTTGATTTATTTTTCACATTTCGATTATGTTTTAAATTTCATACCTCCATGAATTTTTTTCAAATATTTTATTTGTCAAATAATCAATTCTAATTAAATTTTAGTTGTGTCTATCAAGATTCGTGCAAAGTGGTTATAGTAGAAGAATGAAAACATTTTTGAGTATGAGGCTATTTTTAAGCCCTCGAATAAAGGATTCTAAGAACAATTCTGGTTTATTATGAATGAAGCTTTATTTTGTTGTTTCGGGATGTAAAATTACAAGATATGAAGGTAGTGCTTTTTTCATTTCATGCAGGTATTAAACTAAAAGCCTAACAACACTCTCGGTCAAGATGCCGACGCTCTATCTCTAGCTACTAACACATTTTCGCATAGTAAAAACTCTTACCAAAGTCTGCCTAATGAAAGTGAGAAATTGTTGGAAATGTAACACAAGGGCTTAAACAAAATATTAAGTAAATTGGTGCCTGGTAGCTGGTTCGTAGAGCGGTGTCGGATATTCTCGGATGGCGGCTATTCTCGGATAGTCACGTGTTTCTCCTATGCATTGGCGAGGTACATGGTTCTTTTGTGCTTTATTTTGTTCTTCAAGATATTGTTTAATTGCATATCTGCATTTGACAAAAACTCTCATGAAGTGATATAATATTTATTAAATAAGACGTTGTGGGAAAAGTTTTCAATTTAAGATTACTGTTATTTTTTTTGTTTATCTTCGTCTTTTTTCCTTCGTGACTTGTAGTAGGATTTCGAAACAAAACGGAAAAACTTTTCACATATGGAGATATTGATTACCTTTAACGCACATCTTTTTAGATGAAATGAGACTGTAGTGGACATGAGTATATTTGCGAATTCTTGTACTTGTAATAGGCGCATTTTAGTGTTTCAAAAAAATCTTCCTACGACGAAATTCTTGAACAAGATATTTTCAGTTTAGGCCAAGAAAGATATGGATGCTATTTTTTAATCGTATATCCCCAAACTAAACAAAATAAGAAAACTTTGTAGAGTTTTCATTTGAAAGGATTTACATATTCTCTATAATTTCACATTTAACAACTTTCAAATGTTTAGATAAATCTCTATCAATTGTTTGTTATTTCACTGATGGCCATTTAAGTTCACCAACTAACATGATGTTAATTCTCGCGTATATCTTAAGATCTTCCACATTTTTTCATTAACTATTTTATGAATTATGGGGATCATTTAGAAATCCCACCACCTATAATTTGTTACGTTTTACAGATGGAATTAAGGGGTTTTTATGACAAAGAAACAGTCCGAAGTAGAGATCTATAGGTAAAACATCGGCGTAACTAGGATTTTGAAATTTATACGCACTCGTAAAGCGATCAAAATGGATTGATTGATTGATTGATTGAATGGAGTTTTACGCCGTCTTCAATATTTTTCAGTTATATCCCAGCAGCTGGAGCACCTTACTATGGTTTCCTGGTATTTCCCTCACCGGTACAACCACCACATCCTTTCCTAGCCAAAAGAAGAATGAGCGACCAAAATAGAATATATAGGATGAATGCGATCTGTGGACTGCGACAAAAGATAGATGCCCCCGTCGGCTTAACTTCAAACATTTGACCATTGGTGTAGTTTCGATGTTATGGTCATTCATCAACGGTATTTTTCTTTACTGTGAAAAAACTATTTCTCGAATATTGAACGCAAAAAGAAAGCGTTTTATTCATTTCTATTACGCACTCACGTAATGGTAGTAATGGTAGTAATGACCTCGGTAATATATAATTGATTGTTTTGTATGGAATCTGCTTTAAAATACAAATGCGTATTATGACGTCATAAAAGACGTCATATAAGATAGATGACGTCATTAATTTTGCGGTCACGTGTGTCTTGAAAGATCACGTGAATCTTGAAGTGTTTATTATAATTTTGAATCTATTTTTAAATCTTGAAGTATGTTTAATTGTTTTGATGGGTGTATGAATTCTATTTTTGATATGTTCGCATCTTGATGTCTGTTAGATCAAGTTAAAGTGATTTTAATTGTTTTGATGTGATGATATTGTTTTGAGATGAAGATTATATGTTTTTGATACAATTTTATAACTTTTGAATGAATTATTACAATGTCTTGATATAGTTTTAATAATCATGATTGAATTATTTCAGTGTCTTGGTGGGTTTTTCATATCTTGAATATTTGCCGCTTTGGCATTCCATAGTTGTCCCCCTTATTTTCTTTGAATTCTGACCACTTTAACATTTTGTCATCAGGTAATGCGTTGTTATACCTACCCTCTTCTGATTCCCTTTTTGCCTGGCATTTCTCCAGCACTTTTCTGCCTAACTTTGAACTGTTTGCCTAACTCTCCTGGTTGTGGGCCCACCCCTATAGCAGCTGCACTGTTTAAGATGACAAGAAGATATTCCAACATATTGTCCCTTCGTTCCATCTCATTTAGATCAACACTGGAGTCTTCTTCGCTCTCACCAGTTTTCTGTGGTGAAAAATAGAAAGGGCAATAATATAAGTCCATGTTTGTCTCTTTGACAATTTCAAATTACAATGTCAATTGTCAATAGAAAATCATACATACAGCTTGTTTAAGCCATGTTTTGAACACCCCACAACAATACAAAGAGTGCATTAAAAATATTTGCTTATTGTTTTAATAAACGTTTCGATAGACAAAAGAGATAAAATAGACATTGGTCAGCCTTTTGGGGTGCAAACAATTATTCAAGTCATTCTTCAAGCATGTTTTTCTCTGATTGGACCTACTTGTCTACTTCTTAGCAGTGTCTTAATCTTTTTCAAAATCCCCTTTCAATTAAATATTTCAAAAAAAGTTGAAAATCATCAAGCCCGCCATCCCCCCACCCCCACCCCTATGAAAAAAATCTGTGGTCTTTATCTAAAGCAGAAATAAAATTTTATGAAGTGGCCTGTTTATTTTTTTCTTTCTCTACCAAAGTTCTCAATGAACTATCCTATTCTCTCAAATACTTTGAAGAAGCATGACCTTGGGTTCATGAAAGTGCCTTAATTTTATCTGCTAGCTTACTAGATACTGACTGGTGGACTGATAGATAGACAGACAGACATCAATAAAACACAAATGAAAGCAAACATTGATTGAGCTTGTGATCCATCATACAAACAGAGAAAGGCAGTTAGATAAACTGATCAAGCAAAGGGCATGCAATAAATCAATTATTTGAACAATGAAAATGAAGTTAGAGAGATTGACCTTTTTCCATTCAGAAAAATATAATTTTGAAGAAATCGCAGGGTAAAAATTCTTAAAATTTCCAAGAAAATTCCCATTACAGTACAAGTCATAATAAGCTTATTTACCCTGAGAGCCATTTTGAGAGCACCTGCGGCATCATTTAACACCTTCTCCAGTTTGTTTCGGTTTCTGATCTCTTCTTTAACCTGATCTCTGGAAGATTTCACTTCTATTTCTAGTGTATCATTGTCTTTAGATATTGTGTCTATTTCCTCTCTGCAAATGAAAGAAACTTAAGCTGCATCATACTGTATACAAACCTTTCAAAAACTGCATTAAAATCACACTGTTGAGAGCACTGTAATCCGGATGCCCTAATTGAGTCATCACTTATTTTGGAAAAAAATAGTTATTAAACTTTTCTGGTTTGAAAAGAAAATGAGGTGGTACAAACTAAGATCAAACTGCCCATATTTGTAGGTTGATACTTGTCTTTGACTCCTGCCAAAGCAGGACTATTCCTGATACAGCATGACAAAGGCTAAATAACAAATAACAATCAAATATTTTAAAAAGAAAATGTGTGCTTCAAAAACGAATGTGTCAGAAGAATTAGAAAAAGTTTAAAGTTTGTAGTAGACACTTATCTATTTCTCATAAGTTTCTGTGAAACAATTTACACTAGATCCAATCTTTGTCTACATGTGCCATCTAACTTTTGTACAAGATGTAAATAATTGCAAAACCTTTTAAAAATGGTATACCATTTTGCTCATAGACTCACAAGTTGGATACCCCTATTAACCTCACAAACATTTTTGTATCCTGTACACAAGGTTGTTCAGCCTGGTAAAGAGTTGTTTTTAACTAACTGTTGGTTTGAGCTAGTTAGGCCTTGAATTTGATCAGAGTGCTATGCGAAAAATGACCAACCGGGAAGTGCATTATTAAGTGTCTACTTTTAGCATAGGGTAAAAGAAAAATCTGGTCAACTTACTTCATGGATTCATTTTGATTCCGTAACATGTCTATCTCTGTGATAATTTCCTGGTACTCTTGTCCCTGAAGCTCATACTCCTCAATCATGGCTTCCTGGTTACGGCATTTCTCTGTTAACATCTTAATTATCTGTAAAAGGTATCAAAGTCAATATTTTTAATACCTTTTCTTCAATATGTTTAATACCTTTTCTTCTTTCTGCACATTTTATGTACACAGTCAACATTACATGTATGCTGTGAAGTCACGACTGAAATCTTTATTGACCAATTCAAATTTGTTTATATAGAGTTCAAGGGCATATTGTTTGATGTAAATCAAGAAAGGCATATTGTGAGATGTCAATCAAGTTTTTTGTTTTGGTTTTTTATAGAGAATTTTTGAAGTTTTTTTCAATTGTATTTGTACAATGTAATTGTATTATAAACTAATTCAAAAATAAAAAAAAGGTAATGATTTTTAGTGAGATACATATTAAGAGTTTCATACTGAAACAATTATAAACCCTGGTCATGCTGAATGATACCAATATGCTGAAATCACTGGATGCACTTTATTTTACAGTATTCATTTTGCAATAATTTTAAAATTTTCTGGTTTTGATAGGAAAGTCAGGTGGTATAGATAAAGAGCAGACTACACATAAGTGCAGGCTGATCTTCATCTAAACCTTCTGCAAACATGTAGGAATATTCTGAGTTCAGTATGACATGGGCTAACACATGGTAATTATTCATTTATAAAAAAAACCCTGGTACTAGTCATTATTTTGAACAAGAGGGCCGTTGGCCCTGGGTCGCTCACCTGAGAAAAAAGCTTCATTACCTAGGTATGTCCATGCAACCACAGAAAAAGAGATTTTCACTTATTCAATCAGATAACATTTGAAATAATCATTCCCCCCCTCTGCTCCTCCCCTGGACATTATTTAATTAAGCTTTTTCCATAAAAGGTCTGTGATCAGCTAATCTATGCCAGATATACAGGCTGGGTCTGAGACTTTTAAAGTTTTCTTTAATGAGCTGATCAATCCATGTCAAATATAAAGGCTGTAGGGATTTAAAATTCTCAACAAAGCACTCTCCCCTCCCCCAAGATGCTCTGCACCTGGTAAATCTACAGTCATGATTTTAGCTAATTCAATATATATCCATATGCTGATCATCCATACCAATTTTCAAGTCTGTAGGACTCCTGGCTCATTAGAAGAAGTTTAAAGATTTCAAAAATGATCCTAAGTACTACCCCCTCCCCAAGACACTCAGCACCTGGTGACCCTACAGTCATGATTTTAGCTATTTTGATTAATGTCAATATATTGATCACCCATGACAATTTTCAAGTCTGTAGGGTTCCTGATCCAGGAGAAGAATAAGGTTAAAGATTTCAAAATTGATCCAAAGTACTACCCCCTGCCCCCTAATGCTCCACATCTGGTGGCCCTACATTCATGATTTTAGCTATCTCATTTTAGATCCATATGCTTATCATCCATGCCAATATTGAAGTCTGTAGGACTCCTGGTTCATTAGAAGATGAAGGTTAAAGTTACAAAATTTTCACAAAAGTACTACCCCCTCCCCCCTGGTGCTCCCCACCTGGTGGCTTTACAGTCATGATTTAAGCTATTTTTTAAGGTCTCTTGAGCTGATCCTCCATGCCAATTTTCAAGTCTGTAGGGCTTGTGGTTCAGAAGATGAAGAAGGTTAAAGATTACAAAATTTTCACAAAAGTACTACCCTCTCCCCCTTGGTGCTCTGCACAAGGTGAATCTATAGTCCTGATTTTAGCTACTTTTATAAAAGTCAATATGCTGATCACCCATGCCAATATTCAAATCTGCAGGACTCCTGGTTCAGAAGAAGAAAAACTTAAAGATTACAAAATTTTCATCAAACACGTTGTGCTCAGGTGAGCTAAAAATACATGTACATGCAAATTAAAAATGCTGTGACAAATCCCTCTTAATAATACAAATTGCACTTTTGTTGTTAGACAATCAGCACATTAACTAAATTACCCAAAAGAATACTCCCTAGATTAATGCAATTGAAAGACATTGTGCTTAAATGAGAAAGCAATGTGATAACAAATGAGCTATCCCTTGTTTTAACAAAAATATGTAGGTATTTTTCTGTTTCAAACATAATTTTTTGTGTTTACCTTTTGATTACTGTGATTCTTTTTCAGGATTTCTTTCTCATTTTCCTCCAACATTTCAATTTTCTGGCGGTGTTCTTTGTTTCGTTTCCTGAGATCATCATTTTCAGCTATGAGCTCTGTGGTTTTATCAGACATTTTATCTAATTGAGCATTTATTGACACATTGTCTCTAATTGTTCTTTTAGTGGTTTCAGCCATCTGTTTGTTGGAGACCTTTCTGAACTCAGAAGCAACCTGATTAACTCTGTTTACCATCTCTTTCTTCAACCTGTAAATAAAGATAACCTGTTACTACTCGACAGAATTTCAAACAAGTCCAAATTCAAAGAAGTTGCAGATGGTAAATTTTGATTTTGGTGAAAATTTAAAAATATTTTTTTCTTTTTGAAAGAAAATATAGTGAATAATGAAGAAACTGCTTTTATCAAGTTGTATGACATTACTTCCAAATGTTTTATATCATATTAAATGTAGTGATGGATTCATGCCCAAGCCCTTTTAATTTCAAGGTTTTAGCAAAGGGTCTCCATTGCCAAAGCATCATCTCTATGTGACTTATGTACTGATGATAAAATAAAAAGCCAATTCATTGTGAAAAACCATAATGCTATAATAAATATTAGTTTGTTTGTTGATGTAGGTTTAATGACCCTTATAAGTTTTTCAGTCATGTTTCAGAAACTGGAGCACCTAAGAAGAGATTCCCGTTTTTTCTTACACAAGTACTACCATCACATCCTCTTTAACTCCACATCTACTATCCTTCTTTGATTAACAGTTAATAATGTGCAAATAAAAAATGATATAGATGTCAATAAATACCTTGAATTTGTAAAAATCTGTCCATTTAAAGTGCCAAGTTTCTCGCTGTTTAAGCCAACAAACCCTTCCATATCACAATAGCGCAGAGTGTAGTAGTGTGACGTTACAACTATATATGACGTCACTTTGTACATGTTTACTTTTCATAGGGGCGCATTAAGGGATAATGGTGGTTTAAAGAAATCGGTTTATACAAACTCCTAAAATAGGCAAAAGACAGATATTTAGCCCTAAAACTTTGAAGTTTAATAAATTTGTAATACGGTTTCTTGCCTACGGCTCGGGTGACATCATTTTTCCAGCCGGGAATAAATCGTCATATAACCCGGCATGAAACCGTATAACTAATACTATGAATTGTTCAAACACTCACATATCTTTATCCATGACCTGTTTCTTCTCCAGTTTATAAATCTCCTCTTTGTGCTCTTGTTCCTTTCTAGCCAGCTCTTCTTCCATCATGGCAAACTTGTTCATTAAATCCTCTTTCTGAACTTTAAACTCTTCAAGGGAGGCCAGCTTCCCATCTGTAAACATTGATCATATTAACCCCTGTCATGCTGAATCCGGAATATTACTGCTTTGATAGGAGCTATAGACAACCATCAGCCTGCACATATGTGCAGTCTGGTGTAGGTCTAAACCACCTGTTTCTCATTTTCAGACCAGAATTGTCAATAGATTAAGTTTTTCAAATAAAAATTGACCTACAGTTTGGTACTTCCAGTGCTTTTTGCCCTTTGATTTTGATGAAAAATTTTTAGCCAAAATTTATTCAGCATGACAAGGGTTAAAATTATTTATATATGTTAAAGATTTCTCAACCATATGTAATAATCTCCTAATTCTATATTGAGAATTGTTTAAGTTCTTGTTAAATATTTTTGTAATTTTTCAGTCAGTGAACCCTCAATCCATTCAGCATCTATTTTCTTTTTGAAAATTTCAAATCAACATTGTAATTTCAAATGTGATCAAAATCATTTTACTTAACATTTAGTGCTATGGTTGATTTGGTGGTTGCTGTTTACTAAACATTATATAAACTTTGAAAATAAAGTAACAAATCAAAAATACACATTTGTACGTTCATCATCTTTACTTCTTAAAGATACAGACCATTCGCTGCTTTTATTTTAACACCCTTCCTTTACATATTAAATACTTAAATAGATTTTGCCTGGTTTTTTTTATTTTTTTTTTAAGAAAATATATGAACTTTGACATAACAATCTGTCAGTTGATCTTATATTTCTGATGCAAGAAAAATCTTGATTTTTTCTTTCAAAGTTATTGATGAGCAGATTGACACTATAAATATTAAGTGCATATTTGCTTGTCTCCGGCAGTCTTAGAAAATGGTTAATAGATTAATATTTTGACAACTACATATAGGGCCGACTTAATAGGCACCCCACTTTCAACAGCATTGCATCTATTGTACATTATTTTTTACTAGATTTTTTTCCCATAATTAACCGTAAAATACAACATTTTACATCTTTGAACTCATTTTCTAAGCAAAACTTGAAATGAAACACATTGTCCAATTTCACAACAGATAACAAGACATTTATTAGATTACCGGTATAGCCAATTCTTACAACATATGTACAATGGTTTTATAACACTCAAGGGAACATGTATTGTACATTGTTTGAAGGTTTTTGTGACTCAAAATGTGCTGCGTGTCTTGAAGAGTTGGATTGTCCATTTAATGGCATACATGAATATAGCTTTATTTAAAAATTCACCTACAGCATATTGTTTATGTCATGACCTCTTATTAGCCTTTCTCTATTTTCTAAGTCAGCAATTTCATGAGAACAATAAATAGTCAAAACATTTATTCATAATTCTATCTTTTTTTGAAAAAAGATGTAGAGCATTTTATATTTATGAAATTGAACTAAAACCTTTCTGTCTAAAAGCTATGGTACTAAATCCTATTTTATGCAGTAATTCATAGATCATTTGTGTTTATAAGGAAAGTGTTTGCTTGAATTTTGTGTGTTTGCTGTAAAGTGAGAGTCTTGAAAAATTGTTTTTGACTTACAGCTTGATGCTCCCCTCTTATTCTTGTACGACCCCATAAAGGTGGACTTACCTTTTGTGGGGATGTCTAATAAATCACAGGAATCAAAATATAATGTTCAGTTTAATTCCATTAAAATCTAAGGCTTGCAATCCTTACATGCCTAAGCATTAAGGTTACTACAGGGCTTGAAAATTCTTAAAATTTCTACTCGTCCTGCTATATTAGAAGATATACTGATACATTCATTTCATAAGTGAAATTTTACAAAATCCACTCATCCTACATATATAGACAAAGAAGGAAAAAAATCATGCAGGACTAGCGGGCAAGTAGAATTTTCAAGCCCTGTACTATAAACAGTTAACAGAGGTAGATAATAAAGGAGTTTAAACTGGTCTAAAACCTTCATTTCTTAAAATCCTATTTTTGGGGGTACTCATTTGAATTGTCTTGATGAGACAATTCAAACCAGTACCCACAACATTGGGTTTATATTTGTATTGTTGATATAGATCCGAATCTTACTTTATCTACTTTATCTAAATGCAATATTGAATATGTTTTATTTAAATAAACCAGGCTTGTTAAGGTAAAACACATTGAAATAATATATGACTTTAGAAAAGGAAAGGAAACATACAATAAATTCTGTACTTGACAATAAAAGGTTTTAACAGGGATTACATTACAAAGGTTAGTTTTCTTGGGACTAAATTCAATAGTTAAAGGGAACGTAACAATAAATATCAACTGGAAAATAAATCCCATAGAATTTAATAGTAAATACCAAGGTTAAGCTTTTCTCAACCAACTTATCACAATTTAATTAGTTTTTACTTCATTTATATAAAAGGTTGTTTTTAATAAATTCATTGAGGTGTGAAGGTAAAAACCTAATCCCTTCACAAAAAATGGACTTTTCAACTTTCTAACTGAATAACAGTATAAGAGTATACTTACTCAGTATCATATTTTCAGAGGTGAGTTGGTCTTTGGTTTCCTGGAATTCATTTCGGAGTTTTTGAATCTCTGCTTCATAATGCTCCTTCTCAGCATCCTTAGCTTGTTGCAGTCCCACAAGGCGGTCATTTAGGTCAGCTATATCATCAGCTATTGATGGAATAATAAAACTCAATTATCTGGATTTAAAAGATAAGATGCTCAATAATGCCAGTTCCTTGTAATTTAGAATTAGAACCTGTGCATAAAATCTTTTGATCTAAATGCTTAATGTATAAATGTAAGCAAAAGAAAGGAGAGACTTATATGAGCCTGTGCACGGGTTTCCAACAATTTCAAATGTGTGTCAAACAAAGACTCTGGCCAGCCAGTGCTTCTGCACAGTCTGACAAGAGTCTTCACTTTATTGCATATAAATAGATAAGGTCTAAAAGGATCTTTTAGCCAGACAGGCAATCTTCTTTCTACACTAGGTGGCTGTCCAGGCGCTAAATGTTTGCAACTCACAACATATAAAATTGTTGGAAATGTTGCACACAAGCTCATATTATATGGTTAGCACTTATAATTAAGAAGAGACTTATATCATAATGTTTGCATCCAAAACTCTCTAAGAATATTTTTGGCTTCCACTGTCAAGACAAAAAACTCAACAATACAATTACACAAGTCTTCTTTCTAAGGAAGCATTTTAAATCATCAACATGTTTTTACTTTTTTTTATCTGTTTATGGTTAAACCTCGATTTACATTGATTAGGAAACAAGTTGATACAACTTAAATCAATCACACTTGATTCTGCTTTATGGAAAATTCACCAGTACTAGCGTTAAATGTTTCGGCCAATGAAAGAACTAAGATTGATAGCTGCTCCCAGGAACAAACTTAGGACCTTTTGGTCAAGAGGCAGATGCTCTACCTCTCGACTATTGACAACACTGTTTGTTTGATGTCTATGATTGAGAGGTAGATAGAGGGCTTCTTAACTCAAGCTATCTTGGTTCTTTCAATTTGGCAAAAGTACTGGTGTATTCTACAAAAGTAGAACCAAGGGAGATAATTTAATTATAAGAACTGTTTTCCCCAATTGAATTAAAATGAATGTTTGAACCAACTATTTATATCTCAATCACACATAATCATCTCAACCCTTGTCATGCTACACCTGGTATATTCCTCATCTTAGGCAGGAGGTATAGACAAAGATCAAAGATTTTTAAGCCACAATAATCATAACATTATTTAAGATAAATATATTGTACTGACAAACATTTAGCGTATTCAGGGCTAAACTAGAACTGTCGCTAAGCGGACCTATACCCCCCACAGGCACTTTGTCAAAATGCGAGTGCTATTAGTGCAGGACGTGTTTGTAACAGATATTGAGGTCATATGCAGCATTTGCATCAAGTTTCATGATTCTACGTTGCTTGATTTTTGAGTTAGAGTCTGGAAACGAAAATTGAACAAAGTCTCACTGTGACCTTGACCTTTGACCTATGTGACCACAAAACAATAGGGCACTTCCTTGGGTCATAAGCACTATTTGCATTAAGTTTCATGATTGTAGGTCGCTTTGTTCTCGAGTTAGAGTCCGGAAACAAAAATTGAACAAAGTCTCACTGTGACCTTGACCTTTGACCTATGTAACCCAAAAACAATAGGGCACTTCCTTGGGTCATAAGCAACATTTGTGTAAAGTTTCATGATTCTAGGTCACTTGGTTCTTGAGTTAGAGTCCAGAAACAAAAAGGTGTACGGACGGATAGACGGATGGACGGACAGATGGACAGACAGACATGGTGAAACCAATATACCCCCCTCTACTTCGTAGGTGGGGGGACCCCCCTCTACTTCGTAGGTGGGGGGTATAATAAAGCAATTTATTTTCAATGCAATTTTGCCTATAATTTTATTCAGTGTGATTAGCGTTAAGTTAATTCTTTTAAATGCCAGTGTAATAACTTTACTTTTTTGTTCCACTTGTTTTTTCCAAAAGGCCACAATTTCCTTTTTATCTGTGGCCATCTGCTCAAACTTCTCATGGAATTGGCCATTGGCAACTTCAAGTTCATCACACTTCTTTTGGTATCTGTGAATCAAATAAAAAGACATCTACAACAGATGATAAGCAAAAAAATCAAAGAGGGTTGTTGTTGAGAGTTAATGTACAATTTGAAGATATGTTTTATGAGGGGTGTAGAAATATGATTCTCTCCACTTTTCCCTGGTCAAGTAAAAGAGGATTTTCTACTTGTCCAGGATCAAAATTAACTTGTCCCCAAAAATAGATAGAATAGATAAAATGGAATTCAGCATTTTCTTCAATCAAAACAATGTTTTTTACCCTTTGTTACAAACATTAGGCTGATAAATCTCTAAGATATAAAAGTACCATTCCAAGATTTGCCCAGGTATTTACTTGTTCTCAGAAAAGTGGCCTCTAAAAATGTACTTGTCTGTAGGTAAAAAAGCCCATGTCAGACAAGTCAGGCATTGGAATTCCACACTGCATTGTGCAGACACACATTCATTTTCTGCACAAATTAACTATCATGTTACACCTTATCTGTTTTTCTGCAGCCTGATGTTCAAACAATCAGTATCAGTACAATAATTGTCTCAAATTCAGTAAACATTATAACAGTAGAATCCCTCATTTAGCAACTCAAATAATAGGGATTTTCGGTTATTAGCAACTTTTCCTCCAGCACAAAACCATTTGTTCTTTAGCCTAAGTAAAATTCATCGGATAATCAAACTCTGATAATAGAAACTCTCAGATTATAGAAACAATCTTTTTGCATCAGGACCCTATTTTATCAGGTAAAAGAAACAATTGGTAGGTTACATCAGGACAAAAAATAATTAAAATATTAACAAGATTGACTTTAACTTCGGTGGCGCCGCGATTCCAAAAGTACACATAGACACGTCAACATGTCAAGTTGTTGATCCCACCTTATCCTGATTGTAATTGTTATTTGATCCTGTTGATTAAGTGCTTGAACTTCTGCTTAGCATTTTCTAAAATTTTTCAAGAGTGGCCGACAGTTATTTAGACAACTGATTTCATCGCGTCTGTCTTCTTTTTCTATTTTTCTTTCTTTTGGATAAAAAGAAATCTTGCTTGAAAAGATATTCCCAACATGTGATTGGAACCTACAATCTTCTGAAGAGTAGCAATACACTCAACCAACTGAGCTAGCCTTGCACCTGATTGTAAGTCTACCCACTGTCTTTTTCTACATTTCCAAATATGTTTTCCACCAAAGGATCGATAATTGTCCACCTTGGTGGGATTGCAGTTGGATGGTATGAATGGATGTTATTGTAGTACTTGTTCAAATTATACTGGAAATTTATTGTTGGGCCTTATCAAGTGTAAAAATCATGTCTAAGAAAGAATCTTTCTTAAAATTAATTTTCCCGTCTATAGGTTCAACCTATTAGCATAAGCATTTTTTTTAATTGATGAATTGTTAAGAAAAGAGATACGGAAAAAAGTTTGAAAATTAAAGAAATACATAATCACCTTGCTAATCTATTTTCTAGATCCCTTATCTGCACAAGATAGTATTCTTTCGAAAGCTCGTTTATTTCTGGTCCAAGTTTAGTTGGAGATCCTCTTGCGGATTTCTTTCCACTCTTCTTTTTCTTCCCACTCTTTTTCTTTTTGGGTGGCATATTTTCAGATGTAAGTCGAACTTGTGTAAGATATTTTTG
Organism: Fragum whitleyi; assembly: GCA_948146395.1. Classification (NCBI taxonomy): domain Eukaryota; kingdom Metazoa; phylum Mollusca; class Bivalvia; order Cardiida; family Cardiidae; genus Fragum; species Fragum whitleyi. Next base: position 34,419,720 of record OX411543.1, read on the forward strand.
GTCAATTAAATCCCTGTTGAAGAGATTCCTTGGAAAAGTTCATTAAATATTGATGCAAAATACAATTAACCTGCCTCCATATTGTAAACATTAACCGGAAGTTGTGGTAGCTAAGCGAAAGATTAGACTGGTTATTTTGTCATCAGGACGCTTATTGAAAATTATGTGCGACAGACGCTTACTGTGAAAAACTTTCATGATCAGTCTGTAAAGATCACATGACCACACGATGGCGGATGACACAAACTGGCAAAAAATTTTGTACAAAGATCAGGGGGTTCCTGATTTCTATGTGGATGACACTTTCTTGGATGAATTGAAAAAGAATTGTAAGATTCAGTTGATTTTCCTTCCTCAAACTTTGAGGTGACTACTTTTTGTGATTTTGATTTAAAGTTATATACAATGTCTGAGACATTTTATGAGTGGTTAACCAGACAAAATCAGACCCCCCACCCCCCCAACCCCATAGTACAGTCCCCATCTATTGAATGTTCTTTAGAAATGGTAGCCTGTGTGACTCTTTATGACATATGCATGGGCATTTTATTTCAGTAACTTTAACTACAACAGGATTCATGTTTGACCCGTAAACCCGGGTCATGATGCACAAATTTTCTGAAATACCCCCAACAAAACGTGTCCCATGTGGCCTTTGACCCACAAAAAGTTTACAGGTAATGCATCTAGGTAATAACGTTGTGACGTGTGTTAAACAGCTGTATTTGTACTTCGTATGACACAGTTTACAAACACAGCATTGTTTACGGAAGTAACTGTCGCATGAAACAATTGATAATGGTCATATCTGAAGTCAGGTAGGTGGTAGGCGCCGCGTTTTATAGCCTTAACAGCCAATCAGAATTGGTTATCTATAGACGTTGTGGGCAGAGTCTGACTTTCAATGGATGTAAATTAGCTATTTCCCAGCAAAGTTGTCTGTCGAATTGTATGCATGAGAGAATCATGATTTCCGATAGGCCTTGATGAAAGTAGAAAATTGTGTCTTTTTTTATTTATCCACATTGAAATTAAATGATGCTGTAATACTCCAAGGACCTCAGCAAACATCATACGTTATTCAGCATAATCTACATGAGTTAAATTGACGAAAGATATAGGTTAGTTGTTGCTAATATTTAGCTGTCCAAGATTTTTTAAACTGATATTTTTAACTAAAAGAATTATGAATAACGGGCCACTTTATGAAATCCTCAAATAAAAGAAATAAACATTCACAAAACAATATTCAAGTGGGGATAAGACGTTTGCGCGGTAGATAAAAAAAAAAGAATTGATGGTGAATAGGGAAGTAAGAGTTATTGCAATTTGTTTAACTTGATATACCATCTAAGGGAAAAATGAATAGTTCACACATAAAGCAGGGACTCCCAAAATTTAAGCAAAGATCCCTATTATAGGGGTGTTAAAATGTGGACATCTTAAAAAGGACCCAGATGAACATGCAGACGGCTGATTGCATTTACTTAGCTAAACTCTGACTTCCTACAAAAAAATCTTGAACCCCCCCCCCCCCCCCCAAAAAAAAAAAAAATTAAGTTTGACCCCCCCCCCCCCCCCTAAAATATGGGTCAGGAGGTCATTGACTCCTATTTCAGATCCTAACACAAGCCCTGCTACAAACAGTTTCTTGTAACATGAATATCAATGATTATCAGGACTTGTGTATGACCCATAAATCAGGGTTTGAGGCCTCAAATTTCGAAGAAAAGAAATGAATTTTGAAACTAAAAGTTTTAAGTTTCTGTCAGGGATTTTTTGGGGGTCATTTTGATATATATCCATTGTCAAAAATAAATTTTTGGGGTAATTTTGATATATATCCATTGTCAAAAATAAATTATTGTTGAAACAAATGATGTTTCCTTCATATCTGTATTAGAAAGATCTATTAAGATTGTGATTGAATCCAAACTTAATTGTTAATGTTTATCCATTTACACTGAAACTTAAATCCCCCCCCCCTCTTAAAAATTTTTGACCCCTAAAATCCTAGAACTTGAAATTCAAATGCTAGCACCAGCCCTGGATCTGTGATTTCATTTTCAGTACATACAAGGAAGTATGAGTATTGGACTGTTGTGAGAGCATCAGGAGTGGTAACTCAGCAGTTGTGTAGGTAAGTGTCAGACAGGGCTTACTTTTAAAATTCCTGAGTCATTGGCACCTGACCATGAATTATATTATGGGGGTCAAAACAGTAAACAAAGGGGTCAGGATAATCATATGTGAGACCACAGGTAAAAAGGGATCATCTTTATAGTGGGTAAAATGTTGATCCTAGACTAGTCAGACTGTGTGGATTTAATTTGTGTCTTCACAAGTATTAAGACAACCCTTGTTTTTACACTAGAATAATGTAAAATGATAAATCCCAAATACATGCATGTGTAACTACCAGTTTCAGCAAACATTGGGCAAAAGTTGTTTCTGGCATAACCCTTGTAGATTTATATTATCTAAACACTTAAATGCAAACAAGGTATTGACTGCCTAGGTGGCCTAGTGGTAAATGCACTCGTCCTGTGACCTGGAGGTCCGTGGTTCGAGCCCCACTGTCGCCGGGTTGTGTTTATGGGCAAAACACTTAATAGCCAGCCCCAGTTCACCCAGCTGTAAAAGTGGGTAGCAGTGGGTTTAAACCACTGCCTCTCTCTCAGGAACGTGAAAACATCAGGATTTGGTGTTCGCGAGCAATTCTATAACTTTAAGCTTTCGTCGCAATCCAACTAAAATAAATTAGTATAAACTAAACAAGGTATTAAACAATAGTAAGGCACTCTGAATGACTGCTACTTTTTGAACTTGATTAAATAGCACCATGGCATAGAAAAATGAAATCTTGTATCAATTAGTGACTAAATTATTTCTCTCTATTACAGTGTGTGCCTTTTTGTAGTTGTTTTCATGTTTATGGATGACAAAGTGCTTCCTGCAGAAGTGTTGGTTGGTGTATCAGCATGTGTTACATTTCTTGGATATCTAGTGAATTGGTACTTGAATGTTTTATCCTCACAGAAGAGTGGAAGAACTTGTAGGTGTTTAACCTTTTTCATGCTGAATAAAATGTGTTGATAAAATTGCAAAAAAAGTAGTCAATACACAATTGTTATTACCAGTATTTATTTATTCTGAAAATACATGTACAATGTTCAAAATTTCCTGGTTTAAGAAGATGAATTAGGTTGTATAGAGACTAAGATCAGACTGTACAGATGTGCAGGCTGATCTTCGTCAATACCCCCTGCTTAAACGGAAATACTCTGGATATAACATGATAAGGGTTAACAATTTTCTCATTTTACAACTAGAATTACAATAAGATAGAGTTTTTTTTCTACATTTTGATGATACCTGCACCAACCAAATGCTGTGGGTGCTCATAAGAATTGTTTCATTGAGAGGGTTACATAGGGTTTTTAGCTCACCTGATCACATCATGTTCAAGGTAAGCTTTTGAGATACATGTACTGTCATACAGAGAACGCTGTGATATGTGTGTTTTCACAATTCAATATTCAGAGGTCACAATTTTGGCCCATTATTCCTAGAACTTGCTCAGGGTGTTTTTCTGGTCTTTAGCTTGATATTGGTGACATTCCAAATAATGTTATGGGAGAAAGAACCTTAAATACAATTTCATTGTAATCCATATATAGGTCTCAATTTTGTCTTAATCTTTCTCTACCCTGCTGATCATGAGGAAGGTCCCTATTGATTACATTCGGAACATCACTCGGCCATTTCCGTAAACTACAACATGCCTCGGATGTATGTTAGGCGAATGGGAATGTAACGAAATCGTGCATTTTGTTAGGCAGAAACAGTGTAAGAAAAATTAGCACTGTAGATTTACATTTTTTACAGCATATAACATTTGAAAAATCTTAATGTTTGAGAATGACGAATCATTCTCAAAAAATTAAGATTTTTTCAGCCGTTATTTAAGAATCTAAAGATATTAATATAAGGATTCGATGAATTCACGTCTGTGACTTAAACGAGTAGCGTTGGCGACGTCGAATGTTTTCACTCACAGTTTCAAGGACTAACGCCATTTTAACTGACTTCATTGAGTTTTTCCAATGTTTTCCCGTAATTTTTAAAAAAAGTCTGTCTATGTACATCCGAGGTTGATCGTGAGATTGGCCAAGTGGTGTTCCGAATGTATTGATTATTGTGGCATTCTGACCTTTGTCATGCATAGGTTTATCTTACACACATAGAAAAAAAAATTAGAAGAAAGGAAAGAAATGTTGAATGGTCAAGTTTGAATGTCAAATTTTTTCCAGCTTTACACAAGTTAATTGATATTTGGACAAGTGTCCTGGTCTGTTTCTCTAGCTGTAATCTATGCAATTTCAAATTATCTAATTTTAGTTATGTCCATCGAAATTTGTGCATTCTGATTGGCAAAAAAGTTTGTTTTATTCCTTAATGTAAGCAGCTATTTTATAAGCACCGATTAGTTCCTTAAAAAGTCTGTTTCTTTATTGACAGATATTTACTTTCGTTTCATCTGATAAAATTATAAGACATCAAGTGAGTATTTGTTGATTTCAAGAAGTTATACCTCCTTGAAATCAACAAAACCTCTCTTCATGTCTTGATTAAATGAAAATAATATATTATTTTTCAGGGCTAGAAGATCTTAAAACAACCACCATCTTTGCTGGTTTTAGTTATTGTTTGTCTCCAGTGTTAGTATCACTGACAGAAACTATAGCAACCGATACAATCTACGCCATGACAACTGTTATGTTGTTGGCCAATCTTTGTTTCCATGACTATGGGGCTGATGCTGAGATGTAAGTATCAGTTTGTAGTGTCTATTCTATGAAACATGGAGGAACATTGATGAAAATCGGCAACATTGACAAAGAGTTGGAACTTTTTTTCGCTCTCTGTCTTTGTAAAAAAGTCCCCCATCTTCTTAAAAAATAGGCAGGATTATTCAAAAATATGTACTAAAATGCCCAATCTCCCCTCCTAGAATAGCCATACATTAATCGAGTTAGAGTTTATTACGATAATGCTATCTTATTACTTTTTTTACTTAAGGAATTTAGGGAAATAGTCAACTATTCTGAAAGATAACATTTAAAGTAGAATATTGATAACTTTTTGTTGTAATTTCTCATTGCAAACCTCTGCTAGGCTTGGTCAATCTTTATGGAATATACCCATGTTTGTATGTTTACAGCTTTTGAATTTTTGAAAAGAAAATTCCAATAATGTGTTAATAATGCACCAAACCATGAATAACAAGATGTGTTTGTGAAACACGAATGCCCCTGAAACAGCATTTTTTTTAAAGTTTGACCTTGACAGATGACCTTGACCTTGTCACATGACCTTGACCTTGTCACATGACCTTGACTTTGGTGTGCAGCTTTGTATGTCAAATACTTTTGGAGAAAAGGCAAAGATTAAGTTTTCGGGTTAAGTTTTCGGACAGACGGACGGACAGACAGACAGACAGACATGAGTAAAACGATATGCCCCCGATCTCTCGATACGGGGGCATAAAAAGTAACAATCCAAGGTCTGCTGTAAAAAATTTAGGTTGAGTGGAGCATTATACATACATTAATTTTGTATATGAAAAGATCTCGATTTAATTTATCAGTTTCTTTTTTTTAGTGAATACATATATGTTTATTTCATCAAATAATTGTTGTCTTTGACCTACTTTATCATCCAATCAGAATACTGGATTTTTTTAAAATTTTTGATGTTTTTCTTCCATAAACACTCCCTCTTTTCAGCTGTTTAAAACTTTTTAAATTTCAATTATTAGTGTTTAACTATTACATAGATTTTGATTGATCAAAAAAAAGTAATGCAAGAATAGTTATGATGAAGTTTAAAGTTCTTTTAAAACTTTAGATTGAAATTGTTTAAGCATAACATGCTAGAATATGCCTATTTTGCAAGAGGTATAGACAAATATCAGCCTGCACATATGTGCAGTCTGATCTTAGTCATTACCTCCTGATGTGACTTTTTAAACAAGAAAAATTTAAAACTAGCATTTTAAAAAAATTACTAAAATACAATAGATGCATCCAGCACTTTGATTTTAATACAGTTTTGCTGAGGTTTTTATTCAGCATGACAAGGGTTAAATGATTATATGAGCAAATTGGAAGTTCTATTTGCCAATCAAATGCATAGCTGTTAGTTTCTGAGCATGGGACTCAAATTCTTAGATTAAGAGAGACCTAGTTGCAAAACAAACATCTGACTAAATTAATCATTAAAAAGTACTAATAAATTGTATATGTACGTTATATCTTCTGTACTTTAAACAGGGTGTCAGGTGTGCTATCCTTGAATACTGGTTTGTTTGCCTCTGTTTGTTTGGCCTCCAGACTACACACAGCCTTTCACTCTTTTGCCACAGTTACTTTTGCTGTGGAAATATTTGCTCTTTGGCCAGCATTGAGACGAAATCTACAGGCAAGTGTATTATATTGTATTATAACTGTGGATCAATTTGATCTGGAATACATTTAATATATCTTTAGGAAACCTTGGTAAACACTGTAAAAGTTTAATGCTTCTGAAATGTTTTGGAACTATTACAGGTCCACTAGCTTAAATGACGCCTTTGTTACATATTCTAATGCACATTTTCACAGTATATCTGTCAACTGAGAATCCCAAAATCTGGGTTAAACATACACAACAACTGTTTATGTGAGAAAAGAATTTGTAGCCAAATTTAATATAGACAAACTGATCTTAACCTCATCTACAATAGAAATGTTGTCAAATTTGCCAAGGTTTGTATAATAACTTTGAAATCATAGACTGGTTTAAGATCAGAGTGTCTCAAACTGATTCTGATGACAGATCCTTAATTTCTGTACCAAACCTTGTTTTTTTTATCCATTTTTAGCTCACCTGAGCACGTAGTGCTCAAGGTGAGCTATTGTGATCATCCAATGTCCATTGTGTGTCCTCTGTTGTCCACAATTTCTTTAAACATCTTCTCCAACCAAACTGGTGGGCCAATCTTTATGGAACTTGGCATGGATGTTCCTTGGGCCATGCTCTACCAAAGTTGTTCAAATGATTGAAATCCATCTTTTACTCTCCCTTAACCCTGTACAAAAAGGGTTAAAAATAGGAAAATTTTCAAAAATCTTCTTCTCTGAAACCAGAAGGCAAACAGCTTTGACATTTGGTATGTATCATCTCATTGACCTCTACCAAGTTTGTTCCTATCAAGACCATGGTCTTTCGAGATCCACCTGGGCACAACCCTTTTTTACATAGAATCAAAGGGCCAAAAATCTTTAAAGATCTTGTTCTCTGAAACCAATAGGCAGACAGCCTTCCTATTTTGTATGTAGCATCATCTAGTGGGCCCTTACCAAGTTATTAATATCACGATCCTTGGGTCATATTTGGACTCCACCCAGGTGCATCCCTTTTTACATAAAATCAAAGAGGGAAAAATCTTTATATTTGGTATTTAGCATCCTCTAGTGAACCTCTACCAAGTTTGTTCATATCAAGACCCTGGGGTCATATTTGGGCTCAATCTTGGTGCGACCCTTTTTAAATAGATTCAAAGAGCAATAAACTACAAAAATCTTCTCTTAAACCAAAATGCAGACATCTTCCATATTTTTTTGTAATATCATACAGTGGTGTTCTACCAATGTTTTCTTGTCATGCCCCTTGGGTCATATTTGGGCTCTGAATGAACCCACCTTATTTTGCATAGATACAAAGGAGGAAATATTTAAAACTTGTTCTCATGCCCATATATTCATGTGAGGGCCGTGCCCAGGCATATCCTTTTTACTATTTGCTGAAAACATTCCATGGTATTTATCATTTTGGAAATTATCTCCTCTCTATTGTTGACATCTGCCTATTTGATTGATGTGTTGTCCCAGGGTTCAAAGAGACTCAGGTGAGTGATCTTGGTATATCATGGTCCTCTTGTTTTAAACTTTTGAGAACTTTTGTTTCAGAGCCTCTTTTTATTACATGTATAAATATATAATACGTACTTAGTGTTTTGTATAAATAAAAATATCTAACAAGGTTGGGAGAATTGAAAATTGTCGAGGCTCTGCCGAGACAATTATCAATTCTCACAACCGAGTTAGATATTTTTTTTTTATACAATACACTAAGTACGTATTATATTTATCTTATAACCTCTTTTTGTCTACTTTTCGTCGATTTTTCTAACAGAAATGCAAGTTACTAAAAATAACCGCATTATATTATTGTTCTAAAAATAACTATGTGATATCATAAAAAAATATCATACGGGATGTTATCACACGGATATTTGTATAGTTATAAGATAAATAGAGGATATTGAATGAGTGGTCATTGAATACTGAATTTATTAAACGAGTAATCTATAAACAGATAAAAACGAGGCTGCGCCAAGTTTTTATCTGTTTTAGATGACGAGTTTAATAAATTTTGTATTTTATGAGCACAAATTTTATATTCTGTTCATAATATGACCTGAATTTTAGCGAAAAATCGTCAAAATTCTTGAAATTCAATGTTTCAATTTTCCGCGAAACTTATTGCGCCGTTTCAAAATGATGTCACAAAACATAGATTATGACGTCATTTTAGTGGTTAAAATATAGCGTTGGTATTTGCTCTGAGCTCATTTGCATAGTTATTCCGCTAGTGTAATAACACCCGTGTAATATCAAAAATATTCAACGGGCTTATTTCACTCCGGCGACGTCGGTCATATTATAAATATTTTTCTAAAAAAGATGTGTTCCAAAGCTTAAAGAAGCTGTTGTTTTAAGGTCCTGTCTTGTCTTTCAAGACAAAATAATCTAGACCTATGTTTTATTGCATTACAGCATGTTTTTCCTGAATCTCAAGTCTATTTGACCACAATACTGGTGATCTGTACCACATTAACTTTGTGTTTGGTGTCCTATACAGCAGCTGTACTGTTTATTGTGGTGTTTGTCTTTATCACATTTGTCTGTCCAGCCTGGCTCATCACACTGCAACCTTATAAAAAGTAAGTCTCTCATACAAACCTCTCACAATTATACCAACTTTTTATCACATTTGTCTGTCCTTTCTGGCTCATCACACTATAACCTTTTTAAAAGTAAGGGCCAACTTATTTGTCGCCCAAACGGGTCCAGTTTTTCAGATGGGCCACAATGAAAAATCAGCTCTATGTCTCGGCTGACAAGATTTTGCAAACTGTTTTCAAATTATACACGTTTTGCGCAAATGTGCATTCGCAAAGCTGGGTATAATTTAAAAACAGTATGCAACATCTTGTCAATCGGAACATAGAAGCTGGTTTCTAATTGTGATCCAGCTGAAAAACAATAAAATTGGGACCCTTTCAGGTGACAAATAAATCTAAGTCTCTCAACCAAATCTCTAGCAATGCTAAATATTTAACTGTCTGTCAGTTTTTAAAATGTTTGATCAACAGTCGACAATGAAATGTGGATGTCACTTGGAAGGAAATAATCCTTTGTGGTAGAAAAAAAGATAGGAAAAAAAGTACAAGTTATTTATTTTTTAACACCGTGGAAGGTGAAAACTATGTTGATATCATCTTTTCAGTCTGTCCATCCTACCAAAGGTCAGAAAAAATTTGGTTGTTTCAAGTTATTTCTTATTTATACACTGTGGAAGCTGGACATCATGTTGATATCATCTTTTCAGTCTTCAGAATTCAAACCATTTCAGTGTGTCCATATTGTAAGGGTGTGGTAATATTTTACCAGGCTATTATTTAGCAACATATTTTGTGACACAAAATTTCTCAATTGTGACATTTCATGTAAAAGGGGACCATCTGGGTAGGGCCTAAAGTTTTAGACCCTAGTCACATTGAGCACATTGCACAGTGTGACTAGGGTCGAAATTTTAAGCACCTTAGTAATTTTCTGAATCTAGAATGATCAATCTGTCTGGCTGTGTAAGAATTTTTTTGAATTCAAACCACAGGTTGACCTATACAGTAATCAATCTCTGTTTTAAGTATTTATTTAGATGATCCCTTTTTGTGTGACGGGTCACAATTATAAAATCACATGAACATAAAATTCTATGACTTTACAGAAGAGAATTTAAACCACCAAGTCTTTAAAAGTGAAGAAAAATTCTTGTAAAATATTTTTTATCTCATAAATCAAACATTTTATAAAACTTTATCAACTAAGAATTATTGTCTGTCATTTCTTTTTAATTTTGACTTGCTTAAAACAGTGTTTTCTGGTAACACTCATCGTTGAAATACAAAGTTTAATCCTTGTCATACTGAATAAAACCCTTGACTAATTTGCGTTAAAATCAAGGTGCTTAAAGTGTTATATGCTTTATTTGTGAGTCAATATTCATTTTATTTAATTATTTAACTTTTCTGGTTTAAAAAGGAAATACAGGTACATGTAGTACACAGGTTCCGACTAAGATCAGACTGCACATATGTATCCATGCTGGAGATTTCATACACATTGATGGCTGTTTTTTTGCTGATCAATTTCACACAATTTCTAAGGATTTGAAATGGATTGGTGGCCTAGTGGTATAGGCACTCAACTTGTAAACTGGAGGTCCTTGATTTGAGCCCCACTGTTGCCAGGATGTGTTTATACACAAAACGCTCAATAGCTAGCCCCAGTTCATCAGGCTGTAGAATTGGGTAGCTTCCAGCAGTGGGTTTAAGCCACTGCTTCTCCCTCAGGGAAGTGAAAGAAAATGGATTGAATGTTTGATAGTGACTCTATAAGCTTAAGCTTTCGTCGCAATTTAGAAATTAATAAGTATTAACTAAGGATTCAAAAATTGATATTAACTTAAATTTTGTCTTTCTTTTCTTTATTTCAGTAACATATATGGTCCATGGGATGAAGCAGTGATTCAAGAATGAAGATTATGTGACTCTGTTACTTACAAGATATAAACAGCTATTCTGTCATATTCTTGTTAGATATGATGTGATGTAAAGATCAGAGAATGGCTTATTAATTCGTGTACCTGCTTTGCCTACAAAGTTAGAAAATCTAGAAATAAAAGATTTATTTGGTCAGTGGGCAAGCTAAATGTCATTAGTACAAGTTGTAGTTATGAGCTGTGACTGGCCCACAGAAGAATATCTTAAAAAGATAACATCTTGAGTTGGACCGAATTGCAAATCTGATGGATCAGTGAATGACTTAGTACATGTATTATTCCGAGCTACAGATAGAGGGGTTATTTTGTATTTCAATGATTATAGCACAAATCCCAAGTTGATTGTTCTTATTTGAATAGTTTCTTTGAGACAAATCAAATGAGTATCCACAACATAGGGTTTCATTGAGAAATAAAGGTTTTAGACTGGCTTTTTCCCGTCTTATCTATATTTATGTTTGTTACAGTACTGTGTAAAAGGTCCATTTTACCATAGAGGGAAGAGGTACAGATAAGAGGGGTAACTCCTGTCTAGAATTTTTATTTCTCAATGAAACCCTATGAAATAATGATGTGGGTACTCATTTGAATTGTCTTGTCGAGAAAATTGTAACGAGAACCCACAAGATAGGGTTTAAGCAAGGACTAGTGAAATATTTAAATTTGAAATCAAAAATACCCCCTCTATCTGTAGCTCTGGTAGAGGGAGAAAGAGTTTGGAAGGATTGAAGGTTGCCTTCCAAGGATTTGCTGAGCGTTTCAAACTAGATAATTTGTGTTTGTACATGTTATTCCATTTATTTATCGTCACTACGTAGCATATCCCAATAACCAGTGGATCGAAAAGGGACTGTCACATTTATATTTTAAAGATAATAATATTTAAATATTTGAAGGGCAAGTCATGGGCCATGAATATAGGGTATATTGAGAGTCCCCGATAAAGCTCTAGGTCCAGGAATTCATCAATTGCAGTTGTACCAGTATCTAGGAAAACTTCATGTCAAATCTGCCCTGCATTCAGGATGACAAAACGGTGCAAACAGTTTTCCAATTATAGCCCGCTTTGCATGTGTACTTGCATGCAAAGTGGGGTATAATTAGAAAACTGTATGCACCGTTTTGTCATCCTGAACGCAGGGCTTGTAAAAGACATGATCGTTTGATGTGACTGAGTAGTGAAGACAATTATCTATGACGTAAAAATTCATGTGATGTCATTGGATAAGAGGAAATAAGAAGAGTGAATGCCATGACAAGGTCTCTCAAGCTTTTGTGTTGATTCCTCTTGGATAAGTGACAATGACCATTTTGAAACCCAACCTAGCATATTAAATGGAGCCAAAAGTAATTGAATAAGAATGTATGGCGAAAAGAAACTTAAAATATGCATAAAATGGCTTAGTTGGAAAGGTCTCTCGTTGTTAAGTTTCAATAAAAATAATAACATTTATTGAAAATATTTTCTTTGTTTTTGATGGTTCAAACTACTGTAAAAACTGTTTGTTGAAAATTTGATGTTGCAATAATCACAAAATCAGAAATGATTTTGCAATTATTAACAGCATTGTTGTTTGTTCCACAGGGTATTGAAATGTAAGACAACATTGATGTCATAGAAGGACATAAGTGCATTTTGGATGAACCCTCATAATTAAGGAAATCAAAAGCATTTATTTTTTAATTAACCTCGAGGTGAAATTCATATTACAGGCTGTCTGGCATGAATTCATAAATCCGCGATGTATGTCAGAGGGGTGCTTTTTGCAAAATAAAACTCAAACGAAAAGAAATATTTACAGTACGTTATTTCTCATGTTTATATTTTTATAACAGCCAATTTGAAAATTCCCTCAGGGTTGAACCATACATGGCATAATGACAAACCTAGTCCAACATTGGTTTGCAAGTGCGAATGATTTAACCAAATCTCGGCGAATTCATTAGTGACCACAGCAAGGATCCTCAAAATTTAAGGTCACCAGTGGTGGATCCAGGGTTTCCATAAAAGGGTTTCAAATATAAATGGGGGGGGGGGAATGATTCCCTTATATTACACAGGTTTAACCCTTAATCTGCTGAATTTAAGCATTTTGAACAAATTTCCATTTTTAGCTCGAGTATTCGAAGAATAGGGGGGGCTATTCCAGTCACCCGGGCATCGGCGTAATGCTTTGGTTAAGTTTTTACGTGCAAGTGTTTAAAATCTCTGTTTCTATTAAAGCTATTGCTTTGAAACTTTGCACATGCTTCTGTGACCATAATATCAGCATCTAGACAAAGATTCATTACTCTGATATTGAATATAGTGGAATTTTAACCCTTTTCGGACTTAGAAATCTTGGTTAAGTTTTTACGTGCAAATGTTGTTTATCTGTAATATTTCTGTTTCTATAAAAGCAATTGCTTTGAAACTTTACACACGCTTCTGTTGCCATAATATCAGCATCTAGACAAAGATTAATTACTCTGACATTGAATTTAGTGGAATTTTAACCCTTTTCGGACTTAGTAATTCTTGGTAAAGTTTTTACATGCAAATGTTGTATTTCTGTAATATCTCTATTTCTACTAAAGCTATTGCTTTGAAACTTCGCACATGCTTCTGTGACCATAATATCAGCCTCTTGACAAAGAATCAATACTCTGATATTGAATTTAGTGAAATTTTAACCCTTTTCGGACTTAGAAATCTTGGTTAAGTTTTTACGTGCAAACATTGTATTACCTGGGCTTTTGCTTGGAAACTCTACACATGCTCCTGTTACCATGATTTCAGCCTCTTGACAAAGATTAATTACTCTGAGATTGAATTTAGTGGAATTTTAACCTTTTTCAGACTCAGAAATTCTTGGTTAAGTTTTTACATGCAAATGTTGTACATCAGTTATATCTCTATTTCTACTATAGCTGTTGCTTGGAAACTTTACGCATGCTTCTGTGACCATAATATTAGCCCGCAGAAAAAGATTCATTACTCTGATATTTAATTTAGTGGAATTTTAACCCTTTTTGGCCTTAGAAATCTTGGTTATGTTTTTTTTATGTGCAACTGTTTTATGTTAGTTGTATCTCTGTTCCTACTAAAGCTATTGCTTTGAAACTCTGCACATGCTTCTGTGACCATAATATCAGCCTCTAGACAAAGATTCTTTTCTCTTGACTTTCATTTTATTGAATGCCAGAAGATAGATTGAGACCTTATCTATCTATATAGTACATGATAAAGAGTCTGGTCAGACTGTGCAGCTGCACAGACTGGCCAGACTCTTTGCTGAGGGCACAATTGAAATTGTTTGAAATGTCAAGCACAGGCTCAAATTAAAAAAAGTTGCACAACATCGGGTTTTTCAAAGGGTTTTCTGTAATTTTTAAAAACTTAGTAGTCCGTCTATGTACATCCCGGAGTTCGATCGTGAGATTGGCCGAGTGGAGTCCCGAATGTCGACTTGTTAAGTGATCAGTCGCTGGGCGATCTTCGGTTTGAAAAAAGAATGAAAAGTAGTAAGAATATGGTCTTATGCCTAATATACATGTAATTACGGACACTAAAGAGAAATACTATTTAATTTTTCCAGCAATGTTACCCGTTTATACAATGCGAGGATTCAGTCAAAATACAAAACTTGCTTCAGGCGGGACGCTAATACACTAAATAAAACCCCCAAGTACTTAGAAGGAAAAGAATAGATTGCGTGTTTCATGCAGTCTTCCTTTGCTTACCCATTTAGATAAAGGATAATCTTTTGTTTCAGTGTAAGATAGATTTATATTTCATTGAGTGGATAACAAAAGCTATATTTTCGAGTCACGATTGAAAATTTACCCTTTGTTGTCCACAAAATGAAATATCCTGATTTAATCTTACTCGAAAAACAAAGGATTATTCTATTTCTTTGATGGGAAAAATGAGAAAATTTTGTACAAATTTTCTTAAAGCGCCATTTTGCATGTGATTGCAAAGGAACGTTTATGCTGACGTCGATAGCATCGGCATACGCTCTTACTAACTCAACTTATCATGCGGCAAACTGAGAGTACAGCATTTTCATACCGCTTCTTCGTCATTTTCAGTCCCTCAGATGTGCTGTCGCGTCAAAGGAACAGCTGCAGTCGCACTCCTGGTATATTCTCTCTACTCACGAAGTCTGTTTCTGGTTTTGTGTGTGTTAAAAGACGAACTCTAGTGTTTTTTTCTCAACTCGGTTTTCAATGGCAGTACGCACTGAAAACATCAAATATCTTGACAAAATATTACATTTGGACATTAATTGAAAACAGAGGCGTATCTAAGACTTTGAAATTTAAGAATATATCGAATTAAGGCGATTTGTAGACTGTGACGGCAAAGATGAATGCTCTCCACTCGCTCCCTTTTTATGATTTGAACGTTATTGAATAATCAAAACATCGTAACTACAGCTTGAATAAGCTGTAGTTTCGATGTTATGATCATTCGTCAACGATTTTTTCAACAGAGTGTTATTTCTTTTGAGCACTTGCGTAATGGGAGTAACGCCCTTGGATAGTTACGAGCAAAGATAATGCATTGCGATGGACGACCAGAATATCGTATCCACAGCTGGAATAAAGCTGTATACAACAATTTAGACGCCCATTGACAATATAACTAAATTCATGCTCTGTCCTAGATAATATCTTCTTATAGCTTTCAGTCTATTTCAATAATAGTGAAGAAGGGTTGCTTCCCCTCCCTAGGTGATAACTTGATTGGTCAGACCCCACCGGATTTTGGGCCTTCTTTGTTCTATAAAAATTGCACTAGGTACCGTTTAGTTTCACCTTTGAAGTGGACAGTTACTTTGGGTACGACCCCCATCCGTTATCCGTCCTCTCGCAAAAGAAATCGTACACGGAGAAGGTCAACTGAAGCGTTAAATCATAGAAGAGATGCAAGAAAATGACAAAAATGAACACACGGATTATTTTACACTTAAGAATAACGTTTCAATGTCGCACTACTTTTTTAAATGGATCTACTTTTATTATACAATGACCAATACAATGACCACCGGAAGAAAAATCCAGTGAGGTCACTCCGATTTTAGTGTCTTTATATAACTTGTTCATGTTAAGAGTAAAGGTGGTTTAGTATATTCTATCTAGAAGGATGTATATTTCTAAAATTACCAAAAAGGTTGAATTAAAACAGTGTGTCGATAAACTTCAAAGATTACTTCCTAGGTCGTTTTACATGTTACAACATCTCAAATTACTTTATGAATTTGGTTTTGGCGACTTTAATTTACTAACTGTGAAACCATCACGTGATGTTGAAAAATGGTCTGTTGTTATGAGTATTTCCGAGGACGATCTGACACCGAAGTGTTCTATATTTTATGAAGAGGATGCGGTCGATTTAGCGGTGGAGGCCATTGGTAATGAACTAGATTGGTCGAAAACGAATTTTCTGCATTATCTGCCTGATTACCAGATACCGTTTCTGAATACTCTCTTAGCATCGAAACAAAACGAAATTATTTATGATACTAAATGTTACTTTATGGTATTACGAGACATAAAAAATATACCTGAATCAAAGATTGATAAAAGTGGAATAGTGAGGCGAATTGAACCTGATTTAGCTGGAATTATAGATTCAAACTGGAAGTTTAGGAGTGATGGATCAGAAGACATGATCAGAAGGGAATTAGAGACAAGTGGCGGGTTTGGGGCGTTCGTGGACGGAGAAATGGTCAGTTGGATAGTCGTTTCAAAATATGGTGATATGGCTCATTTACACACCCTGCCCGAGTTTAGAGGGCGTGGCTATGCATCGATTGTTATAAGTCGAACGAGTCAACATATGTCGAGTTTGGGCATAACGCCTTTTGTCAATGTAGAAGTTGATAACGTTATAGGAAAGAGGATGTTTGATAGTCTAGGGTTCGAGCTTCTTTGGCCATGCTCCTGGTTATTGTGTCGGCCTGTCACTAAAACGATAAAGCATTAGTGTTAAAATCTTTTATAAATATGTAATTAGATCTTTCTGTCAAATTTGCAACTATCTGTTACTTGGCAAAAATGAGAAGATACTTATTCAAGATAGGACTATACCCAAAGTAACATGATAGTTCAAAGTGACTTGTTGAACTCCACATTACAAAAAGATGGACAAAAACGGTCGTAAGAGAAAACGTATGCTTGATAAAAACAGACATATCAATGTGACATATAAACTGTGTCGAACTGAATTAAATCATCGATAACTTAATTTGAGTTGTGTCCATCGATAACCGTACGCCCTGATTGGCTGAAAAAATGTTGTTGTTGTTTTTTCTCCAATGAAAACAATTTTGAGTACGCAGCTGTTTTGTAAGCTTCCGCAAAAAGTAAAGTTATGACAAACCTTTACATTTTCGCTTCATGACATTAAATTATATGATATGAAGATAATTCTGGTTGTTTTCATAGAGATATGAAACTAAAAACACAATCACACCCATATTTCGCGTATTCAATCATACAGTGTGATTAGGTTTTAAGTTTCATACCTCCATAAAAATAGATTTGCATGAAACTTAAACGACTGAAATGACGATTTACAAATCGCCGCTGTCAATAAAAATTATCGATTGACTGATCAAATTTTCTATTGACAATGAGATAACTTTGAACTTGTCGTTTTCGACAATTTGTTTCATTCAGTTTTTATTGATTTACTTAATTATCGTAGATACAACTTGAATGAAGTTGCCTTAACGACGTTTAGGTTTCCCTCTGGTTTGCTTTTTTGTTTTTTGCCTGTTATCATACATTTTGTAGATAAATAACGTTTGAATATTTGAAGTGTCATGGAGGTCAAGGGGTGGGAGTAGCCGGTCATATTTTACTACACTTATTACGAGAAAATAATATTCGTAAGTCAAAATCACTAATCGTTCCTGGTGTTTTCAACCAGTATAGGCCCTTCCTGAGGATAATAAGTGAAGAAGGCCGGGCGTTAACGGCACGTGAATTTGCTTATTAATCCACGTTTTCTTACGTAAACGCCCGGGTTTTGCCCATTAATATGGCGATAACGACCCAAAAACGTGAATTTTATGCAATAATGTGCGGTAAACAGAGAGAACAACATTTTCATGCCGCTATAGGTGTATTTTCAAAACTGAGCTCTGTCGTAGGCGTTGAGTCCATTATCATAGGTATATCGGGTATATTGAAAAAAAAAACAAGTGATAGGAATTGAACGCTCTCCCTCCACTTCAACTTTGAAAGTAATTGAATGAGTAAACCTTACGATCTAAGACAAGCAATTACTTTCGTTTGGAAGTTAAATCGTATCTTCACAAGGTATTGTTTAAACTTGCTTTATGTATTTCGAAAGAAAAGCGAGGGAATATAACTGTTAGAAGTAGATTTCACGGCTCACCGCGCAAAATCTACCTATACTTAACCATTTTCAATCCCTTAGATGTGCTGTCGCGTCAAAGGAACAGCTGCAGTCGCACTCCTGGTATATTCTCCATGCTCACGAAGTCTGTGTCTGGTTTTTTTGTGTGTGTGTGTTAAAGGCCGAACTCTAGTGTCTTTTGTCAACTCGGTTTTCAATGACAGTACGCACTGAAAACGTAAATGCCATGACAAAATATACACTTGGACATGAATTGAAAGCTGTGACGGATCAAGAGGGGGTTCGGGGGTTCGAACCAAATTACCCCTTTGTCACGAGTGGGCAAATTCAATAAAAAAAATGCAAAAGAAGAAAAACAGCCCCTTTTTTGAAGTGTTCAAAACACAAGAACTTGAAATTCAACAAATAAAATATATCTGAGGGACAGAGTTTTTAGAAATTTGACCCATAGTATCCCTATCTATATAGATAGGGATACCATGAGTCTAATTACTCAAATTCTAAAAGAGGGTAAGTCCGATTACGCAATTTATGCAAGTGCGCAAAAGAAACAATCCTCTGTTAAAAAAAATCGTTGACGAATGATCATAACATTGAAACTACAGCTTATTCAAGCTGTAGTTACGATGTTTTGATTATTCACCAATGTTCAAATCATAAAAAGGGAGAAGACGAATTGCAATCATCTTTTGTCACAGTCCTCATATATCGCCTTTATCCTACTAATTCCTAAGTTGTCGCCTTCTGGGTGCGTATAAATTTCAAACTCCTAGATACGCCTATGTTCTAGGCCGACATCGAACTACCTAAAAAGAAACTCTGGATCCGCTGCTGGAAATGAAACGAGCAAAGATAATTCATCGTGATGGACGACCCAAATATCGTATCTACAGCTTGAATAAAGTTGTAGATACAAGAATCTAGCCGCCCATTGACAATATAACCAAATTCATGCTCTGTCCTAGATAATAACTTCTGATAGCTTTTAGTCTATTTCAATAATAGTGAAGAAGGGTTATTTCCCCTTCCTAAGTGATAACGTGATTTCAGTGTCGTTATATAACTTGCCCGTGTGAAGAGTAAAGGTGCTTTAGTTCATTCTATCAAGAAGGATGTATATTTCTAAAATTATCAAAAAAGTTGAATTAAAACAGTGCGTAGATAAACTTCAAAGATTACTTCCTAGGTCGTTTTACATGTTACAACATCTTAAATTACTTTATGAATTTGGTTTTGGAGACTTTGATGTCTTCACTGTGAAACCATCACGTGATGTTGACGAATGGTCTGTAGTTATGAGTATTTCCGAGGACGTTCCGACACCAAAGTGTTCCATATTTTATGAAGAGGGTGCGGTCGATTTAGCGGTAAAGGCGTTTGGAAATAAACTAGATTGGTCAAAAACGAATTTTCTACATTCACTGCCTGATTACCAGCGACCATTTCTGAATACTCTGTTAGCCTCAAAACAAAACGAAATAGTTTATGATACTAAATGTTACTTTATGGTATTAAGGGATATAGCAAATATACCTGAATCAAAGATCGATAAGAGTGGGCTAGTGAGAAGAATTGAACCTAATTTAGCTGGTATTATAGATTCAAACTGGAAGTTTAGGAGTGATGGATCAGAAGACCGGATCAGAAGGGAATTGGAAACGAGTGGCGGGTTTGGGGCGTTCGTGGACGGAGAGATGGTCAGTTGGATAGTCGTTTCTAAATATGGTGATATGGCTCATTTACACACCCTGTCCGAGTTTAGAGGGCGTGGCTATGCATCGATGGTTATAAGTCGAACGAGTGAACATATGTTGTGTTTGGGCGTCACACCTTTTGCCAATGTAGAGGTCGATAACGTTATAGGAAAGAGGATGTTCGATAGTCTAGGGTTCGAGCTTCTTTGGCCATGCTCCTGGTTATTGTGTCGGCCTGTCACTAAAGCTGATTAGTATTAATTTTAGAGTCTTTATGAATATGTATATGAGATCCCTATGTCAAATTTGCAACAACCTATTTCTTGGCAAAAATAAGAAGATAATAATGTAAGGTAGGCATATAAAGTTAAATAGTCCAAAGTAAAAATTGTAAAACTTCGCATGACAAAAAGATTGACAAAAGTGATCGTTAGAGAAATCGTATATATGTAGTTGATAAAATGTTATTTAAAAACTGACTGTGTCGAACTGAATTAAATCCTTGATGAATAGATTTGTACGAAAATCGAACAACTGATACTGCAGGGCTCGTGTTTGACCCAAAAACAAAGGTTATGACCCTCAAAAATCAGAAAATATCATTTGACACTTAGAAATTTCTCCCAAGGGGGTCAATTGACTTTTTGAGAGAAAATTCTTAATGTCAAAAGCTTTCTGTTATCACTCAAAATTTCAGGGATACAGTATATATCGTATGTTCTATCTTGATTCCTTAAAAATTAATTGCTTACTTCACATCTATGTAAGAATTGGATCGTTAATAATGAAATCAGTTTAAAATTATACTCACAATGCGCCTTTTCTGTTGTTTTGACCCCTTTAATTCAATTTTGAACCTCGGATCCAGGGGCCTGTTTTGTTTGTTTGAATCAGATTTTACGCCGCTAACAATAATCTTTCAGTTATATCGCGGTGGTTGGAGCACCTAACTGTGGATTCCTGGTATTTCTGTCACCAGTACTACCGGTACTACCTTTCCTAGCCTTCAGCTGTTATCTCAACTAGTTCTACGGTTATCAACCCATTGGTTAGGGACAGAAAACCGGAAAGGATGAGTGTCGCCGTCGTCGGGGAGGGACATTTTTTACTAAACATCTTACGATCAGTTTTAACTCATCTGAGCACATCGTGCTCAAAATGAGCTTTTGTGATCATTGAATGTCTGTCGTGCGTCGTCGGGCGTCAACAATTTAAGTGTTTACACTAGAGAGGCCATATAAAAAAAAATATATAAAAACGGCCCAATCTTCATGAAACTTGGTCAGACCGGTGACCAGGTCACAAGGATGAACCCTATTAACATTGGAAGGATCCATGTCATATCATGGGAAAAGGGGTATAAATGACAATTTTCTTGTTTACACTCTAAAGACCACAAATATGGCCAAATCTTCATGACACTTGCTCAGAATGTTGACCAGGTCACAAGGTTGAACCCCATTAAAATGGGAAGGACCCATGCCATATCACAGGAAAGGGGGACTTAATGAAACTTGGTCAGAATATTGGCCAGATAACAAGGATAAACCCTTTCGAAAATGGGAAGGATCCATGTCATATCACGGGGAAAAGGCCCTAATGACTATTTACTAGATTTCTCTCTAGCGGCCACAAATATAGCCCAATCTTCATGAAACTTGGTCAGAATATTGACCAGATTACAAGGATGAACCCTTTTGAAAATGGGAAGGATCCATGTCATAGGCCTATCACAGGAATACAGGGCCCTATTGACAATTTTTTGTTTACACTCTAGAAACCACAATTCTGGTACAATCTTCATTAACTTTGGTCCGAATGTATACATTGTCAAAATGATAATCCCTATTGAAAATGTATTTTGCGAACGGAGGTGGTCAAATAGAAAAAGGTGAGCGATATAGGACCATCATGGTCCTCTTGATTGCGTACGTCAAAAATTAAAGGTACTCCAATAGTTTTATCTAAAAATGGAATTCCGCCGTGCATCATCTCACTGGAATCGTCTTTTAAAGACGATTCCAGTGAGATATTGCAAGGCAGAATCTAACAATGAATGAAAACATAAGGTACGATTTGTGATTATGACTTACGATTATTTTTTTCGTTAAAAGTTTATTGAAACGGGCCCCAGGTATCGCTGTTCATTTCAGTCTTTTGACAATCGGTTACATAGAGGAACGATGTATTGTTCTAAAATTAATGCAACACTTACGTACAGGAAAATGTTTGATGCTACTGTAAAAACAAGCTTATTTTTGTTCAGATGGTAAATTTTATGTCAATTGTCTTCAAGATATGTATGTAATGGCAGTACTGGCGTAAGAAATACCAGTTATCCATAGTTACGTGCTCCAGTAATAATAATAATAATAATAATAATAAAATCTGTATTTAAAGAAGGTAACATGTTAAGATACGTATAACAACATCTTATATTCTACATGGCCTTCTAGCATTTTAGCAGTCGCCGCGATATATCTGAAAGATTTTTCGAAAGCGACGTAAAACCCCATTCAGACATCCAGACATTCTTTTTTCAGATACAGTAGTTTCGGATACAAAACGGTAGTCAACTGCAAACCCTAAATCTATTACTGTTTCCATTTTAAGGTAGAAAAAAATGACTGACCTTTGACTGATAACTGATAACCTTAAATTTGGTACAAATACAAAGGCCCTGTTTTAATAATACGCATTAGAAATATGAAGACTCTACCACTAACCAATCAACAATCAAAAGCTATCGAAATTTATTTATTTATTTATTTAATTTTTAGGGGGAGGGGGAGGTAGGTTAGGTGCTGCAGGACAACATCAATATGCCCCGATCCATCGACTAGGGTCACAAATAAGCTATAAGGCGCATGTTATTTATGCGGCAATACTTGTCAAGTTAGTTTGGACAGAGAATCCACGAAGTCGACAAGGTTAACGTATCCACATGAATCTCTCCAGGGGTAAATTAACTCGACACGATCTCTACAAATCCAGACAATTTACAAGAATAAATAGATAGAATTATTCGAAGTTCGTTCAATATTTATAAGGTAATCGTGAAACGTTGGCTCTTCATGTGACCGATATTATCATGGAGGATTAGTGTTTGCTTCAGCGTACGATCGACTTATCTTTCATTGAGTGAACAACAAAAGCTGTATTTTCAAGAGTGAATTGAAGGTTTGATCCATCTGACACGAACAAAAAACACGATTTTTCTAATTTTTTTTTATTTAAAAGCGCAAATTTTTGCACATGGTTAAGCAACTTAATTGCATCATTTGCTAAAGGGACCCCCTTGAAATGACTCCATATAATGTGAAATGAAAGAAAGCAGGGTATCTTTTTAATAATTTAGTTTGGCGATGATATTTTATTGTTTTTTCCTGAACCACAAGAGTGACAATTTTTTCGATTTCACAACTGCCCTGCGTTCAAAACGCAAACGTTCGCGAAACTTATAAAAAATGTTTACCCCCAAACTATCTATCAATGTTGGGCATAATTAGAATAGGCAAATTCTTTCTTATAAGTAGCATATGTCTTTATGTCCCGAAATAGTTGAACGTACAAAATATAATTTATGGAGACATCAAATCTAATTTTGCTATTCAGAATGCACGATTCTTGAAAGACGTACATAAGGCAAGTCTATATCTGGGGTCCGTTATATTAAACTTCTCACGAAAAAAAATAATCGTAAGTCAAAATTTCAAATCGTACCTGGTATTTTAATCATTATTAGATTCTGCCTTGAATTATCTCTTTTAGATCCAATTAGATGATGCATGTCAGAATTCGATATTTGGTTACTACTGTAGAAGTATTTTTAATTGTAAACTTCCAAAAAAAGTAGATGTTCAGTAAATTAGGCCCCTGGTTTTCGCAATTTTAGACTGGTCCGAATTCAAAGATGTTAAAGACGACAAAGAAAACTGTATGCAGTTCGAAAAGAAACTGTTCTATGTGGTAGAAAATGTAGTGAAAAAAGGCAGAAATTACTGGGTTCAAGAAATTTTGTTCAATTCGAAAAGAGACAGTTCCATGTGACAGAAAATGCATGTATTATGGAAAAAAAGCAGAAATCGCTAATCTTTTAAGCATTTTTTTCTGAGGTACAAGATCACACAGACTCATGAGGACGGTAAGAAGGAAAAACGGTTTAGAAAAACGCCATCACATGTATGTCGTCTGCTTATAAGATGTAAAGGTCACGTCAAAAATTCGACTACAAGGGTCTTTGCTTCTCTGCCAAATTATTTACTTTCAGGCAGAAAGCAAACGTAACGCCAGAGTAACAGAAAGGAGGTTAACTGGATTCAAAATCGACACAGTTCAAAGGTACACGTGTAGCCACAAATCACGTAATGGAGGCACTTCCTGGGATCGCCTCGGCGAGGCGATACTTATGAGTTCCAATTACATATGGTTTCACAAAGAAATAAATGTTTGAGAATAATTTAACAACTTTAACATATAACTCAGTATAACATAGGACAGGATCTACGTTGAAAAGATTGACCCACTTATTGGATAGTATGATACTTTACGCTATTATTGACCTGGCAGGACATGTCTCACTGTGGCAAGTTTTCACTTCAATAGATTAGATTCTGTCCAGCGTTATTGTTAATTCTTGTAAATAAGTAATTTCAAAACCAAAAGGATAAACTATACACGTAATAATGATCGCATTTTGTCGCAAGATTACCAAGACATCTTTTTTCAGCTAGTAAAGCTGAAGATACGAGGTTTAATATCCAATGACGATCTAACACTTCAAATTTTATAATTCTGTCGACTTTCTATTTTTTAAGTTCGAAAAGAAAGAAAAAAAAGACCTCGAGGATTTTATTCGCGATTTTTTTTCAGGTGGTTCGCCTATTTTGCTTCCCAACGATCTCAGAGAGATCACTTCAAACGCGGTGTTAGACCGGGTTACTGCCCCTAGTTCTATCGATACCCGGCAACCAGTTTCACACGTATTATGGAAATACCAGAATACAAATAAATACTGGAAAATACCGAAAATACTAAAATACATAGAAATATACCAATATACACCATTATATTAGATAATTTAATAAATGAATCATAGCTTGATACTTTAAATGTCATGAAACTGGCTCAATCAAAGGTGTCATTGTCAACTCTACGATAACACAGCCACCGGGGCTCCGATACATCGAAAAACTGACGGTTTAAAACGATTTCTGAGCTCTCGGACATTTGGAATTCTGAAATGTCCCCTCTCCCCCCTTTATCCACATTTATGTAAGAGACAATTGCCGAAAAGAATACATGCCATCGTCGAGGATCGAAAGCATGACGCCCTCACGATTGGGAAGCCGATGCGCTACTAACTGCGATTTGACAGGGGCCTTCTTTTTTGCATTTGATGATAAAAAAAAATCGCCGGTCAAATGTTTAAAAACTTTTAATTGGATTTTTAAAGCAGGTTACAAGGTGACTTAGACTACGATGTCTGGGGATTTGATTTTCGATGCAAAATAAGAACGATACCAGTACATAATATTAATGTCTTGCCATTTCTCTTCTTTTTTTTACAAATGACATCGGACAAGTAATCTTCAACGAATCTCTGCATATTGAAAGTAGCGATCAAAACTTGTTATCACAGCATTTTGGTTGATGACCAACGATATTTGTTGAAAAATGCAAAAGTCTCGATGAAAGATTATTCTCTCACCCTCGCTCTCCTTAAAGGTAGGAGAAATCCAAACAAGCAAACAGTGGTTTGCGATTCAATTAATAAATTCTAGATAAAAATCTTCCTATAACGGGTATGAACTTTGAAATAAGTTTAGAATACAAACTGATGTTAAGATATTTTTAAAATTACACGTAACACAACTCTAGCACTCGGAGCATATGACGTGCATCGCTATATAGTTTGCCACTATATAGTTTGCCAGTGATTTGCAATTCAATTGATACATTCTAGATAAAAAAAATCTTCCTATAACGGGTATGAACCTTGAAATAAGTTTTGAATACAAACTTATGTTAATACATTCAATTACACGTAGCACAACTCAAGCACTCAGAGCATATGACGTGTATCGCTATATAGTTTGCCACCATAAACGTTTAGCATCAGTACTTTCAGTGCTTTGAATCAAAGGGACTAGGGATGGGAACGAGTATTCGATTAATCATGCACTTTACAATTTCCCGTTTCTTAAAATAAATAAGCAATCATAATTATGCCATTTCAACTGACCCTTCGGCCGAAAATATGCAGCAAATACCGTATATCTTTACGTTTGAAGACACAGAATAAATGCATGTCCTCAATTCCATCCGAGTACTCGAGTACTCGATCGGAAAGGTGAACGAGTAATCGATTAGTAAAATTGGTACTCGATACCATCCCTAATTAAAATATTCGACGCCAATGAGATTCGAACCCGGGACCTCTACATCCCAAAGCGAGTGCTCTACCACGTCGCTATTAAGGCTAACTTGTACGACAAGGCAGTACAAACACCCCTTATACACATCGCGGCTAGACTAGTTGAAAAAATTTCTTCCTAACCAAGCTGAAAAATTTCTCATTCCAGCCAAACGAAAGATTTTTCATCCCAGTCAGGTAAAAAAAAATCCTACCTGGTCAGATGAAGGAATTTCTTCCTAACCAAGCTGAAAAATTTCTCATTACAGCCAAACGAAAAATTTCTCACCCCAGTCAGGTAAAAAAAATATCCTACCTGGTCAGATGAAAATATTTCTTCCTAACCAAGCTGAAAAATTTCTCATTACAGCCAAACGAAAAATTTCTCACCCCAGTCGGGTTAAAAAAAATTCCTACCTGGTCAGATGAAAGAATTTCTTCCTAACCAAGCTGAAAAATTTCTCATTACAGCCAAACGAAAAATTTCTCACCCCAGTCAGGTAAAAAAAATCCTACCTGGACAGATGAAAGAATTTCTTCCTAACCAAGCTGAAAAATTTCTCATTTCAGCCAAACGAAAAATTTCTCACCCCAGTCAGGTAAAAAAAATTCCTAACTGGCCAGATGAAAAATTAAAATATTCGACTCCAATGGGATTCGAACCCGGGCCCTCTACATCGCAAAGCGAGTGCTCTACCGCGTGGCTATTGAGGCTAACTTGTACGACAAGGCAGTACAAACACCCCTTATACACATCGCGGCTACACCAGTTGAAAAAATATCTTCCTAACCAAACTGAAAAATTTCTCATTGCAGCCAAACGAAAGATTTTTCATCCAAGTCAGGTAAAAAAAAAATTCTTCCTGGTCAGATGAAAGAATTTCTTCCTAACCAAGCTAAAAAAATTCTCATTACAGCCAAACGAAAAATTTCCCATCCGGGTCAGGTAAAAAAATTTTCCTACCTGGTCAGATGAAAGAATTTCTTCCTAACCAAGCTGAAAAATTTCTCATTACAGCCAAACGGAAAATTTCTCACCCGGGTCGGGTAAAAAAATTCCTACCTGGTCAGATGAAAGAATTTCTTCCTAACCAAGCTGAAAAATTTTTCATTACAGCCAAACGTAAAAATTTCTCACCCCAGTCAGGTAAAAAAAATTCCTAACTGGCCAGATGAAAAATTAAAATATTCGACTCCAATGGGATTCGAACCCGGGCCCTCTACATCGCAAAGCGAGTGCTCTACCGCGTCGCTATTGAGGCTAACTTGTACGACAAGGCAGTACAAACACCCCTTATACACATCGCGGCTACACCAGTTGAAAAAAATTTCTTCCTAACCAAGCTGAAAGTTTTTTCATTACAGCCAAACGAAAGATTTTTCATCCCAGTCAGGTAAAAAAAAATTCCTACCTGGTCAGATGAAAGAATTTCTTCCTAACCAAGCTAAAAAAATTCACATTACAGCCAAACGAAAAATTTCTCACCCGGGTCAGGTAAAAAAAAATTCCTACCTGGTCAGATGAAAGAATTTCTTCCTAACCAAGCTGAAAAATTTTTCATTACAGCCAAACAAAAAATTCTCATCCGGGTCAGGTAAAAAAAAATCCTACCTGGTCAGAGGAAAGAATTTCTTCCTAACCAAGCTGAAAATTTTCTCATTACAGCCAAACGAAAAATTTCTCACCCCAGTCAGGTAAAAAAAAATTCCTTCCTGGTAAGATGAAAATATTTCTTCCTTACCAAGCTGAAAAATTTCTCATTACAGCCAAACGAAAAATTTCTTACCCCAGTCAGGTAAAAAAATTTCCTACCTGGCCAAATGAAAAATTAAAATATTCGACTCCAATGGGATTCGAACCCGGGACCTCTACATCCCTAAGCGAGTGCTCTACCGCGTCGCTATTGAGGCTAACTTGTACGACAAGGCAGTACAATCACCCCTTATACACATCGCGGCTACACCAGTTGAAGAAATTTCTTCCTAACCAAGCTGAAAAATTTTTCATTACAGCCAAACGAAAGATTATTCATCCCAGTCAGGTAAAAAAAAAATTATACCTGGTCAGATGAAAGAATTTCTTCCTAACCAAGCTGAAAAATTTCTCATTACAGCCAAACGAAAAATTTCTCACCCGGGTCAGGTAAAAAAATTTCCTACCTGGTCAGTTGAAAGAATTTCTTCCTAACCAAGCTGAAAAATTTCTCATTACAGCCAAACGTAAAATTTCTCAACCGGGTCAGGTAAAAAAAATGTCCTACCTGGTCAGATGAAAGAATTTCTTCCTAACCAAGCTGAAGAATTTCTCATTACAGCCAAACGAAAAATTTCTCACCCAAGTCAGGTTAAAAAAAATCCTACCTGGTCAGATGGAAAATATTTCTTCTTAACAAAGCTGAAAAATTTCTCATTACAGCCAAACGAAAAATTTCTAACTCGGGTTAGGTAAAAAAAATTTCTACCTGGTCAGATGAAAGAATTTCTTTCAACAAAGCTAAAAAACTTCTCACTACAGCCAAACGAAAAATTTCTCACCCAAGTCAGGTTAAAAAAAATCCTACCTGGTCAGATGAAAATATTTCTTCCTAACAAAGCTGAAAAATTTCTCATTTCAGCCAAACGAAAAATTTCTCACTTGGGTCAGGTAAAAAAAAAATTCCTACCTGGTCAGATGAAAGAATTTCTTCCTAACCAAGCTGAAAAATTTCCCATTACAGCCAAACGAAAGTTTTTCATCCCAGTCAGGTAAAAAAAAATTCCTACCTGGTCAGATGAAAGAATTTCTTCCTAACCAAGCTAAAAATTTCTCATTACAGCCAAACGAAAAATTTCTCACCCCAGTCAGGTAAAAAGATTTCCTACCTGGCCAAATGAAAAATTAAAATATTCGACTCCAATGGGATTCGAACCCGTGACCTCTACATCCCAAAGCGAGTGCTTTACCACGTCGCTATTGAGGCAAACTTGCTCGACAAGGCAGTACGAACATCCCTTATACATATCGCGGCTACACCAGTTGAAAAAATTTCTTCCTAACCAAGCTGAAAAATTTCCCATTACAGCCAAACGAAAGTTTTTCATCCCAGTCAGGTAAAAAAAAAAATTTCAACCTGGTCAGATGAAAATATTTCTTTCTAACCAAGCTGAAAAATTTCTCATTACAGCCAAACGAAAAATTTCTAACTCGGGTCAGGTAAAAAAAAATCCTACCTGGTCAGATGAAAAATTAAAATATTCGACTCCAATGGGATTCGAATCCGGGCCCTCTACATCGCAAAGCGAGTGCTCTTCCGCGTCGCTATTGAGGCTAACTTGTACGACAAGGCAGTTCAAACATCCCTTATACACATCGCGGCTACACCAGTTGAAAACATTTCTTCCTAACCAAGCTGAAAAATTTCCCATTACAGCCAAACGAAAATTTTTCATCCCAGTCAGGTAAAAAAAATTCCTACCTGGTCAGATGAAAGAATTTCTTCCTAACCAAGCTAAAAATTTCTCATTACAGCCAAACGAAAAATTTCTCGGCCCAGTCAGGTAAAAAAATTTCCTACCTGGCCAAATGAAAAATTAAAATATTCGACTCCACTGGGATTCGAACCCGGGACCTCTACATCCCAAAGCGAGTGCTTTACCACGTCGCTATTGAGGCAAACTTGCTCGACAAGGCAGTACAAACATCCCTTATACATATCGCGGCAACACCAGTTGAAAAACTTTCTTCCTAACCAAGCTGAAAAATTTCCCATTACAGCCAAACGAAAGTTTTTCATCCCAGTCAGGTAAAAAAAAATTCCTACCGGGTAAGATGAAAGAATTTCTTCCTAACCGAGCTGAAAAATTTCTCATTACAGCCAAACAAAAGATTTTTCATCCCAGTCAGGTAAAAAAAAATTCCTACCTGGTCAGATGAAAGAATTTCTTCCTAACCAATCTGAAAAATTGCTCATTACAGCCAAGCGAAAAATTTCTCAACCCAGTCAGGTAAAATAAAATTTCCAACCTGGTCAGATGAAAATATTTCTTCCTAACCAAGCTGAAAAATTTCTCATTACAGCCAAACGAAAAATTTCTCACCCCAGTCAGGTAAAAAAATTTCCTACCTGGCCAAATGAAAAATTAAAATATTCGACTCCAATGGGATTCGAACCCGGGCCCTCTACATCGCAAAGCGAGTGCTCTACCACGTCGCTATTGAGGCAAACTTGCTCGACAAGGCAGTACAAACATCCCTTATACACATCGCGGCTACACCAGTTGAAAAAAATTCTTCCTTACCAAGCTGAAAATTTTCTCATTACAGCCAAACAAAAGATTTTTCATCCCAGTCAGGTATGAAAAAATTCCTACCTGGTCAGATGAAAGAATTTCTTCCTAACCAAGCTAAAAAATTTCTCATTACAGCCAAACGAAAAAATTCTCACCCGGGTCAGGTAAAAAAAAATTCCTACCTGGTCAGATGAAAGAATTTCTTCCTAACCAAGCTGAAAAATATCTCATTACAGCCAAACGAAAAATTTCTCATCCGGATCAGGTAAAAAAAATTCCTACCTGGTCAGATGAAAAAATTTCTTCCTAACCAAGCTGAAAAATTTCTCATTACAGCCAAACGAAAAATTTCTCAACCCAGTCAGGTAAAATAAAATTTCCAACCTGGTCAGATGAAAATATTTCTTTCTAACCAAGCTGAAAAATTTCTCATTACAGCCAAACGAAAAATTTCTCAACCCAGTCAGGTAAAAAAATTTCCTACCTGGCCAAATGAAAAATTAAAATATTCGACTCCAATGGGATTCGAATCCGGGCCCTCTACATCGCAAAGCGAGTGCTTTACCACGTCGCTATTGAGGCAAACTTGCTCGACAAGGCAGTACAAACATCCCTTATACACGTCGCGGCTACACCAGTTGAAAAAATTTCTTCCTAACCAAGCTGAAAAATTTCTCATTACAGCCAAACAAAAGATTTTTCATCCCAGTCAGGTAAAAAAAAAATATTCCTACCTGGTCAGATGAAAGAATTTCTTCCTAACCAAGCTAAAAATTTCTCATTACAGCCAAACGAAAAATTTCTCGCCCCAGTCAGGTAAAAAAATTTCCTACCTGGCCAGATGAAAAATTAAAATATTCGACTCCAATGGGATTCGAACCCGGGCCCTCTACATCGCAAAGCGAGTGCTCTACCACGTCCCTATTGAGGCTAACTTGTACGACAAGGCAGTACAAACACCCCTTATACACATCGCGGCTACACCAGTTGAAAAAAATTTCTTCCTAACCAAGCTGAAAAATTTCTCATTACAGCCAAACGAAAGATTTTATATTTCAGTCAGGTAAAAAAAACAAAACATACCTGGTCAGATGAAAGAATTTCTTCCTAACCAAGCTGAAAAATTTCTCATTACAGCCAAACGAAAAATTTCTCACCCGGGTCAGGTAAAAAAACATTTACTACCTGGTCAGATGAAAGAATTTCTTCCTAACCAAGCTGAAAAATTTCTCATTACAGCCAAACGAAAAATTTCTAACCCAAGTCAGGTTAAAAACAAGATCCGTCAGAGACGGATTATGCTCCCCGAATAAGGCATTGTCACAAAAACAAGAGCCATGTTGGACATGGACATCCCCCGCCACAAAAGCTTGATAGTAAACTGAAGCTTAATAGATTAAAGATTCTTTTTTACTGTTAGTAAGAAAGAGTTATAGTTCTGGTGTATTGCACTTCTCCTCCATGAGATATATCCAACCATAAAGTTTCAAGTTGATAGCTATTATACTTTAGGAGATATGCTCCAGACAAAATCTATGTATCGAAAATAACAAAGGGCAATAACTCCAAAATTATGCAAGTAAGAGTTGTAGTTCTTGTGCACTGCACTTCTCCTCCATAAGATCTATCCACCCATAAAGTTTCAAGTTGATAGCTATTACACTTTAGGAGATATGCTCTGTGGTCAGATTTCAAAGACTCAAATAAGCTGTTATCTTATACAGCTATCATAAAGGTAACAAACATTAAACCTCCTTTTTGCATGACATATTTTAAGACACAAATTTCAAATAGTTTAGGGTAAAGGGCATCTGATTTGCTACTCAAATGGGAAATTTCATCAAATTCTGAGCATAAGACTAGGAGAAATGAAAGAATAACTGTATTTTACGCGCTAACGTAAAGGTAACAAACATTAAGCCCCCTTTTTCCATGATATTTTTTTTTACGTTAATTTCAAATTGTTTATAGTAAAGGGCATCTGATTTGCTACTCAAATATGAAATTTCACTAAATTCTGACTGTTAGACTAGGAGAAATTTGGGAAAAACTGTTTTTTACCCTAAGTCCCCTTTTCCCGTGACGAGGCCTCAAATCCAAAAACCGTCACAGATGCATCATTACTATATCATAGAGAGTTCACATGGCAAATTTCATTCAATTTGGCCCGAGGGTTATGGAGAAATAGGAAGGGACGGACGGACGGACGGAATTACGGACGTACGGACGGACGGACGGACAGACAAAGCGGCGGCTATATGCTCTCCCTTCGGGGAGCATAAAAAATCCTACCTGGTCAGATGAAAATATTTCTTCCTTACAAAGCTGAAAAATTTCTCATTACAGCCAAACGAAACATTTCTCACCCGGGTCAGGTAAAAAAAATCCTACCTGGATAGATGAAAAATTAAAATATTCGACTCCAATGGGATT
Source organism: Fragum whitleyi (assembly GCA_948146395.1). Classification (NCBI taxonomy): domain Eukaryota; kingdom Metazoa; phylum Mollusca; class Bivalvia; order Cardiida; family Cardiidae; genus Fragum; species Fragum whitleyi. The sequence continues at coordinate 34,452,856 of OX411543.1, forward strand.
CGAACCCGGGCCCTCTACATCGCAAAGCGAGTGCTCTACCGCGTCGCTATTGAGGTTAACTTGTACGACAAGGCAGTTCAAACACCCCTTATACACATCGCGGCTACACCAGTTGAAAAAATTTCTTCCTAACCAAGCTGAAAAATTTCCCATTACAGCCAAACGAAAGATTTTTCATCTCAGTCAGGTGAAAAAAAAATTCCTACCTGGAAAGATGAAAGAATTTCTTCCTAACCAAGCTGAAAAATTTCTCATTACAGCCAAACAAAAGATTTTTCATCCCAGTCAGGTAAAAAAAAATTCCTACCTGGTCAGATGAAAGAATTTCTTCCTAACCAAGCTGAAAAAATTCTCATTACAGCCAAACGAAAAATTTCTCACCCGGGTCAGGTAAAAAAATTTTTCTACCTGGTCAGATGAAAGAATTTCTTCCTAACCAAGCTGAAAAATTTCTCATTACAGCCAAACGAAAAATTTCTCAACCCAGTCAGGTAAAAAAAATTCCTACCTGGTCAGATGAAAATATTTCTTCCTAACCAAGCTGAAAAATTTCTCATTACAAACAAAATTTCTCACCCCAGTCAGGTAAAAAAATTTCCTACGTGGCCAATTGAAAAATTAAAATATTCTACTCCAATGGGATTCGAACCCGGGACCTCTACAACCCAAAGCGAGTGCTTTACCACGTCGCTATTGAGGCAAACTTGCACGACAAGGCAGTACAAACACCCCTTATACATATCGCGGCTACACCAGTTGAAAAAATTTCTTCCTAACCAAGCTGAAAATTTTCTCATTACAGCCAAACAAAAGATTTTTCATCCCAGTCAGGTAAAAAAAAATTCCTACCTGGTCAGAAGGAGAATTTCTTCCTAACCAAGCTGAAAAATTTCTCATTACAGCCAAACGAAAAATTTCTCACCCGGGTCAGGTAAAAAAAAATTTCCTACCTGGTCAGATGAAAGAATTTCTTCCTAACCAAGCTGAAAAATTTCTCATTACAGCCAAACGAAAAATTTCTCAACCCAGTCAGGCAAAATAAAATTCCTACCTGGTCAGATGAAAATATTTCTTCCTAACCAAGCTGAAAAATTTCTCATTACAGCCAAACGAAAAATTTCTCACACCAGTCAGGTAAAAAAATTTCCTACCTGGTCAGATGAAAATATTTCTTCCTAACCAAGCTGAAAATTTCTCATTACAGCCAAACGAAAAATTTCTCGCCCCAATCAGGTAAAAAAATTTCCTACCTGGCCAAATGAAAAATTAAAATATTCGACTCCAATGGGATTCGAACCCGGGACCTCTACATCCCAAAGCGAGTGCTCTGCCACGTCGCTATTGAGGCTAACTTGTACGACAAGGCAGTACAAACACCCCTTTTACACATCGCGGCTACACCAGTTGAAAAAAATTCTTCCTTACCAAGCTAAAAGATTTCTCATTACATCCAAACGAAAGATTTTTCATCCCAGTCAGGTAAAAAAAAAATATTCCTACCTGGTCAGATGAAAGAATTTCTTCCTAACCAAGCTGAAAAATTTCTCATTACAGCAAAACGAAAAATTTCTCACCCGGGTTACGTTAAAAAATTTTCTACCTGGTCAGATGAAAGAATTTCTTTCAACAAAGCTAAAAAACTTCTCACTACAGCCAAACGAAAAATTTCTCACCCAAGTCAGGTTAAAAAAAATCCTACCTGGTCAGATGAAAATATTTCTTCCTAACAAAGCTGAAAAATTTCTCATTTCAGCCAAACGAAAAATTTCTCACTTGGGTCAGGTAAAAAAAAAATTCCTACCTGGTCAGATGAAAGAATTTCTTCCTAACCAAGCTGAAAAATTTCTCATTACAGCCAAACGAAAAATTTCTCACCCCAGTCAGGTAAAAAAAAAAATCTACCTGGTCAGATGAAAGAATTTCTTCCTAACCAAGCTGAAAAATTTCTCATTACAGCCAAACGAAAAATTTCTCACCCCAGTCAGGTAAAAAAAAATCCTACCTCATCAGATGAAAATATTTCTTCCTAACCAAGCTGAAAAATTTCTAATTACCGCCAAACGAAAGATTTCTCACCCCAGTCAGGTAAAAAAATTTCCTACCTGGCCAGATGAAAAATTAAAATATTCGACTCCAATGGGATTCGAACCCGGGACCTCTACATCCCAAAGCGAGCGAGTGCTCTTCCACGTCTCTATTCAGGCGAACTTGTACGACAAGGCAGTACAAACACCCCTTATACACATCGCGGCTACACCAGTTGAAGAAATTTCTTCCTAACCAAGCTGAAAAAATTCTCATTACAGCCAAACGAAAAATTTCTCACCCAAGTCAGGTTAAAAAAAATCCTACCTGGTCAGATGAAAATATTTCTTCCTAACAAAGCTGAAAAATTTCTCATTACAGCCAAACGAAAAATTTCTCACCTGGGTCAGGTAAAAAAAATTCCTACCTGGTCAGATGAAAAATTAAAATATTTCGACTCCAATGGGATTCGAACCCGGGCCCTCTACATCGCAAAGCGAGTGATCTACCGCGTCGCTATTGAGGCTTACTTGTACGACAAGGCAGTACAAACACCCCTTATACATATCGCGGCTACACCAGTTAAAAAAATTTCTTCCTAACAAACCTGAAAAATTTCCCATTACAGCCAAACGAAAGATTTTTCATCTCAGTCAGGTAAAAAAAATTCCTACCTGGTAAGATGAAAGAATTTCTTCCTAACCAAGCTGAAAAATTTCTCATTACAGCCAAACAAAAGATTTTTTATCCCAGTCAGGTAAAAAAAAATTCCTACCTGGTCACATGAAAGAATTTCTTCCTAACCAAGCTGAAAAATTTCTCATTACCGCCAAATGAAAAATTTCTCACTTGGGTCAGGTAAAAAAAAATTCCTACCTGGTCAGATGAAAGAATTTCTTCCTAACCAAGCTGAAAAATTTCACATTACAGCCAAACGAAAAATTTCTCAACCCAGTCAGGTAAAATAAAATTCCTACCTGGTCAGATGAAAATATTTCTTCCTAAACAAGCTGAAAAAAATTCTCATTACAGCCAAACGAAAAATTTCTCACCCCAGTCAGGTAAAAAAAATTCCTACCTGGCCAAATGAAAAATTAAGATATTCTACTCCAATGGGATTCGAACCCGGGACCTCTACATCCCAAAGCGAGTGCTTTACCACGTCGCTATTGAGGCAAACTTGCACGACAAGGCAGTACAAACACCCCTTATACACATCGCGGCTACACCAGTTGAAAAAATTTCTTCCTAACCAAGCTGAAAATTTTCTCATTACAGCCAAACAAAAGATTTTTCATCCCAGTCAGGTAAAAAAAATTCCTACCTGGTCAGATGAAAGAATTGCTTCCTAACCAAGCTGAAAAATTTCTCATTACAGCCAAACGAAAAATTTCTCATCCCAGTCAGGAAAAATAAAATTCCTACCTGGTCAGATGAAAGAATTTCTTCCTAACCAAGCTGAAAAATTTCTCATTACAGCCAAACGAAAAATTTCTCACCCCAGTCAGGTAAAAAAATTTCATACCTGGCCAAATGAAAAATTAAAATATTCTACTCCAATGGGATTCGAACCCGGGACCTCTACATCCCAAAGCGAGTGCTTTACCACGTCGCTATTGAGGCAAACTTGCACGACAAGGCAGTACAAACACCCCTTATACACATCGCGGCTACACCAGTTGAAAAAAAATTCTTCCTAACCTAGCTGAAAATTTTCTCATTACAGCCAAACAAAAGATTTTTCATCCCAGTCAGGTAAAAAAAATTCCTACCTGGTCAGATGAAAGAATTTCTTCCTAACCAAGCTGAAAATTTCTCATTACAGCCAAACGAAAAATTTCTCACCCGGGTCAGGTAAAAAAAATTTCCTACCTGGTCAGATGAAAGAATTTCTTCCTAACCAAGCTGAAAAATTTCTCATTACAGCCAAGCGAAAAATTTCTCAACCCAGTCAGGTCAAATTAAATTCCTACCTGGTCAGATGAAAATATTTCTTCCTAACCAAGCTGAAAAATTTCTCATTACAGCCAAACGAAAAATTTCTCACACCAGTCAGGTAAAAAAATTTCCTACCTGGTCAGATGAAAATATTTCTTCCTAACCAAGCTGAAAATTTCTCATTACAGCCAAACGAAAAATTTCTCACCCCAGTCAGGTAAAAAAATTTCATACCTGGCCAAATGAAAAATTAAAATATTCGACTCCAATGGGATTCGAACCCGGGACCTCTACATCCCAAAGCGAGTGTTCTGCCACGTCGCTATTGAGGCTAACTTGTACGACGAGGCAGTACAAACACCCCTTATACACATCGCGGCTACACCAGTTGAAAAAATTTCTTCCTAACCAAGCTAAATATTTCTCATTACATCCAAACGAAAGATTTTTCATCCCAGTCAGTTAAAAAAAAATTTCCTACCTGGTCAGATGAAAGAATTGCTTCCTAACCAAGCTGAAAAAGTTCTCATTACGGCAAAACGAAAAATTTCTCACCCGGGTTATGTTAAAAATGTTCCTACCTGGTTAGATGAAAGAATTTCTTCCTAACCAAGCTGAAAAATTTCTCATTACAGCCAAACGAAAAATTTCTCACCCCAGTCAGGTTAAAAAAATCCTACCTGGTCAGATGAAAATATTTCTTCCTAACAAAGCTGAAAAATTTCTCATTACAGCCAAGCGAAAAATTTCTCAACCCAGTCAGGTAAAATTTAATTCCTACCTGGTCAGATGAAAATATTTCTTCCTAACAAAGCTGAAAAAATTCTCATTACAGCCAAACGAAAAATTTTTCACCCCAGTCAGGTAAAAAAAATCATACCTGGTCAGATGAAAAATTAAAATATTCGACTCCAATGGGACTCGAACCCGGGCCCTCTACATCGCAAAGCGAGTGCTCTACCGCGTCGCTATTGAGGCTAACTTGTACGACAAGGCAGTTCAAACACCCCTTATACACATCGAGGCTACACCAGTTGAAAAAATTTCTTCCTAACCAAGCTGAAAAATTTCCCATTACAGCCAAACATAAGATTTTTCATCCCAGTCAGGTAAAAAAAATTCCTACCTGGTAAGATGAAAGAATTTCTTTCTAACCAAGCTGAAAAATTTCTCATTACAACCAAACGAAAAATTTCTCACCCGGGTCAGGTAAAAAGAATTTCCTACCTGGTCAGATGAAAGAATTTCTTCCTAACCAAGCTGAAAAATTTCTCATTACAGCCAAACGAAAAATTTCTCACCCGGGTCAGGTAAAAAAAAAAATCCTACCTGGTAAGATGAAAGAATTTCTTCCTAACCAAGCTGAAAAATTCCTCATTACAGACAAGCGAAAAATTTCTCAACCCAGTCAGGTCAAATTAAATCCCTACCTGGTCAGATGAAAATATTTCTTCCTAACCAAGCTGAAAAATTTCTCATTACAGCCAAACGAAAAATTTCTCACCCTAGTCAGGTAAAAAAATTTCCTACCTGGCCAGATGATATATTAAAAATTAATTGCTTACTTCATATTTTATAAGAATACGCGCAGTTAATACTGGAACCAGTGTAAAATCCCACCCACAATGCGACTTTTCTGTTTTATTGAGGCTTACTTGTACGACAAGGCAGTACAAACACCCCTTATACACATCGCGGCTACACCAGTTGAAAAAATTTCTTCCTAACCTAGATGGAAAATTTCTCATACAGCAAAACGAAAGATTATTCATCCCAGTCAGGTAAAAAAAAAATCCTACCTGGTCAGATGAAAGAATTTCTTCCTAACCAAGCTGAAAAATTTCTCATTACAGCCAAACGACAAATTTCTCACCCGGGTCAGGTAAAAAAAAAATTCCTACCCGGTCAGATGAAAGAATTTCTTCCTAACCAAGCTGAAAAATTTCTCATTACAGCCAAACGAAAAATTTCTCACCCCAATCAGGTAAAAAAAAAATCTACCTGGTCAGATGAAAGAATTTCTTCCTAACCAAGCTGAAAAATATTCGACTCCAATGGAATTCGAACCCGGGACCTCTACATCCCAAAGCGAGCGAGTGCTGTACCACGTCGCTATTGAGGCTAACTTGTACGACAAGGCAGTACAAACACCCCTTATACAAATCGAGGCTTCACCAGTTGAAAAAATTTCTTCCTAACCAAGCTGAAAAATTTCTCATTACAGCCAAACGAAAGATTTTTCATCCCAGTCAGGTAAAAATAATTCCTACCTGGTCAGATGAAAGAATTACTTCCTTACCAAGCTGAAAAATTCCTCATTACAGCCAAACGAATAATTTCTCTACCGGGTCAGGTAAAAATTTCCTTCCTGGTCAGATGAAAGAATTTCTTCCTTACAAAGCTGAAAATTTCTCATTACAGCCAAACGAAAAATTTCCCACCCCAGTCAGGAAAAAAATTCCTACCTGGCCAGATGAAAAATTAAAAAATTCGACTCCAATGGGACTCGAACCCGGGACCTCTACATCCCAAAGCGAGTGCTCCACCGCGTCGCTATTGAGGCTAACTTCTACGACAAGGCAGTACAAACAACCCTTATACACATTGCGGCTACACCAGTTAAAAACATTTCTTCCTAACCAAGCTGAAAAATTTCCCATTACAGCCAAACGAAAGATTTTTTATCCCAGACAGGTAAAAAAAGAATTTGGTACCTGGTCAGATGAAAGAATTTCTTCCTAACCAAGCTGAAAAATTTCTCATTTCAGCCAAACGAAAAATTTCTCACCCGGGTCAGGTAAAAAAAAATCCTTCCTGGTCAGATGAAAGAATTTCTTCCTAACCAAGCTGAAAAATTTCTAAATACCGCCAAACGAAAAATTTCTCACCCCAGTCAGGTAAAAATATTTCCTACCTGGCCAGATGATATATTAAAAATTAATTGCTTACTTCATATTTTTATAAGAATACGGCGCAGTTAATACTGGAACAAGTGTAAAATCCCACCCACAATGCGCTTTTTCTGTTATTTTGACTCCCAAAAATCAGTTTTGACCCTTTGGATTTTATGGCTACGGAATCAATGACTTCTCGATTTCTAGCACGAGCCCTACTGATAAGACGATTTATATATCGCTTCTGTCAATAAAATGATATTGACTGACTAATCAAATTTTTCATTTACAATAAGATGACTGTTGAACTCCAACGTTTTTCGCCATTTTGTTTCAATCATTTTTATTGATGAGAGACTTAAAAATCGTAGCTACAGCTCGAACAAAGTTGTATTGACGATGTTCAGGTTTTCCTCTGGTTTTCTAAATATATAATACGTACTTAGTGTTCTGTATGAAACAAATATCTAACGAGGTTTATGGAATTGATAATTGTCGAGGCTCTACCGAGACAATTATCTATTCCAACAACCGAGTTAGATATTTTTTTTCATACAAAACACTTAGTACGTATTAGATTTATCCTATAACCTCTATTTGCCTTGTTTTCATCTATGTTTCTAACAGAAATGCAAGTTTCTAAAGATAGCCGCATTGTGTCATTGTTCTAAAAATATCCAAGTGATATCATAAAGAATATCATATGGGATGTAATCACACGGATATTTTTATAGTTATAAGATAATTTATTTTAAGTCTTTTATCATACATTTTGTAGATAAAAAACGTTTGAATATTTGCGTTAAGTGCCATGACGTAGGTCAAGGGGCGGGGTAAGCCGGCACAGGGGCCTGTTTAATTTGTTTGAATGGGGTTTACACTGCTTTCAACAATCTTTCAGTTATCTTGCGGCGGCTTAAACTCCTCCAGGTTCATGAATTATCTCCCCTTGAATTTAAGACATTTTTTCCTATTTGGGACAATGTACTTTTAATTTTGTGTCGCAAACGCCTCTTTCAATTTCCATTTAATAGAAATGATACATTATACAAACATATCTCACATGTTGAAGTTTTGGAAGACACAAAATTCAAGTCTCAACTCCCCCCAGGTTTATGAATCTCCCCTTGAACTTAAGACAATTTTTCTTATTGAACACGTATACTTGTAATTTTGTTTCCCAAATTTCCTCTTCAGTTTTTCTTTAATCAGTTTTCCTGTAATAGTTTGAAATTTGATACAAACATTTATCACATATAATGTTTTGCAAGACACAATTTTGAGGTCACAACTCCTCCTTGTTTTAGAACTATCTGCTCTTACACTTAGTACATTTTTTTTTTCTTTTTTCGTTCACATATACTAGTAATTTTGTGTTACAAACTCCTCCTTCAGTTATCCTTCAATAGCATGAAAACATTTATCACATGTTTAGGTTTTGCAAGACGCAATTTAGAGGTCTCAAATCCCTCAGGTTCAAGAGTAATCTTTAGATTTGAAGCTTTTTTGCCTTCTTCTGTCAAAATATCTCATTCTCTGAAAGCACTTGCGGGGGTATGAAGTCACATACAGTGACAAGTTCTAGTTTACACTCTATAGACCATAAATATTGCCCGATCTTCATGAAACTTGGTCAGAATGATTGCCAGGTCACAAGGATAAATCCTATTGAAAATAGGAAGGATCCATGTCATATCACGGGAGAAGGGGCCTTAATGCCAATGTTCTTGTTTACTCTCTAGAGGCCACAAATATGGCCCATTTTTCATGAAACTAGGACAGAATATTGGTCAGGTCATAAGGAAGAACCCCATTGAAAATGGGAAGGATCAATGTCATATCACGGGAAAAGGGACCTTAATGACAATGTTCTTGATTACACTCTAAATATAGCCCAGTTTTCATGAAACTTGGTCAGAATTTTGGCCAGGTTATAGGGGTGAAACCTATTGAAAATGTCATATCACTGGAAAAGGGGCCTTACACTCTAGAAGCTACATTTCTGGTACAATCTTCATAAACTTTGGTCCGAATGTATATCTTGTCAAAAGGATAATCCCTATTGAAAAATGTATTTTTCTAACGGAGCAGTCAAAGAGACGAAGGTGAGCGATATAGGACCATCATGGTCCTCTTTTTCCCGTAAGTAAAAAATTAAAGGTGCTCCTATAGTTGTAAATAAACATGGAATTCTGCCATGCATCATCTCACTTGAATCCTCTTTTAAAGATGATTCAATTGAGATATTGCAAGGCAGAATCTAACAATGAATGAAAACACCAGTCACGATTTGTGATTTTGACATACGATTATTTATTTTCGTTAAAAGTTTAGTAAAACGGGCCCCAGGTATCGTTGTTCATTTTCAGTCTTTTGACAATCGGTTACATAGGGGAACGATGTATTGTTCTAAAATGAATGCAACACTTACGTACAGGAAAATGTTTGATGCTACTGTAAAAACGAGCTTATTTTTGTTCAGATGGTAAATTTTATGTCAATTGTCTTCAAAATATGTATGTTATGACAGTACTGGTGTAAGAAATACCAGTTATCCATAGTTAGGTGCTCCAGTCGCCGCGATATAACTGAAAGATTTTTCGAAAGCGACGTAAAACCCCATTCAGACATCCAGACATTCTTTTTTCAGATACAGTACTTTCGGATACAAAACGGTTGTCAACTGCAAACTCTTAATCTATTACTGATTCCATTTTAAAGTCGAAAAAATGACTTTGACCTTTGACTGATAACTGATAACCTTAAATTTGGTACAAATACAAAGGCCTTGTTTTAGTAATACGCATCAGAAATATGAAGACTCTACCACTAACCAATCAACAATCAAAAGTTATCGAAATTTATTTATTTATTTTTAGGGGGATGTGGGAGGTGGGTAAGGTGCTGCAGGACAACAACAATATGCCCCGATCTATCGACGAGGGGCATAAAAAAGCTGTACGGCACATATTATTTATGCGGCAATACTTGTCAAGTTAGTTTGTACAGAGAATCCACCAAGTCGACAAGGTTAACGTATTACATGAATTCGCAAGATTGCTTCTCTCCAGGGGTAAATTAACTTGACACGATCTCTACAAATCCAGACAATTTATTAGAATAAATAGATAGAATTATTCGAAGTTCGTTCAATTTTTATAATGTAATCGTGAAACGTTGGCTCTGCATGTGACCAATATTATCATGAAGGATTAGTGTTTGTTTCAGCGTACGATCGACTTATCTTTCATTTAGTGACCAACAAAAGCTGTATTTTCAAGAGTGAAAATATAGCTTTTGTCATTCACGAAATGGAAGTTTAATCCATCAGACACGAAAAAAAACAAAAACAAAAAAAAACAAAAAAAAACACGGTTTTGTTTTCTTTTTTTTTTATTAAAAAGCGCATCTTATGCACATGGTTAAGCAACTTAATTGCATCATTTGCTAAAGGGACCCCATTGAAATGACGACATATTTTGTGAAATGAACGAAAGCAGGGTATCTTTTTAGTAATTTAGTGTGGCGATGATATTTTATTGTTTTTTCCTGAACCACAAGAGTGACAATTTTGTCGATTTCACAACTGCCCTGCGTTCAAAACGCAAACGTTCGCGAAACTTATAAGAAATGTTTACCCCCAAACTATCTATCAATGTCGGGCATAATTAGAATAGAAAAGTTCTTTCTTATATGTAGCATATGTCTTTATGTGCCGAAATAGTTGAACGTACAAAATATAATTAATAGAGACATCAAATCTAATATTGCTATTCAGAATGCACGATTCTTGAAAGACGTACATAAGGCAAGTCTATGTCTGGGGTCCGTTATATTAAACTTCTCACGAAAAAAAATAATCGTAAGTCAAAATTTCAAATCGTACCTGGTATTTTAATCATTATTAGATCCTGCCTTTAATTATCTCTTTTAGATCGTCCCTAAAAGACGATTCCAATTAGATGATGCATGTCAGAATTCGATATTTGGTTACTACTGTAGAAGCATTTTTAATTTTAAACTTCCAAAAAAAGTAGATGTTCAGTAAATAAGGCCCCTGGTTTTCGCAATTTTAGACTGGTCCGAATTGAAAGATGTTAAAGACGACAAAGAAAACTGTATGCAGTTCGAAAAGAAACTGTTCTATGTGGTAGAAAATGTAGTGAAAAAAGGCAGAAATTACTGGGTTCAAGAAATTTTGTTCAATTCGAAAAGAGACAGTTCCATGTGACAGAAAATGCATGTATTATGGAAAAAAAGCAGAAATCGCTAATCTTTTAACCATTTTTTCTGAAGTACAAGATCACACAGACTTATGAGGACGGTAAGAAGGAAAAACGGTTTAGAAAAACGCCATCACATGTATGTCGTCTGGTTATAAGATGTAAAGGTCACGTCAAAAATTCGACTACAAGGGTCTTTGCTTCTCTGCAAAATTATTTACTTTCAGGCAGAAAGCAAACGTAACGCCAGAGTAACAGAAAGGAGGTTAACTGGATTCAAAATCGACACAGTTCAAAGGTACACGTGTAGCCACAAATCCCGTAATGGAGGCACTTCCTGGGATCGCCTCGGCGAGGCGATACTTATGAGTTCCAATTACATATGGTTTCACAAAGAGAATAATTTAACAACTTTAACATATAACTCAGTACATGTATAACATAGGACAGGATCTACGTTGAAAAGATTGACCCACTTATTGGATAGTATGATACTTTACGCTATAATTGACCTGGCAGGACATGTCTCACTGTGGCAAGTTTTCACTTCAATAGATTAGATTCTGTCCAGCGTTATTGTTAATTCTTGTAAATAAGTATGTTTCAAAACCAAAAGGATAAACTATACACGTAATAATGATCGCATTTTGTCGCAAGATTACCAAGACATCTTTTTTCAGCTAGTAAAGCTGAAGATACGAGGTTTAATATCCAATGACGATCTAACACTTCAAATTTTATAATTCTGTCGACTTTCTATTTTTTTAAGTTCGAAAAGAAAGAAAAAAAAGACCTCGCGGATTTTACTCGCGATTTTTTTTTCAGGTGGTTCGCCTATTTTTCTTCCCAACGATCTCAGAGAGATCACTTCAAACGCGGTGTTAGACCGGGTTACTGCCCCTAGTTCTATCGATACCCGGCAACCAGTTTCACACGTATTATGGAAATACCAGAATACAAATAAATACTGGAAAATACCGAAAATACTAAAATACATAGAAATATACCAATATACACCATTATATTAGATAATTTAATAAATGAATCATAGCTTGATACTTTAAATGTCATGAAACTAGCTCAATCAAAGGTGTCATTGTCAACTCTACGATAACACAGCCACCGGGGCTCCGATACATCGAAAAACTGACGGTTTAAAACGATTTCTGAGCTCTTGGACATTTGGAATTCTGAAATGTCCCCTCTCCCCCCTTTATCCACATTTATGTAAGAGACAATTGAATACATGCCATCGTCGAGGATCGAAAGCATGACGCCCTCACGATTGGGAAGCCGATGCGCTACTAACTGCGATTTGACAGGGGCCTTCTTTTTTGCATTTGATGATAAAAAAAAATCGCCGGTCCAATGTTTAAAAACTTTTAATTGGATTTTTAAAGCAGGTTACAAGGTGACTTAGACTACGATGTCTGGGGATTTGATTTTCGGTGCAAAATAAGAACGATACCAGTACATAATATTAATGTCTTGCCATTTCTCTTCTTTTTTTTACAAATGACATCGGACAATTAATCTTCAACGAATCTCTGCATATTGAAAAAAGCGATCAAAACTTGTTATCACAGCATTTTGGTTGATGACCAACGATATTTGTTGAAAAATGCAAAAGTTTCGATGAAAGATTATTCTCTCACCTTCGCTCTCCTTAAAGGTAGGAGAAATCCAAACAAGCAAACAGTGGTTTGCGATTCAATTAATAAATTCTAGATACAAATCTTCCTATAACGGGTATGAACTTTGAAATAAGTTTTGAATACAAACTGATGTTAAGATATTTTCAAAATTACACGTAACACAACTCTAGCACTCGGAGCATATGACGTGCATCGCTATATAGTTTGCCACTATATAGTTTGCCAGTGATTTGCAATTCAATTGATACATTCTAGATAAAAAAAATCTTCCTATAACGGGTATGAACCTTGAAATAAGTTTTGAATACAAACTTATGTTAATACATTCAATTACACGTAGCACAACTCAAGCACTCAGAGCATATGACGTGTATCGCTATATAGTTTGCCACCATAAACGTTTAGCATCAGTACTTTCAGTGCTTTGAATCAAAGGGACTAGGGATGGGAACGAGTATTCGATTAATCATGCACTTTACAATTTCCCGTTTCTTAAAATAAATAAGCAATCATAATTATGCCATTTCAACTGCCCCTTCGGCCGAAAATATGCAGCAAATACCGTATATCTTTACGTTTGAAGACACAGAATAAATGCATGTCCTCAATTCCATCCGAGTACTCGAGTACTCGATCGGAAAGGTGAACGAGTAATCGATTAGTGAAATTGGTACTCGATACCATCCCTAATTAAAATATTCGACGCCAATGAGATTCGAACCCGGGACCTCTACATCCCAAAGCGAGTGCTCTACCACGTCGCTATTAAGGCTAACTTGTACGACAAGGCAGTACAAACACCCCTTATACACATCGCGGCTAGACTAGTTGAAAAAATTTCTTCCTAACCAAGCTGAAAAATTTCTCATTCCAGCCAAACGAAAGATTTTTAATCCCAGTCAGGTAAAAAAAAAATCCTACCTGGTCAGATGAAGGAATTTCTTCCTAACCAAGCTGAAAAATTTCTCATTACAGCCAAACGAAAAATTTCTCACCCGGGTCAGGTAAAAAAAAATCCTACCTGGTCAGATGAAAATATTTCTTCCTAACCAAGCTGACAAATTTCTCATTACAGCCAAACGAAAAATTTCTCACCCGGGTCAGGTAAAAAAAAAAAATTCCTACCTGGCCAGATGAAAAATTAAAATATTCGACTCCAATGGGATTCGAACCCGGGACCTCTAAATCCCAAAGCGAGTGCTCCACCACGTCGCTATTGAGGCTTACTTGTACGACAAGGCAGTACAAACACCCCTTATACACATCGCGGCTACACCAGTTGAAAAAAATTTCTTCCTAACCAAGCTGAAAAATTTCTCATTACAGCCAAACGAAAGATTTTTCATCCCAGTCAGGTAAAAAAAATTCCTACCTGGTCAGATGAAAGAATTTCTTCCTAACCAAGCTGAAAAATTTCTCGTTACAGCCAAACGAAAGATTTTTCATCCCAGTCAGGTAAAAAAAAATTCCTACCTGGTAAGATGAAAGAATTTCTTCCTAACCAAGCTGAAAAATTTCATATTACAGCCAAACGAAAAATTTCTCACCCCAGTCAGGTAAAAAAAATTCCTACCTGGTCAGAAGAAAGAATTTCTTCCTAACCAAGCTGAAAAATTTCTCATTACAGCCAAACGAAAAATTTCTCACCCCAGTCGGGTTTAAAAAAAATCCTACCTGGTCAGATGAAAGAATTTCTTCCTAACCAAGCTGAAAAATTTCTCATTACAGCCAAACGAAAAATTTCTCACCCCAGTCAGGTAAAAAAAAATCCTACCCGGCCAGATGAAAAATTAAAATATTCGACTCCAATGGGATTCGAACCCGGGCCCTCTACATCGCAAAGCGAGTGCTCTACCGCGTGGCTATTGAGGCTAACTTGTACGACAAAGCAGTACAAACACCCCTTATACACATCGCGGCTACACTAGTTGAAAAAAAAATCTTCCTAACCAAGCTGAAAAATTTCTCATTGCAGCCAAACGAAAGATTTTTCATCCCAGTCAGGTAAAAAAAATTCCTACCTGGTCAGATGAAAGAATTTCTTCCTAACCAAGCTAAAAAATTTCTCATTACAGCAAAACGAAAATTTTCCCACCCGGGTCAGGTAAAAAAAATTTCCTACCTGGTCAGATGAAAGAATTTCTTCCTAACCAAGCTGAAAAATTTCTCATTACAGCCAAACGAAAAATTTCTCATCCGGGTCAGGTAAAAAAAATTCCTACCTGGTCAGATGAAAGAATTTCTTCCTAACCAAGCTGAAAAATTTCTCATTACAGCCAAACGAAAAATTTCTCACCCGGGTCATGAAAAAAAATATTTCCTTCCTTGTCAGATGAAAATATTTCTTCCTAACCAAGCTGAAAAATTTCTCATTACAGCCAAACGAAAAATTTCTCACCCAGGTCAGGTAAAAAATTTCCTACCTGGCCAAATGAAAAATTAAAAAATTCGACTCCAATGGGATTCGAACCCGGGACCTCTACATCCCAAAGCGAGTGCTCTACCACGTCGCTATTGAGGCTAACTTGTACGACAAGGCAGTACAATCACCCCTTATACACATCGCGGCTACACCAGTTGAAAAAATTTCTTCCTAACCAAGCTGAAAAATTTCTCATTACAGCCAAACAAAAGATTTTTCATCCCAGTCAGGTAAAAAAAATTCCTACATGGTCAGATGAAAGAATTTCTTCCTAACCAAGCTGAAAAATTTCTCATTACAGCAAGCGAAAAATTTCTCACCCAAGTCAGGTTAAAAAAATCCTTCCTGGTCAGATGAAAATATTTCTTCCTAACAAAGCTGAAAAAAATTCTCATTACAGCCAAACGAAAAATTTCTCACCCCAGTCAGGTAAAAAAAATTCCTACCTGGCCAGATGAAAAATTAAAATATTCGACTCCAATGGGATTCGAATCCGGGCCCTCTACATCGCAAAGCGAGTGCTCTACCGCGTCGCTATTGAGGCTAACTTGTACGACAAGGCAGTTCAAACATCCCTTATACACATCGCGGCTACACCAGTTGAAAAAATTTCTTCCTAACCAAGCTGAAAAATTTCCCATTACAGCCAAACGAAAGTTTTTCATCCGAGTCAGGAAAAAAAAATTTCCTACCGGGTAAGATGAAAGAATTTCTTCCTAACCGAGCTGAAAAATTTCTCATTACAGCCAAACAAAAGATTTTTCATCCCAGTCAGGTAAAAAAAAATTCCTACCTAGTCAGATGAAAGAATTTCTTCCTAACCAAGCTGAAAAATTTCTCATTACAGCCAAACGAAAAATTTCTCACCCGGGTCAGGTAAAAAAAAATTCCTACCTGGTCAGATGAAAGAATTTCTTCCTAACCAAGCTGAAAAATTTCTCATTACAGCCAAACGAAAAATTTCTCAACCCAGTCAGGTAAAATAAAATTTCCAACCTGGTCAGATGAAAATATTTCTTCCTAACCAAGCTGAAAAATTTCTCATTACAGCCAAACGAAAAATTTCTCACCCCAGTCAGGTAAAAAAAATTCCTACCTGGCCAAATGAAAAATTAAAATATTCGACTCCAATGGGATTCGAACCCGGGACCTCTACATCGCAAAGCGAGTGCTTTACCACGTCGCTACCTGGCCAAATGAAAAATTAAAATATTCGACTCCAATGGGATTCGAACCCGGGACCTCTACATCGCAAAGCGAGTGCTTTACCACGTCGCTATTGAGGCAAACTTGCTCGACAAGGCAGTACAAACATCCCTTATACACATCGCGGCTACACCAGTTGAAAAAAATTCTTCCTTACCAAGCTGAAAATTTTCTCATTACAGCCAAACAAAAGATTTTTCATCCCAGTCAGGTAAAAAAAAATTCCTACCTGGTCAGATGAAAGAATTTCTTCCTAACCAAGCTAAAAATTTCTCATTACAGCCAAACGAAAAATTTCTCACCCGGGTCAGGTAAAAAAAAATTCCTACCTGGTCAGATGAAAGAATTTCTTCCTAACCAAGCTGAAAAATTTCTCATTACAGCCAAACGAAAAATTTCTCATCCGGGTTAGGTAAAAAAAATTCCTACCTGGTCAGATGAAAGAATTTCTTCCTAACCAAGCTGAAAAATTTCTCATTACAGCCAAACGAAAAATTTCTCACCCCAGTCAGGTAAAAAAAAAAAAATCCTACCTGGTCAGATGAAAATATTTCTTCCTAACCAAGCTGAAAAATTTCTCATTACAGCCAAACGAAAGATTTCTCAACTCAGTCAGGTAAAAAAATTTCCTACCTGGCCAAATGAAAAATTAAAATATTCGACTCCAATGGGATTCGAACCCGGGACCTCTAAATCCCAAAGCGAGTGCTTTACCACGTCGCTATTGAGGCAAACTTGCTCGACAAGGCAGTACAAACATCCCTTATACACATCGCGGCTACACCAGTTGAAAAAATTTCTTCCTAACCAAGCTGAAAATTTTCTCATTACAGCCAAACAAAAGATTTTTCATCCCAGTCAGGTAAAAAAAAATTCCTACCTGGTCAGATGAAAGAATTTCTTCCTAACCAAGCTAAAAATTTCTCATTACAGCTAAACGAAAAATTTCTCACCCGGGTCAGGTAAAAAAAAAATCCTACCTGGTCAGATGAAAGAATTTCTTCCTAACCAAGCTGAAAAATTTCTCATTACAGCCAAACGAAAAATTTCTCATCCGGGTCAGGTAAAAAAAAATTCCTACCTGGTCAGATGAAAGAATTTCTTCCTAACCAAGCTGAAAAATTTCTCATTACAGCCAAACGAAAAATTTCTCACCCCAGTCAGTTTAAAGAAAATTCTTCCTGGTAAGATGAAAATATTTCCTCCTAACGAAGCTGAAAAATTTCTCATTACAGCCAAACGAAAAGTTTCTCACCCCAGTCAGGTAAAAAAATTTCCTACCTGGCCAAATATATTAAAATATTCGACCCCAATGGGATTCGAACCCGGGACCTCAACATCCCAAAGCGAGTGCTCTACCACGTCGCTATTGAGGCTAACTTGTACGACAAGACAGTACAAACACCCCTTATACACATCGCGGCTACACCAGTTGAAGAAATTTCATCCTAACCAAGCTGAAAAATTTCTCATTACAGCCAAACGAAAGATTTTATATTCCAGTCAGGTAAAAAAAAAATATACCTGGTCATATGAAAGAATTTCTACCTAACCAAGCTGAAAAAGTTCTCATTACAGCCAAACGAAAAATTTCTCACCCGGGTCAGGTAAAAAAAAATGTCCTACCTGGTCAGATGAAAGAATTTCTTCCTAACCAAGCTGAAAAATTTCTCATTACAGCCAAACGAAAAATTTCTCACCCAAGTCAGGTTAAAAACAAGAGCCGTCAGAGACGGATTATGCTCCCCGAATTAGGCATTGTCACAAAAACAAGAGCCATGTTGGACATGGACATCCCCCGCCACAAAAGCTTGATAGTAAACTGAAGCTTAATAGATTAAAGATTCTTTTGTACTGTTAGCAAGCAAGAGTTATAGTTCTGGTGTATTGCACTTCTCCTCCATGAGATATATCCAACCATAAAGTTTCAAGTTGATAGCTATTATACTTTAGGAGATATGCTCCAGACAAAATCTATGTATCGAAAATAACAAAGGGCAATAACTCCAAAATTATGCAAGTAAGAGTTGTAGTTCTGGTGCACTGCACTTCTCCTCCATGAGATCTATCCACCCATAAAGTTTCAAGTTGATAGCTATTATACTTTAGGAGATATGCTCCAGATATAATCTAAGTATCAAAAATAACAAAGGGCACTAACTCCAAAATTATGCAAGTAAGAGTTGTAGTTCTTGTGCACTGCACTTCTCCTCCATAAGATCTATCCACCCATAAAGTTTCAAGTTGATAGCTATTACACTTTAGGAGATATTTCTTCCTAACCAAGCTGAAAAATTTCTCATTACAGCCAAACGAAAAATTTCTCCCCGGGTCAGGTAAAAAAAATTTCCTACCTGGTCAGATGAAAGAATTTCTTCCTAATCAAGCTGAAAAATTTCTCATTACAGCCAAACGAAAAATTTCTCAACCCAGTCAGGTAAAAAAAATTTCCTACCTGGTCAGATGAAAATATTTCTTCCTAACCAAGCTGAAAAATTTCTCATTACAAAGGAAATTTCTCACCCCAGTCAGGTAAAAAAATTTCCTACCTGGCCAAATGAAAAATAAAAATATTCGACTCCAATGGGATTCGAACCCGGGACCTCTACATCCCAAAGCGAGTGCTTTACCACGTCGCTATTGAGGCTAACTTGTACGACAAGGCAGTACAAACACCCCTTATACACATCGCGGCTACACCAGTTGAGAAAATTTCTTCCTAACCAAGCTGAAAAATTTCTCATTACAGCCAAACAAAAGATTTTTCATCCCAGTCAGGTAAAAAAAAATCCTACCTGGTCAGATGAAAGAATTTCTTCCTAACCAAGCTGAAAAACTTCTCATTACAGCCAAACGAAAAATTTCTCACCTCAGTCAGGTAAAAAAAAAAAATAATTCCTACCTGGTCAGATGAAAGAATTTCTTCCTAACCAAGCTGAAAAATTTCTCATTACAGCCAAACGAAAAATTTCTCACCTCAGTCAGGTAAAAAAAAAAATAATTCCTACCTGGTCAGATGAAAGAATTTCTTCCTAACCAAGCTGAAAAACGTCTCATTACAGCCAAACGTAAAAATTTCTCACCCGGGTCAGGTAAAAAAAAATTCCTACCTGGTCAGATGAAAGAATTTCTTCCTAACCAAGCTGAAAAATTTTTCATTACAGCCAAACGTAAAAATTTCTCACCCGGGTCAGGTAAAAAAAAATTCCTACCTGGTCAGATGAAAGAATTTCTTCCTAACCAAGCTGAAAAATTTTTCATTACAGCCAAACGTAAAAATTTCTCACCTCAGTCAGGTAAAAAAAAATTCCTACCTGGTCAGATGAAAGAATTTCTTCCTAACCAAGCTGAAAAATTTCTCATTACAGCCAAACGAAAAATTTCTCACCCGGGTCAGGTAAAAAAAAATGTCCTACCTGGCCAGATGAAAGAATTTCTTCCTAACCAAGCTGAAAAATTTCTCATTACAGCCAAACGAAAAATTTCTCACCCCAGTCAGGAAAAAAAAAATGTCCTACCTGGTCAGATGAAAGAATTTCTTCCTAACCAAGCTGAAAAATTTCTCATTACAGCCAAGCTAAAAATTTCTCACCCAAGTCAGGTTAAAAAAATCCTACCTGGTCAGATGAAAATTTTTCTTCCTAACCAAGCTGAAAAATTTCTCATTACAGCCAAACGAAAAATTTCTCACCCCAGTCAGGAAAAAAAAATAATTCCTACCTTGTCAGATGAAAGAATTTCTTCCTAACCAAGCTGAAAAATTTCTCATTACAGCCAAACGAAAAATTTCTCACCTCAGTCAGGTTAAAAAAAATCCTACCTGGTCAGATGAAAATTTTTCTTCCTAACCAAGCTGAAAAATTTCTCATTACAGCCAAACGAAAAATTTCTCACCCCAGTCAGGTAAAAAAAATTCCTACCTGGCCAGATGAAAAATTAAAATATTCGACTCCAATGGGATTCGAACCCGGGACCTCTACATCGCAAAGCGAGTGCTCTACCGCGTTGCTATTGAGGCTAACTTGTACGACAAGGCAGTACAAACACCCCTTATACACATCGCGGCTACACCAGTTGAAAAAAATTTCTTCCTAACCAAGCTGAAAAATTTCTCATTACAGCCAAACGAAAAATTTCTCAACCGGGTCAGGTAAAAAAAAATGTCCTACCTGGTCAGATGAAAGAATTTCTTCCTAACCAAGCTGAAAAATTTCTCATTACAGCCAAGCTAAAAATTTCTCACCCAAGTCAGGTTAAAAAAATCCTTCCTGGTCAGATGAAAATATTTCTTCCTAACAAAGCTGAAAAATTTCTCATTACAGCCAAACGAAAAATTTCTCACCCCAGTCAGGTAAAACAAATTCCTACCTGGCCAGATGAAAAATTAAAATATTCGACTCCAATGGGATTCGAATCCGGGCCCTCTACATCGCAAAGCGAGTGCTCTACCGCGTCGCTATTGAGGCTAACTTGTACGACAAGGCAGTTCAAACATCCCTTATACACATCGCGGCTACACCAGTTGAAAAAATTTCTTCCTAACCAAGCTGAAAAATTTCCCATTGCAGCCAAACGAAAGTTTTTCATCCCAGTCAGGAAAAAAAAATCCTACCGGGTAAGATGAAAGAATTTCTTCCTAACCGAGCTGAAAAATTTCTCATTACAGCCAAACAAAAGATTTTTCATCCCAGTCAGGTAAAAAAAAATTCCTACCTAGTCAGATGAAAGAATTTCTTCCTAACCAAGCTGAAAAATTTCTCATTACAGCCAAACGAAAAATTTCTCACCCGGGTCAGGTAAAAAAAATTCCTACCTGGTCAGATGAAAGAATTTCTTCCTAACCAAGCTGAAAAATTTCTCATTACAGCCAAACGAAAAATTTCTCAACCCAGTCAGGTAAAATAAAATTTCCAACCTGGTCAGATGAAAATATTTCTTCCTAACCAAGCTGAAAAATTTCTCATTACAGCCAAGCGAAAGATTTCTCACCCCAGTCAGGTAAAAAAATTTTCTACCTGGCCAAATGAAAAATTAAAATATTCGACGCCAATGAGATTCGAACCCGGGACCTCTACATCCCAAAGCGAGTGCTTTACCACGTCGCTATTGAGGCAAACTTGCTCGACAAGGCAGTACAAACATCCCTTATACACATCGCGGCTACACCAGCTGAAAAAATTTCTTCCTAACCAAGCTGAAAATTTTCTCATTCCAGCCAAACAAAAGATTTTTCTTCCCAGTCAGGTAAAAAAATTTCCTACCTGGTCAGATGAAAGAATTTCTTCCTAACCAAGCTAAAAATTTCTCATTACAGCTAAACGAAAAATGTCTCACCCGGGTCAGGTAAAAAAAAATTCCTACCTGGTCAGATGAAAGAATTTCTTCCTAACCAAGCTGAAAAATTTATTATTACAGCCAAACGAAAAATTTCTCATCCGGGTCAGGTAAAAAAAAATTCCTACCTGGTCAGATGAAAGAATTTCTTCCTAACCAAGCTGAAAAATTTTCATTACAGCCAAACGAAAAATTTCTCACCCCAGTCAGGTAAAAGAAAAATTCTTCCTGGTCAGATGAAAATATTTCTTCCTAACCAAGCTGAAAAATTTCTCATTACAGCCAAACGAAAAATTTCTCACCCCAGTCAGGTAAAAAAATTTCCTACCTGGCCAAATATATTTAAATATTCGACTCCAATGGGATTCGAACCCGGGACCTCTACATCCCAAAGCGAGTGCTCTACCACGTCGCTATTGAGGCTAACTTGTACGACAAGGCAGTACAAACACCCCTTATACACATCGCGGCTACACCAGTTGAAGAAATTTCTTCCTAACCAAGCTGAAAAATTTCTCATTACAGCCAAACGAAAGATTTTATATTCCAGTCAGGTAAAAAAAATTATACCTGGGCAGATGAAAGAATATCTTCCTTACCAAGCTGAAAAATTTCTCATTACAGCCAAACGAAAAATTTCTCACCCAAGTCAGGTTAAAAACAAGAGCCGTCAGAGACGGATTATGCTCCCCGAATTAGGCATTGTCACAAAAACAAGAGCCATGTTGGACATGGACATCCCCCGCCACAAAAGCTTGATTGTAAACTGAAGCTTAATAGATTAAAGATTCTTTTGTACTGTTAGCAAGCAAGAGTTATAGTTCTGGTGTATTGCACTTCTCCTCCATGAGATATATCCAACCATAAAGTTTCAAGTTGATAGCTATTATACTTTAGGAGATATGCTCCAGACAAAATCTATGTATCGAAAATAACAAAGGGCAATAACTCCAAAATTATGCAAGTAAGAGTTGTAGTTCTGGTGCACTGCACTTCTCCTCCATGAGATCTATCCACCCATAAAGTTTCAAGTTGATAGCTATTATACTTTAGGAGATATGCTCCAGATAAAATCTAAGTATCAAAAATAACAAAGGGCACTAACTCCAAAATTATGCAAGTAAGAGTTGTAGTTCTTGTGCACTGCACTTCTCCTCCATAAGATCTATCCACCCATAAAGTTTCAAGTTGATAGCTATTACACTTTAGGAGATATTTCTTCCTAACCAAGCTGAAAAATTTCTCATTACAGCCAAACGAAAAATTTCTCCCCGGGTCAGGTAAAAAAAATTTCCTACCTGGTCAGATGAAAGAATTTCTTCCTAATCAAGCTGAAAAATTTCTCATTACAGCCAAACGAAAAATTTCTCAACCCAGTCAGGTTAAAAAAAATTCCTACCTGGTCAGATGAAAATATTTCTTCCTAACCAAGCTGAAAAATTTCTCATTACAAAGGAAATTTCTCACCCCAGTCAGGTAAAAAAATTTCCTACCTGGCCAAATGAAAAATAAAAATATTCGACTCCAATGGGATTCGAACCCGGGACCTCTACATCCCAAAGCGAGTGCTTTACCACGTCGCTATTGAGGCTAACTTGTACGACAAGGCAGTACAAACATCCCTTATACACATCGCGGCTACACCAGTTGAAAAAAATTTCTTCCTAACCAAGCTGAAAAATTTCTCATTACAGCCAAACAAAAGATTTTTCATCCCAGTCAGGTAAAAAAAAATTCCTACCTGGTCAGATGAAAGAATTTCTTCCTAACCAAGCTGAAAAATTTTTCATTACAGCCAAACGTAAAAATTTCTCACCCCAGTCAGGTAAAAAAAAAATAATTCCTACCTGGTCAGATGAAAGAATTTCTTCCTAACCAAGCTGAAAAATTTCTCATTACAGCCAAACGAAAAATTTCTCACCTCAGTCAGGTAAAAAAAAAATTCCTACCTGGTCAGATGAAAATTTTTCTTCCTAACCAAGCTGAAAAATTTCTCATTACAGCCAAACGAAAAATTTCTCACCCCAGTCAGGTAAAAAAAATTCCTACCTGGCCAAATGAAAAATTAAAATATTCGACTCCAATGGGATTCGAACCCGGGACCTCTACATCGCAAAGCGAGTGATCTACCGCGTCGCTATTGAGGCTAACTTGTACGACAAGGCAGTACAAACATCCCTTATACACATCGCGGCTACACCAGTTGAAAAAATTTCTTCCTTACCAAGCTGAAAATTTTCTCATTACAGCCAAACGAAAGATTTTTCATCCCAGTCAGGTAAAAAAAAATTCCTACCTGGTCAGATGAAAGAATTTCTTTCTAACCAAGCTAAAAAATTTCTCATTACAGCCAAACGAAAAATTTCTGACCCGGGTCAGGTAAAAAAAAAATTCCTACCTGGTCAGATGAAAGAATTTCTTCCTAACCAAGCTGAAAAATTTCTCATTACAGCCAAACGAAAAATTTCTCATCCGGGTCAGGTAAAAAAAAATTCATATCTGGTCAGATGAAAGAATTTCTTCCTAACCAAGCTGAAAAATTTCTCATTACAGCCAAACGAAAAATTTCTCACCCCAGTCAGGTAAAAAAAAAAATTCCTACCTGGTCAGATGAAAATATTTCTTCCTAACCAAGCTGAAAAATTTCTCATTACAGCAAAACGAAAGATTTCTCACCCCAGTCAGGTAAAAAAATTTCCTACCTGGCCAAATGAAAAATTAAAATATTCGACTCCAATGGGATTCGAACCCGGGACCTCTACATCCCAAAGCGAGTGCTTTACCACGTCGCTATTGAGGCAAACTTGCTCGACAAGGCAGTACAAACATCCCTTATACACATCGCGGCTACACCAGTTGAAAAAATTTCTTCCTAACCAAGCTGAAAATTTTCTCATTCCAGCCAAACAAAAGATTTTTCTTCCCAGTCAGGTAAAAAAAAATTCCTACCTGGTCAGATGAAAGAATTTCTTCCTAACCAAGCTAAATATTTCTCATTACAGCTAAACGAAAAATGTCTCACCCGGGTCAGGTAAAAAAAATTTCCTACCTAGTCAGATGAAAGAATTTCTTCCTAACCAAGCTGAAAAATTTCTTATTACAGCCAAACGAAAAATTTCTCATCCGGGTCAGGTTAAAAAAAAAATTCCTACCTGGTCAGATGAAAGAATTTCTTCCTAACCAAGCCGAAAAATTTTCATTACAGCCAAACGAAAAATTTCTCACCCCAGTCAGGTAAAAGGAAAATTCTTCCTGGTCAGATGAAAATATTTCTTCCTAACCAAGCTGAAAAATTTCTCATTACAGCAAAACGAAAGATTTCTCACCCCAGTCAGGTAAAAAAATTTCCTACCTGGCCAAATGAAAAATTAAAATATTCGACTCCAATGGGATTCGAACCCGGGACCTCTACATCCCAAAGCGAGTGCTTTACCACGTCGCTATTGAGGCAAACTTGCTCGACAAGGCAGTACAAACATCCCTTATACACATCGCGGCTACACCAGTTGAAAAAATTTCTTCCTAACCAAGCTGAAAATTTTCTCATTCCAGCCAAACAAAAGATTTTTCTTCCCAGTCAGGTAAAAAAAAATTCCTACCTGGTCAGATGAAAGAATTTCTTCCTAACCAAGCTAAATATTTCTCATTACAGCTAAACGAAAAATGTCTCACCCGGGTCAGGTAAAAAAAATTTCCTACCTAGTCAGATGAAAGAATTTCTTCCTAACCAAGCTGAAAAATTTCTTATTACAGCCAAACGAAAAATTTCTCATCCGGGTCAGGTTAAAAAAAAAATTCCTACCTGGTCAGATGAAAGAATTTCTTCCTAACCAAGCCGAAAAATTTTCATTACAGCCAAACGAAAAATTTCTCACCCCAGTCAGGTAAAAGGAAAATTCTTCCTGGTCAGATGAAAATATTTCTTCCTAACCAAGCTGAAAAATTTCTCATTACAGCCAAACGAAAAGTTTCTCACCCCAGTCAGGTAAAAAAATTTCCTACCTGGCCAAATATATTAAAATATTCGACTCCAATGGGATTCGAACCCGGGACCTCTACATCCCAAAGCGAGTGCTCTACCACGTCGCTATTGAGGCTAACTTGTACGACAAGGCAGTACAAACACCCCTTATACACATCGCGGCTACACCAGTTGAAGAAATTTCTTCCTAACCAAGCTGAAAAATTTCTCATTACAGCCAAACGAAAGATTTTATATTCCAGTCAGGTAAAAAAAAATATACCTGGTCAGATGAAAGAATTTCTTCCTTACCAAGCTGAAAAATTTCTCATTACAGCCAAACGAAAGATTTTATATTCCAGTCAGGTAAAAAAAAAATTATACCTGGGCAGATGAAAGAATATCTTCCTTACCAAGCTGAAAAATTTCTCATTACAGCCAAACGAAAAATTTCTCACCCAAGTCAGGTTAAAAACAAGAGCCGTCAGAGACGGATTATGCTCCCCGAATTAGGCATTGTCACAAAAACAAGAGCCATGTTGGACATGGACATCCCCCGCCACAAAAGCTTGATAGTAAACTGAAGCTTAATAGATTAAAGATTCTTTTGTACTGTTAGCAAGCAAGAGTTATAGTTCTGGTGTATTGCACTTCTCCTCCATGAGATATATCCAACCATAAAGTTTCAAGTTGATAGCTATTATACTTTAGGAGATATGCTCCAGACAAAATCTATGTATCGAAAATAACAAAGGGCAATAACTCCAAAATTATGCAAGTAAGAGTTGTAGTTCTGGTGCACTGCACTTCTCCTCCATGAGATCTATCCACCCATAAAGTTTCAAGTTGATAGCTATTATACTTTAGGAGATATGCTCCAGATATAATCTAAGTATCAAAAATAACAAAGGGCACTAACTCCAAAATTATGCAAGTAAGAGTTGTAGTTCTTGTGCACTGCACTTCTCCTCCATAAGATCTATCCCCCCATAAAGTTTCAAGTTGATAGCTATTACACTTTAGGAGATATTTCTTCCTAACCAAGCTGAAAAATTTCTCATTACAGCCAAACGAAAAATTTCTCCCCGGGTCAGGTAAAAAAAATTTCCTACCTGGTCAGATGAAAGAATTTCTTCCTAATCAAGCTGAAAAATTTCTCATTACAGCCAAACGAAAAATTTCTCAACCCAGTCAGGTAAAAAAAATTTCCTACCTGGTCAGATGAAAATATTTCTTCCTAACCAAGCTGAAAAATTTCTCATTACAAAGGAAATTTCTCACCCCAGTCAGGTAAAAAAATTTCCTACCCGGCCAAATGAAAAATAAAAATATTCGACTCCAATGGGATTCGAACCCGGGACCTCTACATCCCAAAGCGAGTGCTTTACCACGTCGCTATTGAGGCTAACTTGTACGACAAGGCAGTACAAACACCCCTTATACACATCGCGGCTACACCAGTTGAAAAAATTTCTTCCTAACCAAGCTGAAAAACTTCTCATTACAGCCAAACGAAAAATTTCTCACCCCAGTCAGGTAAAAAAAAAAATAATTCCTACCTGGTCAGATGAAAGAATTTCTTCCTAACCAAGCTGAAAAATTTCTCATTACAGCCAAACGAAAAATTTCTCACCTCAGTCAGGTTAAAAAAAATCCTACCTGGTCAGATGAAAATTTTTCTTCCTAACCAAGCTGAAAAATTTCTCATTACAGCCAAACGAAAAATTTCTCACCCCAGTCAGGTAAAAAAAAAATAATTCCTACCTGGTCAGATGAAAGAATTTCTTCCTAACCAAGCTGAAAAATTTCTCATTACAGCCAAACGAAAAATTTCTCACCGCAGTCAGATAAAAAAAAAAATAATTCCTACCTGGTCAGATGAAAGAATTTCTTCCTAACCAAGCTGAAAAATTTCTCATTACAGCCAAACGAAAAATTTCTCACCTCAGTCAGGTTAAAAAAAATCCTACCTGGTCAGATGAAAATTTTTCTTCCTAACCAAGCTGAAAAATTTCTCATTACAGCCAAACGAAAAATTTCTCACCCCAGTCAGGTAAAAAAAATTCCTACCTGGCCAGATGAAAAATTAAAATATTCGACTCCAATGGGATTCAAACCCGGGACCTCTACATCGCAAAGCGAGTGCTCTACCGCGTCGCTATTGAGGCTAACTTGTACGACACGGCAGTACAAACACCCCTTATACACATCGCGGCTACACCAGTTGAAAAAAATTTCTTCCTAACCAAGCTGAAAAATTTCTCATTACAGCCAAACGAAAAATTTCTCAACCGGGTCAGGTAAAAAAAAATGTCCTACCTGGTCAGATGAAAGAATTTCTTCCTAACCAAGCTGAAAAATTTCTCATTACAGCCAAACGAAAAATTTCTCACCCAAGTCAGGTTAAAAAAATCCTTCCTGGTCAGATGAAAGAATTTCTTCCTAACCAAGCTGAAAAATTTCTCATTACAGCCAAACGAAAAATTTCTCACCCCAGTCAGGTAAAAAAAATTCCTACCTGGCCAGATGAAAAATTAAAATATTCGACTCCAATGGGATTCGAATCCGGGCCCTCTACATCGCAAAGCGAGTGCTCTACCGCGTCGCTATTGAGGCTAACTTGTACGACAAGGCAGTTCAAACATCCCTTATACACATCGCGGCTACACCAGTTGAAAAAATTTCTTCCTAACCAAGCTGAAAAATTTCCCATTACAGCCAAACGAAAGTTTTTCATCCCAGTCAGGAAAAAAAAAATCCTACCGGGTAAGATGAAAGAATTTCTTCCTAACCGAGCTGAAAAAATTCTCATTACAGCCAAACAAAAGATTTTTCATCCCAGTCAGGTAAAGAAAAATTCCTACCTAGTCAGATGAAAGAATTTCTTCCTAACCAAGCTGAAAAATTTCTCATTACAGCCAAACGAAAAATTTCTCACCCGGGTCAGGTAAAAAAAATTCCTACCTGGTCAGATGAAAGAATTTCTTCCTAACCAAGCTGAAAAATTTCTCATTACAGCCAAACGAAAAATTTCTCAACCCAGTCAGGTAAAATAAAATTTCCAACCTGGTCAGATGAAAATATTTCTTCCTTACCAAGCTGAAAAATTTCTCATTACAGCCAAGCGAAAGATTTCTCACCCCAGTCAGGTAAAAAAATTTCTACCTGGCCAAATGAAAAATTAAAATATTCGACGCCAATGGGATTCGAACCCGGGACCTCTACATCCCAAAGCGATTGCTTTACCACGCCGCTATTGAGGCAAACTTGCTCGACAAGGCAGTACAAACATCCCTTATACACATCGCGGCTACACCAGTTGAAAAAATTTCTTCCTTACCAAGCTGAAAATTTTCTCATTACAGCCTAACGAAAGATTTTTCATCCCAGTCAGGTAAAAAAAAAATTCCTACCTGGTCAGATGAAAGAATTTCTTTCTAACCAAGCTAAAAAATTTCTCATTACAGCCAAACGAAAAATTTCTGACCCGGGTCAGGTAAAAAAAAAATTCCTACCTGGTCAGATGAAAGAATTTCTTCCTAACCAAGCTGAAAAATTTCTCATTACAGCCAAACGAAAAATTTCTCATCCGGGTCAGGTAAAAAAAATTCCTATCTGGTCAGATGAAAGAATTTCTTCCTAACCAAGCTGAAAAATTTCTCATTACAGCCAAACGAAAAATTTCTCACCCCAGTCAGGTAAAAAAAAAATTTCTACCTGGTCAGATGAAGAAATTTCTTCCTAACCAAGCTGAAAAATTTCTCATTACAGCAAAACGAAAGATTTCTCACCCCAGTCAGGTAAAAAAATTTCCTACCTGGCCAAATGAAAAATTAAAATATTCGACTCCAATGGGATTCGAACCCGGGACCTCTACATCCCAAAGCGAGTGCTTTACCACGTCGCTATTGAGGCAAACTTGCTCGACAAGGCAGTACAAACATCCCTTATACACATCGCGGCTACACCAGTTGAAAAAATTTCTTCCTAACCAAGTTGAAAATTTTCTCATTCCAGCCAAACAAAAGATTTTTCTTCCCAGTCAGGTAAAAAAAAATTCCTACCTGGTCAGATGAAAGAATTTCTTCCTAACCAAGCTGAAAAATTTCTCATTACAGCTAAACGAAAAATGTCTCACCCGGGTCAGGTAAAAAAAATTTCCTACCTGGTCAGATGAAAGAATTTCTTCCTAACCAAGCTGAAAAATTTCTTATTACAGCCAAACGAAAAATTTCTCATCCGGGTCAGGTAAAAAAAAAATAATTCCTACCTGGTCAGATGAAAGAATTTCTTCCTAACCAAGCTGAAAAATTTTCATTACAGCCAAACGAAAAATTTCTCACCCCAGTCAGGTAAAAGAAAAATTCTTCCTGGTCAGATGAAAATATTTCTTCCTAACCAAGCTGAAAAATTTCTCATTACAGCCAAACGAAAAGTTTCTCACCCCAGTCAGGTAAAAAAATTTCCTACCTGGCCAAATATATTAAAATATTCGACTCCAATGGGATTCGAACCCGGGACCTCTACATCCCAAAGCGAGTGCTCTACCACGTAGCTATTGAGGCTAACTTGTACGACAAGGCAGTACAAACACCCCTTATCCACATCGCGGCTACACCAGTTGAAGAAATTTCTTCCTAACCAAGCTGAAAAATTTCTCATTACAGCCAAACGAAAGATTTTATATTCCAGTCAGGTAAAAAAAAATTATACCTGGTCAGATGAAAGAATTTCTTCCTTACCAAGCTGAAAAATTTCTCATTACAGCCAAACGAAAAATTTCTCACCCGGGTCAGGTAAAAAAAAATGTCCTACCTGGTCAGATGAAAGAATTTCTTCCTAACCAAGCTGAAAAATTTCTCATTACAGCCAAACGAAAAATTTCTCACCCAAGTCAGGTTAAAAACAAGAGCCGTCAGAGACGGATTATGCTCCCCGAATTAGGCATTGTCACAAAAACAAGAGCCATGTTGGACATGGACATCCCCCGCCACAAAAGCTTGATAGTAAACTGAAGCTTAATAGATTAAAGATTCTTTTGTACTGTTAGCAAGCAAGAGTTATAGTTCTGGTGTATTGCACTTCTCCTCCATGAGATATATCCAACCATAAAGTTTCAAGTTGATAGTTATTATACTTTAGGAGATATGCTCCAGACAAAATCTATGTATCGAAAATAACAAAGGGCAATAACTCCAAAATTATGCAAGTAAGAGTTGTAGTTCTGGTGCACTGCACTTCTCCTCCATGAGATCTATCCACCCATAAAGTTTCAAGTTGATAGCTATTATACTTTAGGAGATATGCTCCAGATATAATCTAAGTATCAAAAATAACAAAGGGCACTAACTCCAAAATTATGCAAGTAAGAGTTGTAGTTCTTGTGCACTGCACTTCTCCTCCATAAGATCTATCCACCCATAAAGTTTCAAGTTGATAGCTATTACACTTTAGGAGATATTTCTTCCTAACCAAGCTGAAAAATTTCTCATTACAGCCAAACGAAAAATTTCTCCCCGGGTCAGGTAAAAAAAATTTCCTACCTGGTCAGATGAAAGAATTTCTTCCTAATCAAGCTGAAAAATTTCTCATTACAGCCAAACGAAAAATTTCTCAACCCAGTCAGGTAAAAAAAATTTCCTACCTGGTCAGATGAAAATATTTCTTCCTAACCAAGCTGAAAAATTTCTCATTACAAAGGAAATTTCTCACCCCAGTCAGGTAAAAAAATTTCCTACCTGGCCAAATGAAAAATAAAAATATTCGACTCCAATGGGATTCGAACCCGGGACCTCTACATCCCAAAGCGAGTGTTTTACCACGTCGCTATTGAGGCTAACTTGTACGACAAGGCAGTACAAACACCGCTTATACACATCGCGGCTACACCAGTTGAAAAAATTTCTTCCTAACCAAGCTGAAAAATTTCTCATTACAGCCAAACAAAAGATTTTTCATCCCAGTCAGGTAAAAAAAAATTCCTACCTGGTCAGATGAAAGAATTTCTTCCTAACCAAGCTGAAAAACTTCTCATTACAGCCAAACGAAAAATTTCTCACCCGGGTCAGGTAAAAAAAAATTCCTACCTGGTCAGATGAAAGAATTTCTTCCTAACCAAGCTGAAAAATTTCTCATTACAGCCAAACGAAAAATTTCTCACTCCAGTCAGGTAAAAAAAAATTCCTACCTGGTCAGATGAAAATATTTCTTCCTAACCAAGCTGAAAAATTTCTCATTACAGCAAAACGAAAGATTTCTCACCCCAGTCAGGTAAAAAAATTTCCTACCTGGCCAAATGAAAAATTAAAATATTCGACTCCAATGGGATTCGAACCCGGGACCTCTACATCCCAAAGCGAGTGCTTTACCACGTCGCTATTGAGGCAAACTTGCTCGACAAGGCAGTACAAACATCCCTTATACACATCGCGGCTACACTAGTTGAAAAAATTTCTTCCTAACCAAGTTGAAAATTTTCTCATTCCAGCCAAACAAAAGATTTTTCTTCCCAGTCAGGTAAAAAAATGTCCTACCTGGTCAGATGAAAGAATTTCTTCCTAACCAAGCTAAAAATTTCTCATTACAGCTAAACGAAAAATTTCTCATCCGGGTCAGGTAAAAAAAAATTCCTACCTGGTCAGATGAAAGAATTTCTTCCTAACCAAGCTGAAAAATTTTCATTACAGCCAAACGAAAAATTTCTCACCCCAGTCAGGTAAAAGAAAAATTCTTCCTGGTCAGATGAAAATATTTCTTCCTAACCAAGCTGAAAAATTTCTCATTACAGCCAAACGAAAAGTTTCTCACCCGGGTCAGGTAAAAAAAAATTCCTACCTGGTCAGATGAAAGAATTTCTTCCTAACCAAGCTGAAAAATTTTCATTACAGCCAAACGAAAAATTTCTCACCCCAGTCAGGTAAAAGAAAAATTCTTCCTGGTCAGATGAAAATATTTCTTCCTAACCAAGCTGAAAAATTTCTCATTACAGCCAAACGAAAAGTTTCTCACCCCAGTCAGGTAAAAAAATTTCCTACCTGGCCAAATATATTAAAATATTCGACTCCAATGGGATTCGAACCCGGGACCTCTACATCCCAAAGCGAGTGCTCTACCACGTCGCTATTGAGGCTAACTTGTACGACAAGGCAGTACAAACACCCCTTATCCACATCGCGGCTACACCAGTTGAAGAAATTTCTTCCTAACCAAGCTGAAAAATTTCTCATTACAGCCAAACGAAAGATTTTATATTCCAGTCTGGTAAAAAAAAATTATACCTGGTCAGATGAAAGAATTTCTTCCTTACCAAGCTGAAAAATTTCTCATTACAGCCAAACGAAAAATTTCTCACCCGGGTCAGGTAAAAAAAAATGTCCTACCTGGTCAGATGAAAGAATTTCTTCCTAACCAAGCTGAAAAATTTCTCATTACAGCCAAACGAAAAATTTCTCACCCAAGTCAGGTTAAAAACAAGAGCCGTCAGAGACGGATTATGCTCCCCGAATTAGGCATTGTCACAAAAACAAGAGCCATGTTGGACATGGACATCCCCCGCCACAAAAGCTTGATAGTAAACTGAAGCTTAATAGATTAAAGATTCTTTTGTACTGTTAGCAAGCAAGAGTTATAGTTCTGGTGTATTGCACTTCTCCTCCATGAGATATATCCAACCATAAAGTTTCAAGTTGATAGCTATTATACTTTAGGAGATATGCTCCAGACAAAATCTATGTATCGAAAATAACAAAGGGCAATAACTCCAAAATTATGCAAGTAAGAGTTGTAGTTCTGGTGCACTGCACTTCTCCTCCATGAGATCTATCCACCAATAAAGTTTCAAGTTGATAGCTATTATACTTTAGGAGATATGCTCCAGATATAATCTAAGTATCAAAAATAACAAAGGGCACTAACTCCAAAATTATGCAAGTAAGAGTTGTAGTTCTTGTGCACTGCACTTCTCCTCCATAAGATCTATCCACCCATAAAGTTTCAAGTTGATAGCTATTACACTTTAGGAGATATTTCTTCCTAACCAAGCTGAAAAATTTCTCATTACAGCCAAACGAAAAATTTTTCCCCGGGTCAGGTAAAAAAAAATTCCTACCTGGTCAGATGAAAGAATTTCTTCCTAATCAAGCTGAAAAATTTCTCATTACAGCCAAACGAAAAATTTCTCAACCCAGTCAGGTTAAAAAAATTTCCTACCTGGTCAGATGAAAATATTTCTTCCTAACCAAGCTGAAAAAATTCTCATTACAAAGGAAATTTCTCATCCCAGTCAGGTAAAAAAAATTTCCTACCTGGCCAAATGAAAAATAAAAATATTCGACTCCAATGGGATTCGAACCCGGGACCTCTACATCCCTAAGCGAGTGCTCTATTACGTCGCTATTGAGGCTAACTTGTACGACAAGGCAGTACAAACACCCCTTATACACATCGCGGCTACACCAGTTGAAGAAATTTCTTCCTAACCAAGCTGAAAAATTTCTCATTACAGCCAAACAAAAGATTTTTCATCCCAGTCAGGTAAAAAAAAATTCCTACCTGGTCAGATGAAAGAATTTCTTCCTAACCAAGCTGAAAAATTTTTCATTACAGCCAAACGTAAAAATTTCTCACCCAAGTCAGGTAAAAAAAAAATAATTCCTACCTGGTCAGATGAAAGAATTTCTTCCTAACCAAGCTGAAAAATTTCTCATTACAGCCAAACGAAAAATTTCTCACCTCAGTCAGGTTAAAAAAAATCCTACCTGGTCAGATGAAAATTTTTCTTCCTAACCAAGCTGAAAAATTTCTCATTACAGCCAAACGAAAAATTTCTCACCCCAGTCAGGTAAAAAAATTCCTACCTGGCCAGATGAAAAATTAAAATATTCGACTCCAATGAGATTCGAACCCGGGACCTCTACATCGCAAAGCGAGTGCTCTACCGCGTCGCTATTGAGGCTAACTTGTACGACAAGGCAGTACAAACACCCCTTATACACATCGCGGCTACACCAGTTGAAAAAAAATTCTTCCTAACCAAGCTGAAAAATTTCCCATTACAGCCAAACGAAAAATTTCTCAACCGGGTCAGGTAAAAAAAATGTCCTACCTGGTCAGATGAAAGAATTTCTTCCTAACCAAGCTGAAAAATTTCTCATTACAGCCAAACGAAAAATTTCTCACCCAAGTCAGGTTAAAAAAATCCTTCCTGGTCAGATGAAAATATTTCTTCCTAACAAAGCTGAAAAATTTCTCATTACAGCCAAACGAAAAATTTCTCACCCCAGTCAGGTAAAAAAAACTCCTACCTGGCCAGATGAAAAATTAAAATATTCGACTCCAATGGGATTCGAATCCGGGCCCTCTACATCGCAAAGCGAGTGCTCTACCGCGTCGCTATTGAGGCTAACTTGTACGACAAGGCAGTTCAAACATCCCTTATACACATCGCGGCTACACCAGTTGAAAAAATTTCTTCCTAACCAAGCTGAAAAAATTCCCATTACAGCCAAACGAAAGTTTTTCATCCCAGTCAGGAAAAAAAAAATCCTACCGGGTAAGATGAAAGAATTTCTTCCTAACCGAGCTGAAAAATTTCTCATTACAGCCAAACAAAAGATTTTTCATCCCAGTCAGGTAAAAAAAAATTCCTACCTAGTCAGATGAAAGAATTTCTTCCTAACCAAGCTGAAAAATTTCTCATTACAGCCAAACGAAAAATTTCTCACCCGGGTCAGGTAAAAAAAATTCCTACCTGGTCAGATGAAAGAATTTCTTCCTAACCAAGCTGAAAAATTTCTCATTACAGCCAAACGAAAAATTTCTCAACCCAGTCAGGTAAAATAAAATTTCCAACCTGGTCAGATGAAAATATTTCTTCCTAACCAAGCTGAAAAATTTCTCATTACAGCCAAGCGAAAGATTTCTCACCCCAGTCAGGTAAAAAAATTTTCTACCTGGCCAAATGAAAAATTAAAATATTCGACGCCAATGAGATTCGAACCCGGGACCTCTACATCCCAAAGCGAGTGCTTTACCACGTCGCTATTGAGGCAAACTTGCTCGACAAGGCAGTACAAACATCCCTTATACACATCGCGGCTACACCAGTTGAAAAAATTTCTTCCTTACCAAGCTGAAAATTTTCTCATTACAGCCAAACGAAAGATTTTTCATCCCAGTCAGGTAAAATAAAAATCCTACCTGGTCAGATGAAAGAATTTCTTTCTAACCAAGCTCAAAAATTTCTCATTACAGCCAAACGAAAAAATTCTGACCCCAGTCAGGTAAAAAAAAATTCCTACCTGGTCAGATGAAAATATTTCTTCCTAACCAAGCTGAAAAATTTCTCATTACAGCAAAACGAAAGATTTCTCACCCCAGTCAGGTAAAAAAATTTCCTACCTGGCCAAATGAAAAATTAAAATATTCGACTCCAATGGGATTCGAACCCGGGACCTCTACATCCCAAAGCGAGTGCTTTACCACGTCGCTATTGAGGCAAACTTGCTCGACAAGGCAGTACAAACATCCCTTATACACATCGAGGCTACACCAGTTGAAAAAATTTCTACATACAAAAAATATTACAGCCAAACGAAAGATTTCTCACCCGGGTCAGGTAAAAAAAAATCCTTCCTGGTCAGATGAAAGAATTTCTTCCTAACCAAGCTGAAAAATTTCTTATTACAGCCAAACGAAAAATTTCTCATCCGGGTCAGGTAAAAAAAAATTCCTACCTGGTCAGATGAAAGAATTTCTTCCTAACCAAGCTGAAAAATTTTCATTACAGCCAAACGAAAAATTTCTCACCCCAGTCAGGTAAAAGAAAAATTCTTCCTGGTCAGATGAAAATATTTCTTCCTAACCAAGCTGAAAAATTTCTCATTACAGCCAAACGAAAAGTTTCTCACCCCAGTCAGGTAAAAAAAATTTCCTACCTGGCCAAATATATTAAAATATTCGACTCCAATGGGATTCGAACCCGGGACCTCTACATCCCAAAGCGAGTGCTCTACCACGTCGCTATTGAGGCTAACTTGTACGACAAGGCAGTACAAACACCCCTTATCCACATCGCGGCTACACCAGTTGAAGAAATTTCTTCCTAACCAAGCTGAAAAATTTCTCATTACAGCCAAACGAAAGATTTTATATTCCAGTCAGGTAAAAAAAAATTCCTACCTGGTCAGATGAAAGAATTTCTTCCTTACCAAGCTGAAAAATTTCTCATTACAGCCAAACGAAAAATTTCTCACCCGGGTCAGGTAAAAAAAAATGTCCTACCTGGTCAGATGAAAGAATTTCTTCCTAACCAAGCTGAAAAATTTCTCATTACAGCCAAACGAAAAATTTCTCACCCAAG
Source organism: Fragum whitleyi (assembly GCA_948146395.1). Lineage (NCBI taxonomy): Eukaryota > Metazoa > Mollusca > Bivalvia > Cardiida > Cardiidae > Fragum > Fragum whitleyi. The sequence continues at coordinate 34,489,873 of OX411543.1, forward strand.
TCAGGTTAAAAACAAGAGCCGTCAGAGACGGATTATGCTCCCCGAATTAGGCATTGTCACAAAAACAAGAGCCATGTTGGACATGGACATCCCCCGCCACAAAAGCTTGATAGTAAACTGAAGCTTAATAGATTAAAGATTCTTTTGTACTGTTAGCAAGCAAGAGTTATAGTTCTGGTGTATTGCACTTCTCCTCCATGAGATATATCCAACCATAAAGTTTCAAGTTGATAGCTATTATACTTTAGGAGATATGCTCCAGACAAAATCTATGTATCGAAAATAACAAAGGGCAATAACTCCAAAATTATGCAAGTAAGAGTTGTAGTTCTGGTGCACTGCACTTCTCCTCCATGAGATCTATCCACCCATAAAGTTTCAAGTTGATAGCTATTATACTTTAGGAGATATGCTCCAGATATAATCTAAGTATCAAAAATAACAAAGGGCACTAACTCCAAAATTATGCAAGTAAGAGTTGTAGTTCTTGTGCACTGCACTTCTCCTCCATAAGATCTATCCACCCATAAAGTTTCAAGTTGATAGCTATTACACTTTAGGAGATATGCTCTGTGGTCAGATTTCAAAGACTCAAATAAGCTGTTATCTTATACAGCTATCATAAAGGTAACAAACATTAAACCCCCTTTTTGCATGACATATTTTAAGACACAAATTTCAAATAGTTTAGGGTAAAGGGCATCTGATTTGCTACTCAAATGTGAAATTTCATCAAATTCTGAGCATAAGACTAGGAGAAATGAAAGAATAACTGTATTTTACGCGATAACGTAAAGGTAACAAATATTAAGCCCCCTTTTTCCATGATATTTTTTTACGTTAATTTCAAATTGTTTATAGTAAAGGGCATCTGATTTGCTACTCAAATATGAAATTTCACTAAATTCTGACTGTTAGACTAGGAGAAATTTGGGAAAAACTGTTTTTTACCCTAAGTCCCCTTTTCCCGTGACGAGGCCTCAAATCCAAAAACCGTCACAGATGCATCATCACTATATCATAGGGAGTTCACATGGCAAGTTTCATTCAATTTGGCCCGAGGGTTATGGAGAAATAGGAAGGGACGGACGGACGGACGGAATTACGGACGTACGGACGGACGGACGGACGGACAGACAAAGCGGCGGCTATATGCTCTCCCTTCGGGGAGCATAAAAAATCCTACCTGGTCAGATGAAAATATTTCTTCCTTACAAAGCTGAAAAATTTCTCATTACAGCCAAACGAAACATTTCTCACCCGGGTCAGGTAAAAAAAAAATCCTACCTGGTCAGATGAAAAATTAAAATATTCGACTCGAATGGGATTCGAACCCGGGCCCTCTACATCGCAAAGCGAGTGCTCTACCGCGTCGCTATTGAGGCTAACTTGTACGACAAGGCAGTTCAAACACCCCTTATACACATCGCGGCTACACCAGTTGAAAAAAATTCTTCCTAACGAAACTGAAAAATTTCCCATTACAGCCAAACGAAAGATTTTTCATCCCAGTCAGGTAAAAAAAAAATTCCTACCTGGTAAGATGAAAGAATTTCTTCCTAACCAAGCTGAAAAATTTTTCATTACAGCCAAACAAAAGATTTTTCATCCAAGTCAGGTTAAAAAAAAATTCCTACCTGGTCAGATGAAAGAATTTCTTCCTAACCAAGCTGAAAAATTTCTCATTACAGCCAAACGAAAAATTTCTCACCCGGGTCAGGTAAAAAAAATTTCCTACCTGGTCAGATGAAAGAATTTCTTCCTAATCAAGCTGAAAAATTTCTCATTACAGCCAAACGAAAAATTTCTCAACCCAGTCAGGTAAAAAAAAATTCCTACCTGGTCAGATGAAAATATTTCTTCCTAACCAAACTGAAAAATTTCTCATTACAAAGGAAATTTCTCACACCAGTCAGTTAAAAAAATTTCCTACCTGGCCAAATGAAAAATTAAAATATTCGACTCCAATGGGATTCGAACCCAGGACCTCTACATCCCAAAGCGAGTGCTTTACCACGTCGCTATTGAGGCAAACTTGCACGACAAGGCAGTACAAACACCCCTTATACACATCGCGGCTACACCAGTTGAAAAAATTTCTTCCTAACCAAGCTGAAAATTTTCTCATTACAGCAAAACGAAATATTTCTCACCCGGCTTAAGTTAAAAATTTTCCTACCTGGTCAGATGAAAGAATTTCTTCCTAACCAAGCTGAAAAATTTCTCATTACAGCCAAACGAAAAATTTCTCACCCAAGTCAGGTTAAAAGAAATCCTACCTGGTCAGATGAAAATATTTCTTCCTAACAAAGCTGAAAAATTTCTCATTACAGCCAAACGAAAAATTTCTCACCCCAGTCAGGTAAAAAAAAATTTCTACCTGGTCAGATGAAAGAATTTCTTCCTAACCAAGCTGAAAAATTTCTCATTACAGCCAAACGAAAAATTTCTCACCCCAGTCAGGTAAAAAAAAAAATTCTACTTGGTCAGATGAAAGAATTTCTTCCTAACCAAGCTGAAAAATTTCTCATTACAGCCAAACGAAAAATTTCTCACCCCAGTCAGGTAAAAAAAATCCTACCTGGTCAGATGAAAATATTTCTTCCTAACCAAGCTAAAAAATTTCTAATTACCGCCAAACGAAAGATTTCTCACCCCAGTCAGGTAAAAAAATTTCCTACCTGGCCAGATGAAAAATTAAAATATTCGACTCCAATGGGATTCGAACCCGGGACCCGTCAGGTAAAAATATTTCCTACCTGGCCAGATGATATATTAAAAATTAATTGCTTACTTCATATTTTTATAAGAATACGGCGCAGTTAATACTGGAACAAGTGTAAAATCCCACCCACAATGCGCTTTTTTTGTTTTGTTATTTTGACTCCCAAAAATCAGTTTTGACCCTTTGGATTTTATGGCTACGGAATCAATGACTTCTCGATTTCTAGCACGAGCCCTACTGATAAGACGATTTATATATCGCTTCTGTCAATAAAATGATATTGACTGACTAATCAAATTTTTCATTTACAATAAGATGACTGTTGAACTCCAACGTTTTTCGCCATTTTGTTTCAATCATTTTTATTGATGAGAGACTTAAAAATCGTAGCTACAGCTCGAACAAAGTTGTATTGACGATGTTCAGGTTTTCCTCTGGTTTTCTAAATATATAATACGTACTTAGTGTTCTGTATGAAACAAATATCTAACGAGGTTTATGGAATTGATAATTGTCGAGGCTCTACCGAGACAATTATCTATTCCAACAACCGAGTTAGATATTTTTTTCATACAAAACACTTAGTACGTATTAGATTTATCCTATAACCTCTATTTGCCTTGTTTTCATCTATGTTTCTAACAGAAATGCAAGTTTCTAAAGATAGCCGCATTGTGTCATTGTTCTAAAAATATCCAAGTGATATCATAAAGAATATCATATGGGATGTAATCACACGGATATTTTTATAGTTATAAGATAATTTATTTTAAGTCTTTTATCATACATTTTGTAGATAAAAAACGTTTGAATATTTGCGTTAAGTGCCATGACGTAGGTCAAGGGGCGGGGTAAGCCGGCACAGGGGCCTGTTTAATTTGTTTGAATGGGGTTTACACTGCTTTCAACAATCTTTCAGTTATCTTGCGGCGGCTTAAACTCCTCCAGGTTCATGAATTATCTCCCCTTGAATTTAAGACATTTTTTCCTATTTGGGACAATGTACTTTTAATTTTGTGTCGCAAACGCCTCTTTCAATTTCCATTTAATAGAAATGATACATTATACAAACATATCTCACACGTTGAAGTTTTGGAAGACACAAAATTCAAGTCTCAACTCCCCCCAGGTTTATGAATCTCCCCTTGAACTTAAGACAATTTTTCTTATTGAACACGTATACTTGTAATTTTGTTTCCCAAATTTCCTCTTCAGTTTTTCTTTAATCAGTTTTCCTGTAATAGTTTGAAATTTGATACAAACATTTATCACATATAATGTTTTGCAAGACACAATGTTGAGGTCACAACTCCTCCTTGTTTTAGAACTATCTGCTCTTACACTTAGTACATTTTTTTTTCTTTTTTCGTTCACATATACTAGTAATTTTGTGTTACAAACTCCTCCTTCAGTTATCCTTCAATAGCATGAAAACATTTATCACATGTTTAGGTTTTGCAAGACGCAATTTAGAGGTCTCAAATCCCTCAGGTTCAAGAGTAATCTTTAGATTTGAAACATTTTTGCCTTCTTCTGTCAAAATATCTCATTCTCTGAAAGCACTTGCGGGGGAATGAAGTCACATACAGTGACAAGTTCTAGTTTACACTCTATAGGCCATAAATATGGCCCGATCTTCATGAAACTTGGTCAGAATGATTGCCAGGTCACAAGGATAAATCCTATTGAAAATAGGAAGGATCCATGTCATATCACGGGAGAAGGGGCCTTAATGCCAATGTTCTTGTTTACTCTCTAGAGGCCACAAATATGGCCCATTTTTCATGAAACTAGGACAGAATATTGGTCAGGTCATAAGGAAGAACCCCATTGAAAATGGGAAGGATCAATGTCATATCACGGGAAAAGGGACCTTAATGACAATGTTCTTGATTACACTCTAAGTCCACAAATATAGCCCAGTTTTCATGAAACTTGGTCAGAATTTTGGCCAGGTTATAGGGGTGAAACCTATTGAAAATGTCATATCACTGGAAAAGGGGCCTTACACTCTAGAAGCTACATTTCTGGTACAATCTTCATAAACTTTGGTCCGAATGTATATCTTGTCAAAAGGATAATCCCTATTGAAAAATGTATTTTTCTAACGGAGCAGTCAAAGAGACGAAGGTGAGCGATATAGGACCATCATGGTCCTCTTTTTTCCGTAAGTCAAAAATTAAAGGTGCTCCTATAGTTGTAAATAAACATGGAATTCTGCCATGCATCATCTCACTTGAATCGTCTTTTAAAGATGATTCAATTGAGATATTGCAAGGCAGAATCTAACAATGAATGAAAACACCAGTCACGATTTGTGATTTTGACATACGATTATTTATTTTCGTTAAAAGTTTAGTAAAACGGGCCCCAGGTATCGTTGTTCATTTTCAGTCTTTTGACAATCGGTTACATAGGGGAACGATGTATTGTTCTAAAATGAATGCAACACTTACGTACAGGAAAATGTTTGATGCTACTGTAAAAACGAGCTTATTTTTGTTCAGATGGTAAATTTTATGTCAATTGTCTTCAAAATATGTATGTTATGACAGTACTGGTGTAAGAAATACCAGTTATCCATCGTTAGGTGCTCCAGTCGCCGCGATATAACTGAAAGATTTTTCGAAAGCGACGTAAAACCCCATTCAGACATCCAGACATTCTTTTTTCAGATACAGTACTTTCGGATACAAAACGGTTGTCAACTGCAAACTCTTAATCTATTACTGATTCCATTTTAAAGTCGAAAAAATGACTTTGACCTTTGACTGATAACTGATAACCTTAAATTTGGTACAAATACAAAGGCCTTGTTTTAGTAATACGCATCAGAAATATGAAGACTCTACCACTAACCAATCAACAATCAAAAGTTATCGAAATTTATTTATCTATTTTTAGGGGGATGGGGGAGGTGGGTAAGGTGCTGCAGGACAACAACAATATGCCCCGATCTATCGACGAGGGGCATAAAAAAGCTGTAAGGCACATATTATTTATGCGGCAATACTTGTCAAGTTAGTTTGTACAGAGAATCCACCAAGTCGACAAGGTTAACGTATTACATGAATTCGCAAGATTGCTTCTCTCCAGGGGTAAATTAACTTGACACGATCTCTACAAATCCAGACAATTTATTAGAATAAATAGATAGAATTATTCGAAGTTCGTTCAATTTTTATAATGTAATCGTGAACGTTGGCTCTGCATGTGACCAATATTATCATGAAGGATTAGTGTTTGTTTCAGCGTACGATCGACTTATCTTTCATTTAGTGAACAACAAAAGCTGTATTTTCAAGAGTGAAAATATAGCTTTTGTCATTCACGAAATGAAAGTTTGATCCATCTGACACGAAAAAAAACCCACGATTTTTCTCTTATTTCTTTTTTATTGAAAAGCGCATCTTTTGCACATGATTAAGCAACTTAATTTCATCATTTGCTAAAGGGAACCCATTGAAATGACGCCATATTTTGTGAAATGAACGAAATCAGGGTATCGTTTTAGTAATTTAGTTTGGCGATGTTATTTTATTGTTATTTCTTGAACCACAAGAGTGACAATTTTTTCGATTTCACAACTGCCCTGCGTTCAAAACGCAAACGTTCGCGAAACTTATAAGAAATGTTTACCCCCAAACTATCTATCAATGTCGGGCATAATTAGAATAGGAAAGTTCTTTCTTATATGTAGCATATGTCTTTATGTGCCGAAATAGTTGAACGTACAAAATATAATTAATAGAGACATCAAATCTAATTTTGCTATTCAGAATGCAAGATTCTTGAAAGACGTACATAAGGCAAGCCTTTATCTGGGGTCCTTTACACTAAACTTCTTACGAAAAAAAAAAATCGTAAGTCAAAATAACAAATCATATCTGGTATTTTATTCATTGTTAGGTTTCTGCCTTGAATTATCTCTTTGGGATCGTCTCTAAAAGACGATTCCAATGAGATGATGCATGACAGAATTCCATATTTGGTTACTACTGTAGAAGCATTTTTACTTTTTAACTTCCAAAAAAGTAGATGTTCAGTAAATAAGGCCCCTGCTTTTCGCAATTTTAGACTGGTCCGAATTGAAAGATGATAAAGACGACAGAGAAAACTGTGTGCAGTTCGAAAAGAAACTGTTCTATGTGGTAGAAAATGTAGTGAAAAAAAGGCAGAAATTACTGGGTTCAAGCCATTTTGTTCAATTCGAAAAGAGACAGTTCCATGTGACAGAAAATGCATGTATTATGGAAAAAAAGCAGAAATCGCTAATCTTTTAACCATTTTTTCTGAAGTACAAGATCACACAGACTTATGAGGGCGATAAGAAGGAAAACGGTTTAGAAAAACGCCATCACATGTATGTCGTCTGGCTATAAGATGTAAAGGTCACGTCAAAAAATCCGACTACAAGGGTCTTTGCTTCTCTGCCAAATTATTTACTCTCAGACAGAATGCAAACGTAACGCCAGAGTAACAGAAAGGAGGTTAACTTGATTCAAAATCGGTACAGTTCAAAGGTACACGTGTAGCCACAAATCCCGTAATGTAGGCACTACCTGGGATCGCCTCGGCGAGGCGATACTAATGAGTTACCATTACATATGGTTTAGCAAAGAATTAAATGTTTAAGAATAATTTACCAACTTAAACATAGAACTCTTTATAATATTCATAGAGGACAAGATCTACGTTGAAAAGATTGAATCACCTATTATATAGTATTTTACGTTATTATTGACCTGGCAGGGCATAGCTTACAGTGGCAAGTTTACTCTTCAATAGATTGGATTCTGTCCAGCGTTCGTCGGCAATTATTGTTAATTCGTGTAAATAAGTATGATTCAAAACCAAAAAGATGAATTTTAAAAGTAAAAATGATCGCATTTTGTCGCGAGGTTAACAAGACATCTTTTTTCAGCTTGTAAAGCTGAAGTTACGAGGTTTAATATCCAATGACGATCTAACACTTCAAATTTTATATTCTGTGGACTTTCTATTTTTTTAAATACGAAAAGAAAGAAAAAATGGACAATGCAGATTTTTACACGCGATTGTTTTTTCAGGTGGTTCGCCTATTTTGTTTCCCAACGATCTCAGAGAGATCACTGAACAAACGCGGTGTTAGACCGGGCTACTACCCCTAGTTCTACTACCCCGACGACTTGTTTAACACGTGTTGTAGAAATACCAGAATACAAATAAATACTGAAATATACCGAAAATACTAAAATACATAGAAATTTACCAAAATACACCATTATATTAGATAATTTAATAAATGAATCACAGCTGGATACTTTCAATGTCATGAAACTGTCTCCATCAAAGGTGTCATTGTCAACACTATGATAACACAGCCACCGGGGCTCCAATACATAAAAAAAACTGAAGGTTTAAAATGATTTCTGAGCTCTCAAACATTTTGGAATTCTGAAATGCCCCCCTCCCCCCTTTATCCACACTTATGTAAGAGACAATTGCCGAAAAGAATACATGCCATCGTCGAGGATCGAAAGTATGACGCCCTCACGATTGGGAAGCCGATGCGCTACTAACTGCGATTTGACAGGGGCCTTCTTTTTTGCATTTGATGATAAAAAAAATCGCCGATCAAATGTTTAAAAACCTTTAATTGGATTTTTAAAGCAGGTTACAAGGTGACTTAGACTACGATGTCTGGGGATTTGATTTTCGATGCAAAATAAGAACGATACCAGTACATAATATTAATGTCTTGCCATTTCTCTTCTTTTTTTTACAAATGACATCGGACAAGTAATCTTCAACGAATCTCTGCATATTGAAAAAAGCGATCAAAACTTGTTATCACAGCATTTTGGTTGATGACCAACGATATTTGTTGAAAAATGCAAAAGTCTCGATGAAAGATTATTCTCTCACCCTCGCTCTCCTTAAAGGTAGGAGAAATCTAAACAAGCAAACAGTGATTTGCGATTCAATTAATTAATTCTAGATAAAAATCTTCCTATAACGGGTATGAACTTTGAAATAAGTTTTGAATACAAACTGATGTTAAGATATTTTTAAAATTACACGTAACACAACTCTAGCACTCGGAGCATATGACGTGCATCGCTATATAGTTTGCCACTATATAGTTTGCCAGTGATTTGCAATTCAATTGATACATTCTAGATAAAAAAAATCTTCCTATAACGGGTATGAACTTTGAAATAATTTTTGAATACAAACTTATGTTAATACATTCAATCACACGTAGCACAACTCTAGCACTCGGAGCATATGACGTATATCGCTATATAGTTTGCCACCATAAACGTTTAGCATCAGTACTTTCAGTGCTTTGAATCAAAGGGACAATAAAATTTTAGAGTTATACAAGCTGTATTGGCTAGAGGGATTATATCTTATATACTTTGGACAATACACTTTACAATACAACATAAGAATTGCCGTTATAGCTCGAGTATGGTATTGTGACTTGTGGTTACAGTACATATGTATACATTCGACGAGTCAAAATAGCGAAATCTACTTATAAAGAGATGTTCTCAAAATTATCGAAACTCCAAATCCGTACCCAACGGTCATAATACTACACCCATATCGTTTGTGCTATTACTGAAGTAAAAAAAGGCGATTTTCAAACTTTTTAGGAAATTATTTCAAACTTATTGCTGTTTTTATAAGTCGACCTATTGATTTTTTTCATGTCTGACTGCGTCATTTCTGGTGACATTTTCGCCTATTATTATTATTATTTTTCTGACTAAAAAGTTAATATAAGATAAATAATCTACTGTACAACGTCTTTTATTTGATTCTACAGTTTATGGAAATGTTCGTGGATAGATAAACTACTGTACAATGTCTTTTATTTAATTACACAGTTTATAGAAATGATCCACAGTTTATGGAATTGTTTTGATGTGTTCATAATTCTAAGGCGCTGATATATACTTCATTTTTCTTGTTAACGTATCGCATATTTTGCCGTGAAACGTAACATAAATACCTTGAATTATATTACATTAAAAACTAAAAAATATATAATGGCTTGGTTTTTTTAATTAATTGAATAAATAAGTGTTTCAACAAAATTATTTCAAAGTGAAAATATCCAGAACCACAAAGTCAATGTAATAGTTCGAATCATCTAGAATTTTGCTCAAAATAAATGAACGTATTGGTTCAAAGTGTAAGGAATATTGTTTTTTTCATTTTCACTGAATTACTGTTTGAAATTATTTCTTTTTTTTTTTTTTTTAAATCAAAGTTTTCAACATTTCCAATAATTTCACAACACGAATCGCTTTTGTCTTGATATCAAGTATAGATTATCACTTGTCTTAAATGATAACCTATAAGATCTGATTACTAAACCATTAAATTGTGCAACAGATTCACTGATCTTTTCTCACTTTTTAATTCAATTGCCTGCGTCAACGAAAATTTCGACTACCCATTAATGATTGTGATTTATAAATAAACAACACAATAGAATAAATAATAATCAGTTATTAGAGTGATGTCCCCTGTTCTTCATAACCACCAGACGTCGTTCCGTTTGATATCCGTTTTCCGTTTGTTGCTGAATCTTTGGTAAAGCTGTCATTTACGTAATAATTTGTTTCCTCTATTTTACCGTCAGACACAACCGCCATTTCTGTTTCGAATTGATCCTGCAAATGGAAATTATTCGCATCGTGATTTACGTTGATTTAAAAAAAAACAAAAACAAAAAACTCCCATGTACACTACAACGAAGCTCACTTTGTCCGGTTATGTTTCTTAGATATGAACAATACTAAGTTGGGGCTCTATAATTTTGCTCCGGTTCAATTTTCTAATTTTTGTCCTATTCGATTGTTCACGAACTGATTTTGGTCGTACATGTAATTAAGGTATCTAACTTTTGATCATATCAAACTGGAACCTACCAATAGTCATTGAATTTGTCTTCTGTTGTATCCTGTCTTTTTGATAAGATTGTCATTCATTTTATCGTTTTGCTAATCATTTTCCTCTCCAATTAAACCACGAGTAAAACTTGGATATTTCGAGGGTTACTGCGACTTAATAATTCATAGTTAACCAAACTTTCATAAACTGTCACCAATTTTATTTATTTATTTTTTTTATTTTGCAGTTACTTAGTTATGAATATTTATTATTTCTGATTTGCTGACCTGGTTTTTAATCACAACTGAGCACATCGTGATCAAGGTGAACTTTTGTGATCATTGAATGTCTGTCGTCCATCGTGCGTCGTTCGTCGACCGCCGTCAGACGTCAACAATTAAAGTGTTTACACTGTAGAGGACACAAATAAGGACCGATCATCATGGAACTTTGTCAGAACGTTTGTCTGGTCTCAAGGATGAACCCTTTTGAAAATGGGAAGGATTCGTGCCATAACACAGGAAAAGGGGCCTTCATGACAATTTTCTTGTTTACCTTCTAGAGGCCACAAATATGGTCCAATCTTCATGAAACTTGGTCAGAATGTTTGTCAGGCCACAAGAATAAACTCTATTGAAAAGTGGAAGGATCTGTGCCATATTACGGAAAAAGTTCTTAATGACATTTTCTTGTTTACACTCTATAGAGGACACAATTATGGTCCAATACTCATGAAATTTGGCCAGAATGTTTGTCAGGTCACAAGGATGAAACCTAGTGAAAATGGGGAGGCTCTGTGCCATATCACATAAGGACTTTAATGACAATTTTCTTGTTTATGCTCTTAAGGCCACAAATTTGGTCCAATCTTCATGAAATTTGGTCGCAATATTTGTCAGGTCAATAGGATGAACGCTACTGAAACAGTTAGATTAAATGATATAACGGGAAAAGGGGCCATAATGACAATTTTATTGTTTACTCTTAAGAGGCCACAGTATGATCGAATCTTCACCAAACTTAGTTAGAATATTTGTCATGTCACAAGGATGAACCCTATTGAAAATGGGGAGGATTTACATGATATCACAGTAAAAGGGGCCTTAGTGACAATAAAAGTACAATTATGACCTTTGGTGCCAAATTTGATTTATTTTGATCATTAAAATAGCAATGCAAAGAAAAATTAGTGGCTGGAACAATAGATTTAACGATACTTATATCCAGCTGTTAGAAAATATGGCTTATTTCAGTAAAGTGACTAACGTTACCGGTAGATTTTGTCATGATAGTGTGCCGGGTCCCTTGCATATTTCATAACCTATTTACCGATTAAAATTTTGAGAAAATGTCTTTACAGCATGTGCCAGACATCTCCAACAATTATGTGTATGTGTGTGATTGACACGCATTGAGCCGCCTGGAAATAAACGCAAATTTATTTAAAAAAAATCCCTGATTGTGAGTAGTAACTATCATTGAAGGCTCTGTTCGGATGTATAGGCTGATCTGAGTCTTGTGATTGTGCACACCTAACTGCCACACAAAGGCGCATATTTTACTTTCTGAACCAATTGCAGTATTATTACTTGAAAATGGAAAATATTCATGAAACTTTAGTTATTCACATTTACAGTGTGAATAATCATACAAGATAATTCAGTGAGTCCTATAACACCAGGGGCCTGTTTTACTAAACATTTATCGATCATTTCTGCGTAAGCCAAAAATTAAAGTCGCTTCTACAGTAGTAACTAAATAGGAAATTCTGCCAGACATCATCTAATTGGAATCGTCTTCTAAATACGATTCCATTGAGATATTGCAAGACAGAATCTAACTATATATGAAAATTCCATTTACGATTTGTGATTTTTACTTACGATTAAAATTTTCGTAAGAAGTTAAGTAAAACGGGCCCATGTCTCTAACTTGTTACCAGATCCAAGCTTTTTTTTAACTTGGAGCTTATGTGAGACATTTTATAGAATTAACTCAAACCAGCCGATATATGCACGCATTCTGGTCTGAGTCTTCACTCTGCGCTATGTATAAAACACCCATCACAAACACTCTCAGCCATTCACTATGGACGGACAATTTCAAGTGAGTGATCAAAGATCAATTTTATATTGAAAATAACAGGAAATAACGGTATCTCGAGCCCCACTCTTTCTTGCGGAACTATACATGTATTTCAACTTGTATTCTTACCGCACATATTTACCGTTCTTCTGCTATTCATTGCATATTTATGCAAAGGTTGTATAAAAAGTCCCAACACGCAGTTTAAACTAAGATCTGCCTGCGCAGAATTCAGTCTGATCTATGGTCTAAATGCCTTATTTCTACTTTATTTTTGCAGCAAAATCTTGAGCCAGACTTTTTGAATGTCAAAAATGTTTATTTTTAAACACAATTTTTGATTTAGAAGGTTGTGGCTTGAAATGCCACATAAATGCTGATTTCTTACCTTCTTTTCGAATCTGTGTATTTTTGAACACGATAAAGGTAAATAACAACACACTCTGTCGGCTACAGGATGAATTAACTTTGCTTCCACATTATCAGGATCGTTGAAATCTGTAGACATATATTTTTATCATTGATAATGGGCGATCGAAACATCATGACTACAGCTTGACTTCAGCTTGATTACAACTTGATTTAAGCTGTAGCTACGATGTTTCGGTCGCTCATTTGGCAAGGTTTTACCAATACCGCCAATACATATCCGTGGAATACGTTGAGAAAATATGTGATCCGTTAGGTGAGGGACCCTCTCGGAACTCCGTAGAACAGTTTTTTTAAAAAAGAGATTAAATCCGGTAGAGGTCAACTATATATTGCTTTTCGGAAATAATGCTAACAGTTGATAAAGGCATTTTGAACCTTTAATAAATGACATATTTAGATGCAAAACACTTTATTAATGGCAACCAATTTCATTTTACAGCCAAAATAAGAATGTAACCATTTTCCGTGTATAAGAGACTTTTCAAAAAAAATAACAAGAAGAATTCACATTACATGATTGTGTAATGGAGAAAAAAATAAGGAAAAGGTTGATTTTGAATAACATTCTTGACATTGGACTTAAAATCGTCGAACGAAATTTTATGAATGGAGAAGAAGAAAGACAAATTATTTTTTACGAACACGAAACGCTAAAACTTCCGATTCATGGCAAATAATAGCGCAAAACTATACACTAAATTCCCTTTTTTCTATTTGAATATGCATCTTTTCGTATATCGGAAGGGTATAAAAAGAGAAACTGTGGTGCTTACCCGTTAAATATGACGAAAAGATTGTTACTATAAATCCTACGACTAATGAGATTATTACTGCAAACAGAGCGTACCATAGATACGATAGATGATAAATCCACCTGAAAAGGAATTACAGGCAATATCATACTAGAGTTTGGCCAGCAAGAGATAATAGTATATGTTACATTTTTAGCTCACATGAGCACGAAGTGCTCAAGGTGAGCTATTGTGATCGTAGAATGTCCGTCGTCCGTCGTCAGTCGTGCGTCGTCCGTCGTCCACAATTTCTTTTAACACATTCTCCTCCTAAACCAGTCGGCCAATCTTGATGAAACTTGGCAGGGATGTTCCTTGGGTCAAGCTCTACCAAAGTTGTTCAGATAATTGAAATCCACCCTTAACTTTCCCTAAAGGGTGAAAATATGAAAATCTTTAAAAATCTTCATCTATGAAACCAGAAGGCAGACAGCTTTCATATTTGGTATGTAGCATCATCTTTGCCCGGCCCCAACCCTTTTTACATAGAATCAAAGAGCGAAAATCTTAAAAATCTTCTTCTCTGAAACCAGATGGCAGACAGCTTTCATAATTGGTATGTAGCATCACCTAGTGGGCTTCTACCAAGTTTGTTCTTATCAAGACCCTGGGGTCATATTTGAGCTTTGCACGGGTGCATCCCTTTATCTCTTATGAGCACGAAGGTTAAAAAATGAAAATCTTCAAAAATCTTCTTCTATGAAACCAGAAGGCACTCAGCTTTCATATTTGGTATGTAGCATCATCTAGTGGACTTCTACCAAGTTTGTTCATATCAAGACCCTAGGATCATATTTGGGCTCCACCCGGGCGCAACCCTTTTTACATAGAATCAAAGAGCGAAAATCTTTTAAAACCTTCTTTAATCGAAACCAGAGGGCACACTGCTTTCATTTTTGGTATGTAGCATCATCTAGTGGGCCCCTACCAAGTTTGTTTATATCAAGACCCTTGGGTCATATCTAGGCTTCACTCGGGCGCATCCCATGCAGTTCATCTGAGCACGATGTGTGAAAAAAGGAAAACCTTCAAAACTCTTCTTCTCTGAAACCAGAAGGTTGACAGCTTTCATATTTAGTATGTAGCATCATCTTATGGACCTCTTCCAAGTTTGTTCATATCAAGACCATGGGGTCAAATTTGGGGTCCACCCGGGTGCATCCCTTTTTACATAGAATCAAAGAGCAAAAAGGCATATCTGTCTTGCTCTACGCTGAAACCGTTCCATGGTATGGATTTAAGGCAATTATCTTCTTTTTGACATCTGTCTATCCAATAAATGTGATGTCTCAGGGGTCAAAGAGACTCAGGTGAGCGATCTAGGACCATCTTGGTCCTCTTGTTAATATTAAGAGCATTTCGACGGCTCGCCGCGAAACATTAATAGCCAGTTACAATTGTTATGTCCATGGTCATCGATTTGTATAAATTACGGATAAATACTTTCAAGAGTTTACAAGAGCATAACCAAGCAACTGCATGGACAAATTTCTCAACCAGTTTTTCATCAATGTATCATCTCTGGCTTTCTTAAAATAAAACACTTTATCCTTAATGGTTCGTATACACCGTCTGTTTAATGACAAACTACAACTTCTTCGCTATAAACGCACCACAGCACCATAATGGTTCTATGTCTCTCATTATTTCTTTACACAAAAAAACGTATTTGATATACTCACAATGAACCATCTTCCCCTTTCGCTACTGTTGTTGTTTCCATCGTAACCGTTGCTAGGGTACTGGTAAAATTTTGAGAGATGGAATCCTGTGTATCCGCACACGTATTATTAAAGAAGTCACAACTAGCCGTACTGACTTTCTGTATTGTCGGTAAGGGTACTAGAACCGTTCCACCTACCCCTACCCAGAATGCTAGTACAGCACTCACTACAAGGCCACTAAGAGCACCCTGAAATACAGAAAAAATATAATATATCATTGTTTGACTGAAGAAAACCTACTACATGAATAATAAATTCTCTCAATGTAAACATGCATGGTGAGTTGAATATGGGTTGTGATTTTTATCCCCCATCGTTTCAGCGAAGGGGATATAGTAATTGTCCTCGTCCGTCATTCTGTCCTTCCGTCATTCCGTCACTAAACTTGTCAGGAGGATATCTGCCTAAGTATAAAATCTATCAACTTAAAACTTTATACGTGGATAGATCTCACGGAGAAGTGCAGTGCACAAGAACTATAAGCATTATTCGTGCTTGAATAATGTTGGAGTTATGCCCTTTGATCCGGCTTCAGTTTTACTCTCAAGTTTTGATGGCGGGGGATGGCCATGTCTGAAATGACTCTTGTTTACCCTCAAAGCCTATTTTAGATCTAATTAATTATTCAAGAAATGTATGTGGGTTTTGACGGTTAATTTGACAAATTCAAACGGGTTGAAACATTCTATTTTCTGCCGAACTGCTTGGTTATATAATTACTATTTTCACAATAAGATAATATAAGAACGGAGGTTTTCAACTATTATAAGTTTTTTCGAATATATACCTGAACGGAATTGTTAAAGAAATTCAATTTTAGTTCGCCGATAAAGTTATATATGATTATATATGAAAATAAATTAAAGGTTATAAATTTCATTAGTGCTTTCACTGCGGTTTTCATACGTATTTTGTTTTAGAAATAGGCATAAGTTATTCAAGGAATGTATGTTTTCATATAAAGCGTTCTGAGTGTTTTGTATGAAAAACATATCTAACGAGGTTGGAGGAATTCCAACAACCGAATTAGGCATTTTTTTATACAAAACACTACGCACGTAATTATATGTATCATATAACCTCTATTTGTCTTGTTTCTGTCGATGTTTCTTAGAGAAATGCAAGTTTCTGGAAATAGCCGCATGATGTCATTGTTTTAAAAATATCAATGTGATATCATAAAAAATATCATATTCGATGTTATCACACGGATATTTATATATTGATAAGCTAAAAGATGTATTACACTCACCCATCCATTGATAAACGGTATGAATAAACCGGAGATAAATAATCCTAACAATGGCCCACCAACCATTCCAAATATACTCAACATAATCTGCAAAACGAGAGAAACAGCACAAACTCTACACTTAATTCATGTAGAACTATTTGTTGAACAATATTTTCTTTAGGAAATGTCCTAGTGACGCCATTGCAAAAATCATGCACTTATATGAAAGGAAATGAATTTAAGAAATCCTTAAATGGCTCTGCAATAAAAAATCTTGTAAACTTGTGAAAAGGGTGAATACGGGGTTTCACTTTGCTTTCGGAAAAAGACGTCTTTGGGTTCAAACGTTAATTTTGCAATTCAGTAGTATGGGAATAAATGGCGACGCAGTTACGAATCGACACATTTTTTAAGCAACTGGTTTCATTTAAACAACTTGTTTAAAGCTTTTTGCCTTGTTTTGCGTACCAAATTCCCGCATTCAAAGCCCTTGTTATGAAATTTTATATTGGACTCGTAATGTATTTTTACCTGAAGCACCGTCTGTCCCAGAAACTGTGAAACAAATGCCACACCAATCACAATACCACCACATAGTAACCCTAGTAAACAAAATAAAGGGATTAATAGAATGAATTGAGCGAGTGCAAGTGCCTTTTTTCAAATTGACAAGTTGCTAATCCACGTTCTCATTCTTGTAGCATCATACGAAATTTTATACATTTTCCCTCATAGCCCCCCCCCCCCCACACACACACACACACAGTCACAAAACCTACAGCCATCAGAGATATCCTCTTCTTACACATGTGTAAGATCATATTTTAAATCTAACGCACTTTATCGTGTTTTTTTTATCGTCTGAACGTTTCCATAATGGCTCTTAACGTACAAAGTTGGTGGGTATGAGAGAAAGAGAATCTGTCACTCGATCTTGTTTGAGACAAGCTGACCTTAACTTCGTCTAGAGTTATTTCGCCGTTCTGGTCGTTATAATTTATCATTATTGTCATACATCATTTCGCTTAAAAAGAAATCCATTACTAGCATAAATAAATATTTGCACTTGTAATATTCGAATCATTTTCTAATTGTATTCAATTTATGAATAGACTTTAATAAAATGCTCATGTCTCACATATATTCACTGTGAAATTTCGATTAGACATTTTATATTCATAACTTAAAGAAAAAAAATACGCACCTAAAAGTTTAGCAATTCTAGCGATGGTTGTTGGTGATGGTCTGATGTCCATATACTCCCAAACACCTTTGATGAGATCCTCTAAGATGACGATAGCCAGAGCATTCAAGCCGGACGAAATTGAACTGCAATGGAAGATTCTATAGATGTATATTGTCATAAAAATTTCCAGTACATTTTACGACAGCTTTTAGGTTAAAGGGCTTCTAAAATAAGAATTTGTTTATTTTGCTGCTCCCTTACTTTGCATCAGAAAAAATAGGAATATCAATTTCAAATGAAAATTACATTTACCTGAAAGAAAAAAAAAGAACTGACTACGTACCTTAAAGAAGCGCTAAATATACAAGCAACAAACAGGCCTGATAAGCCCGGGAGGAAAGTAAGTTTGTCCATCACTAGAAATGGTAGTAGCTGAAACAGAATGAAATATTCAAGACAGTTTTCAATTTACAAGAATTATTGAACATAATAAAGGAGTATAAGTACTTTCATTTCAAGTTTGCTTTATGGTAATTTAGAATGAAATTTTAACGAAACATGGTCTGTTGCGCCATTCAATATTCTTCCTGCGTAGGTTTCTTACAAATCGACAATAGGATATTAATTCATCTGTACAGCAGTTAGACTTCAAAATTAGTGCTCATTTTGGATCATTATTTTTTGTATTTGCACTCATTGATAGCATTCGTTATCTAAACTTGGTCCTTCAATCGTGCAAAGATCTTACTATTCTTCTACACAGTAAAAAAATATTTTGTATAGAAAGGTTTGATTTGGTTTTATAGTTTTCCTTCACAGGATCAACTGGCTGGAATGTCATGATTTTGATTACATTTAACTTCCAAACATTTATGAGCTTGTGCCTGAGATTTCCAACAATTTCATATATGTACATAGCAAAGACTCTGACCAGCCTGTGCACCTGCACAGTCTGGTCAGAGTCTTCACTTTGCGTTCAGTAGATAGATAAGGTATCAAAGTACTTGTACACAATCAGATAACATTACATTTACAGTAGGTTGCTGTCTACGCTGCTCAATGTTTTCACCTCCCGCACATTTCAAATTGTTGGAAATGTCACGCACAGGCTCTTATATCTATTTTATATTCTATTGACTTTTTTGCAAAAACATAGATTTTTTTAAAGATATCTATTGACGTCATACATAAAACATCTATCTGATTATCATATAAATGATTATTTCATAAACACTACTTGTATGAAAGTCTTTCCATTTCTTTAGTTTGTATCCTTTTCCCCCAGAGATTAACATTATTTCAAAGCTTGTTTCATTTTTCTTCGCTTATTACCCTAGAGCTGACAATAAATTATATGTTATCTCAAAAACTGTTATAAATGACAGAAACCCGGATGCTAGATGTGTATTGTTAATCACAATTACCTGATCTCTAGCATGGACATGTCCGAGTAGATATGGATCACAAGAATGGTATGTGGCATAAATCACAATTCCTACCACACATACAAGTGTTGATAATATCAGGGTCAGTGGTAGACTCAAGTAGAGAGCCCTGAAAATGATACGTAGCATATTACAATACCTAAATTAGAAAAACAATAACAACAACAACAACAACAACAAAACGAGAGCTAATAATACACGTATATGAGGATCAGTTGTAAACTCAAATAGAGAGCCGTGAAATATGATAAACTGCTTAAATCATAGTTCCTATAACACGTAATAAATTTAGTATTATCAGGATTAATATAAACTCAAATAGAGAGCCATGAAAAGTGACACGTGGTGTATATAGGGAACAATATCAAGTATCGATGTTATCTGGTGAAGGTTCGGATAAATTATCATGACGAGCCTTTGCCGAGTCATGATAATTTCTCTCAGCCGAGACCAGATAATCCTGGTATTTTAGGACACTAGAACAAATTATTATACTTATCTTTGAAACATTTGTCACTGCTAAATTTTATGAACCCTTAAAATCAAAGAAAGCCAGGTGGAAGTTGATCTGCAGTCCCTGGAAAAAGTACCAGGCTGAGTTTTCACACAAGTTTTAGGGTGTCATGGGAGTATCATTATCAACCAATTGAAGTAATTAACACCTTCACTGGCATCAGTGCTTAGGAATTTGACCTGTAGTTTATACCGCCATTAAACTGCTTCACTAAACACTGGTACCAAATAAAACCTATAAATCAAACTCTGCTGACCTGAGTTCTGCAGAAAAAAGCTTGGGTTTCCTGCATTGATTATTTCTCAATTTTCATTTAAAGGAGAATAAAATATATCATTATGGGCCTGACTTTTATATCATTTGAAAATTTATGAAAATCGAGACTCGTATCAGCCCATACACTATTACCGTTTTACTATTACCTGCTGTTTTAAATTCCTTTTTATACTTACACGATTTTTCTTTATAAAGTTATCAGCAGTATTTTGAAATGTTGGAATTTTGGATTGACAATTTTGCAGAGAGCAACATCAAACCTGAAATAGGTTCTACGTTAACTTGCACTCATTTCCATCTTGAAACACCTTGAAACACGTGATAGAAAGCTTCACTATATATCATGAATACCATTTATGAAGTGTTCGCAAGGGTTTTGGTTGGTTTAAACCTATTCATTTTACATCGATTAAACTATGATTAATCCTCCTTGATTCTGCTTCCTAGAAAATTCACCAGTATTCGTGCCAAATGTGTTTGCACGGGATTTGTTATCATGGACACAGAGTAATGGCAAAGTTTACAATAACAATACCAGCTAGAGCTTGTAACGGAAAAAGAAAAGCTTTTGGGGGGAATAACAAGGAAAAAGAAATCAAATTTCCCTAACACTTTGTTCTCTTGTATATGTTCACATAAAATTGTTTAATTACATTTTTTCTTCTGACAAAAAAGTTGGTTTTCACAGGATCACTGATGTTGATCCCACATTGTACCATTTAAGTTTTAGCTGATCTTTGAGCTATCTGAAAATTTCTTTCAAAAAGCATATCTAATCAAGTGTGCCAAATTATTTCAAAATTGTTCTTTAAATGTTGGAAAAATCTTCTGAACAAAATTAGACAGACAACCAAACACACATACACCGATCTGTTATTTGATAACTATGTATCTCTCACTGCCAGAATTCGTAGATTGTGATTTAATTCCATCTTCAGACTGCAAGGCAACCGCCATAACAAAGTTGGTTTTGTTATTGTCAATCACAAGATGTTATGGGTTTGATCCCAAGAAGCTACACAATTTCCTAACCGACATTCGTCTCCCACAAATGGGTGAACAATTATAAATTTGGGGCTAGGAAAAACTAATTATGATGCGAGAAATACCGTGAATTCATTGTAATGTGCTCCTTCCCTCGCGATTTGTCATAAGCATTGTTGAAAGCGGCGTAAAACCTAAATGCAAACAGACTGACTTCAAATTATAGGGTATTTCAAAAATCAAAAATAGTTGATGATACACTTGACTATGGGTGATAGAATATTTATAACATTCAAGGGATTTAATACTCACAAAAGTTCATTTACTATATAATGAGGAGGAAAATTTAAAATAAAACTAGAGCTGTTGCAAAGAGGACTAATACCCCTACCAGCGCTTTGTCAAAATATAACTGCTATTAGTGCAGGATGTGTTTGTAACAAATATTGAGAAATCAAGCAATATGCCGGTGATTGATTATAGGTCACTTGGTTCTTAAGTTAGAATCGGGAAACGAAAATGTCTAACAATGATTTATTAAATAATAACTGTGACCCTGACATTTGACCTATGTGACTCAAAAACTATTGAGCACTTCCTTTGGTCATAAGCAGCATTTACATGAATTTTCATGATTCTAGGTCGCTTTGTTCTTGAGTAAGAGTCCGAAAACGAAAAAGCCAACGGAAAGGCAGAGGGACAGACCAACAGAATCGTGAAACCAATATACCCCTCCCTCTACTTTGTAGATGGGGGTAAAATATCAATTTCATCCTTTCCTACTATGTATTCATGTGTTGCATTGTTTTCTCAATAGTACCTTTGTCTCAAATTCAAATTCATTCAAACAAGAGAAAGGGTAGATCAATGGTACGTTCTTTATCAATCAGTAAAGGGCAATAACTAAAAATAATAACTGCTCTGGACAAAAGCTGTCTATGGAATTTCTTTGTAGATATCAGATACCGTCAAGGGATTGGGGCTGATCTGGGTATCATTTATAAGAAGATGTTGAATCTCTTGAACTATACTGTTACATATTTGATAGTTATTTGTATATGCAAACAAGAGTGCCATCGTCACAAAATACGCCGCCACTTTGCTGCTGTTTCACGAAAATAATTGTAGACACTACTTATTTCGACAGAACCAAATTCAAAATGACCAAGTTTCATTTAAAGACAAAAAGTTTGGAGGAGTTGCCTTCACAAGGCTGTAATTTCAATAAGCCCCAGGCACTAAGTTTTAAGGGGGCATAATTCAGGGAAATAAATGAGCCATAAAATTCTTGATCCATGTACATCTACAAATTATGGTGATGACATTGACCAAGTTTCATTTAAATAAAGACAAAAAAGTAAGGAGGAGTTGTGTTCAAAAGGCTGCAATTTCAATAAGCCCTAGCTACTAAGTTTTAAGGGAGCATAATTTAGGGTATAAATGAACCATAAAATCCTTACTTCATGCTCATCTACCAATTTCGGTTATAACATCCACCAAGTTTCATTAAGATCCAGCCAGAAACTTAGGAAGAGTTGCATTTACAAGGCTGCAATTTCAATAAGCCCCAGAGACTAAATTTTAAGGGGGCATAACTGAGGCAATAAGCCCGAGAGACTAAGTTTTTAAGGGGCATAACTCAGGCAAAAATCAACGAACCATAAAATCCTTCCTTCATGCACATCTACCAATTGAGGTGATAACATTGACCAAGTTTCAAGAAGATCCAGCCAGAAACTTAGGAGGAGTTGCGTTGACAAGAAAAATGGACCCAGAGACTAACTTTTTAAGGGGCATTAACTCAGGCAAAAATCAACGAACCATAAAATCATTCCTTTATGCACATCTACCAATTGAGGTGATTACATTGACCAAGTTTCAAGAATATCCAGCCGGAAACTTAGGAGGAGTTGCGTTGACAAGAAAAGTGGACCCAGAGACTAACTTTTTAAGGGGCATTAACTCAGGCAAAAATCAACGAACCATAAAATCATTCCTTTATGCACATCTACCAATTGAGGTGAAAACATTGACCAAGTTTCAAGAAGATCCAGCCAGAAACTTAGGAGGAGTTGCGTTGACAAGAAAAGTGGACCCAGAGACTAAGTTATCAAGGGGCAAAACTCAGGCAAAAATCAACGAACCGTAAAATCCTTCCTTTATGTACATCTACCAATTGAGGTGATTACATTGACCAAGTTTCAAGAAGATCCAGCCAGAAACTAAGGAGGAGTTGCGTTGACAAGAAAAGTGGACCCAGAGACTAAGTTATCATGGGGCATAACTCAGGCAAAAATCAACGAACCGTAAAATCCTTTCTTCATGCACATCTACCAATTGTGGTGATAACATTGACCAAGTTTCAAGAAGATCCAGCCAGAAGTTTAGGAGGAGTTGCGTTGACAAGAAAAGTGGACGGACGTACGGACGGACGGATGGATGGACGGACGGACGGATGGACGGACGGACGGACAGACGGAGAAGATGACGCCAATATACGTCTGCCTCTGGCGGCGTATAATAAAAAGTAATGTATAATGCTGTGAGCATTAAAATCGGCCTGATCATTGATTGTCTTTACACACTTTCCTTTTCATTTGAGCTAGCCAAATATATTACTGCTCTTCAAACCTTGTTCGTGTGGTTAAATATGGGTTTTTTTTTAAGAATTGTACAAAACCATTGAAAATTATAAGAAGATCTCTATGTTCATCCGAATGAATCGTAAGACCTCTCAGAGTCACTTGTTTAAACTCCATCGTTGAGATCTATTATCCACTGCTGATTAACTGAAGTGCAAAGTGAAAACAAATATTCTTTTCTTTTCAAATTTGATATTACTTTTATATTATTGGTTATTCTGTTAAAAATACTAAGATTTAGTAAATACAGCTTGATATAAGCTTTGATTAACATTTCAGGAAATTTAAATATCATTTATGCTCTAAGATAGTTGTATCCCAAAACCTATCGTTTTTTTGTCAACATTAGCAATGTTGTAAATGATATACCAAAACGAAATGGTACAACCACCCCTTCAGGAAGCATTTGGTGATTGGTATTACTATATATAATGTATATTTTTATCTACCGGTAGTTTTGGAGTTTAACAATTTGATCGTGGCAAATTTGCCCAAAATGCCAATCTTGGTTTTTACTGACATGATCTATTATATAAAAAGAAGGAGTTTGAAGGAAAATACAAAATTTACATATTTAAGGTACAGGACCCGTAAAAGTTCCGAAACGTTTCAGAAGTAATGAGCTTTAACAGTCTTAACCGAGGTTTCCTAATGATTTTCATTAGGACACCTCGGTCAACATATTGCAAGTTCATGGTTGCTGAAATGTTGCGGATCTATTACGGTTCCAATACCTTCATTCAATTTAATAACTCAAGGATATAAATAGTTTGTTTATGTGTGTATGTGTGTGGTGTGGTGCGTGTGTGTGTGCATGCGTGTGTGTGTGCATGCATGCATGTGTGTGTGTCTGTTTGTAGAAATTTAGCAAACTGACTTTTCTTCATATTGCTCTCCGTACAAATTTACAAAAAAATATTGTTAACACGAGTTCATAACTATGACAAAAAACTAAAAGATTTAACTTACTTAATGGAAGCTGGAGTTACAAGGTTTAAGTCATCTATGGACAATTTATATTTCAATATATTGACTTAATTATAGGTAAATAAAGTTTCAATTATACCCAAAGTAATATTATAAATCACTATTCTGTCTTTTCACATTAGATATGAATCAAATTTCAATTGTGAGAATTAAAAAAACTGGTTAAACTACTGGTTCTAAAATGTGAACTGGGTATGGTGAGAATAATTTGGTTTCTCAGACCTCATGTAAACAGATGGAAACTAATGGCCTACTAATTGGTGTGAGATGACCATGCCAGCACTGCCTATTTCAAGATTTATTTGACAGGTAACAGTTTTAATGACTTGAAGTGTGAGCTAAATTTTAGCAGTCTGTGGTACTTTTTCCAGCGACTGTCTGGTAAAAATATACAAATTGGGGTTTTTCCAAAAGACTGCCAGATATCATTCCATGTCAGACAGGTGATATCAGGTCAATACAAGCATCATTGTATTATAAATCACTACATCCACAACATATGCAAGTATGGAATTATCAGGAAAAGTTTGAACTCAAAAGAGAGCACTAGAAATGATGTGGTCCAAATTATAATCAAAGTACTGAAAGTACTGATAAGTTGGAATGCGTTCAAGAGATGGTGACCCCAAGCTACTAACGAAGCTGACGCCTCCCGCCCACCACAGGTGATCACATAATACGTCTCGTCTTTTGACGGGCGTATATAAATCAATGTATTTCAACGTCAAGAGACGCTTAAACCTCTGAATCGCTATACAGGCCTGACACGCTCAAATTTATGGGCTAATGACAATTTTGCCAACAATATTTGAAGGGGGTCATCAAAGGAACATTCTTGTAAAGTTTGATTGAAATCTGCTCAGTGGTTCAGGAGGGGATTTCGTTCAATGATTATGGGCTCAAAATAAGCCCCGCCCTGCCATTCCCATATTTATTGGCCAATTAGAATATAGCGATAATTTTGAAGAAGGCCACATTCTGGCAAAATTTCACTTAAATTGGCCGAGTGGTTTAGGAGAAGAAGAAGTCTTAAGAAATTTGACGACGGACGACGGAGTCAGGATGATCCTAAAAGCTCTCCTTGAGCACGTTGTGCTCAGGTGAGCTAAAAAAGAAGAAAATAATACGGACCATACAGCCGACTAATGGACGCACAGGGGAACACTTATTCACTCAAAACAGTTTTTATATTATTTTTCAAATGAATTCTGCTCCATTCGAGTTATATATTACATTTTTAATTAGAAGTGTCGCAAAGTGGACCTCAACAAGTGATTTGTCCGTGATAAAAAGATATTTTCGCAGGGAAGTCTTTACTTCATGAGTTGGTATCTAAAGACAATTTTTGGACGAAGTTCAATTGTGATTTCGACCTTTCTGACTCCAAAATTGGACACTTTCTCGGGTCATTGACAAGTTTAATGATTTGGGTCAATCGGTTGTTCAGTTAGAGTGGAAACTCTTTACTGTTTAAATTTACTGATGACCGTGATGTGTATGACCCCGAAACAATAGCGCATCTCTTTGGGTCATTGGCACAATTTGTGTGAAGTTTCGTTATGGTAGGTCAATTGCTTCTCTGTTTATCTAGCGGAAAGCAAACGGTCAATGAATGGACTGAGAGACAGACATGATGAAATCAATATTATGCTACTCTACTTCTGAGTTGGGGGTACAGTCAATAACATCGTGAAATTGATAAGATGAACGATTTTGGAATGAATTAGGCATGATGTTGAATGAGTGAGCGGAGCGAGTTTTGAGTGAAATTTTAGGGAGGGAATCCAGTGTCGCTTAGTTTGTTCAGGATGAACAAAATTAGCTATAAATAAAACCTATATAAAATATGCATAAAAGTTCAATCAATAGCTTTCTATATCGTTAAGAACCAATCAGACGCTTTAAATTTCAATTGTGTCGGGGAAATCGCGAATTGGTTCTTGCTTAATTCATTTTGAATGTACATGTTGGTCTTATTTTTTAATAACTTTGAGCGGTTTTGAATGGTTTGAGTGAGTGTTTGGAATGAATCAATGGAGCGCTGAGTGAGCTATTAAGAGTGTTTTTTATTGAGATGAATGTCAATTTCACGATGTAACTAACTGTATGGTGGTGCTCTTAAACGTGTTGATGTGTAAGAATATGAAGAAAACAAGTTGAACTAGTTGGATTTGTTTCAAATGGCAAATTGTTTTGGTGATAAATGCAATTGGACAAAGATATTCATAATTCAAATAAAGATATGGTGGCAAGGGTTTATGAGGATGAGTATTGGGTTTTTACATTGAAACATTCATGTAGATAACTGCAATATGACAAAAAAAAACCCGACAAAATGTTGCAAAATTATTTATTAACTTTAAAAGTGTATCATCACTTTAAGAAAAGATTTTTATTTCGTAGCTTAGACTGAAATTTACAATATAACACCTTGTCAAAGAAGGTCGTTCAGAAAGAGAAACTATACCTTTAAAAGAAGCTATAGCATAATTCTACAAAAATAGGTCGCGACCTCACCAAATAAGCAGATCACTTGATTTGTCTGTGCTATTGCTACAATACTGAGAAAACAGATCGCGACATTACCAAATAAGCAGATCACGTGATTGGCTAGTGCTATTGTTAATTGCTGACTTATCACATGATTTCCAAATATAGTAATGCAGACATGATACTAATATATTCGTAGTCGACTTTCAATAAATATCGTTTAAAACATAAATTAGCGTGTTAATAATATACGTGAACGTTAGTTGTGTAATTATACAGCATTATTACTTTTTCATGAAATAAACTGTATGTCTTTGTCAAGTTGAGATATACAAAATAGGCCGAAGTGTATTCACATCCTGTTCACGTGATATGTGTTCTCAAGAAACCCGAAATGAAATTATCTTGTGTTCATTTTGCGGTTTTGTTAAATCTAAGTTGGAATTGCTCCGCATTCCAACTTAAAAATCACTCAACACATTGTACATATAGTTTTGAATATAAACCCAGACAGACAGCCCTATAGGGTAAGAGTGTAAAAATATTGCAACTCCTGCCATGCATATCAATAAAGATACGAAAACATATACGCCGTACAACACGATTCTAATTTCACAAATAAGTACAGAAGAGAATGGCATTTCAAAAACTTCATTTTTAAATTTTCATAAAGATGTAATTTTAAATTCATTCACTTTAAATCAAAAGTCCTTACTTTTGTGAGTTTGTTGGATCCTGGATGGCTAGATATCTTTGAATCATGGTCTGATTGGCTGCATAGATAGTCAGCTGACCCACAAATGAACCAATGATGAGTGCCCATATTGAGTGACGTGTTGTTGGATCCCCGCTCCAACTTAAATTAGAAAACTTCTGTTTTGATTTGGTCAAGTCATTCAGTGTTACAAAATAGATAATTCCAAACAAGTTTGTAAGTCGTGAAAATACAAGCAGGTGGACATTTGAAACGAATCTTCTCGCGAAATGATGAAGCCTGCTTCACGTCTCCAAGAATAAACGTAAGTCAAGTAATCAACAGCTGTTTACAATATACTTTATATATGAATAGTAGTTTAATATAGCCATGTTGTATATATTTTTATTTTTTCTATAAATAATTTGGAGTTAATTTCAATCTCTCACCCGTGAGAATAACTGTAACGTTCGCTTAATTTGAATAGAAAAGTAAACATTCGCATATCATTTATTGATTGATGTTGAGTTTAGTTGAATTTTTCATAATTTCTGAATGCCTTATAGACCATAAGTTCACAATTAATTGATCTTAAAACGTTTATCATTAAGAATGAACGCATCTGTGCTCATTCTTTTGATCACTTTCTCTCAAAGGAATGCGTGCAACTGTTTTAACTCCATACAGAATTTACGGCAATATGCTTACTACGTAAAAGAAATAACGCTTCTGTGCTTACTCTAAAGAACATACAGCACACTGCTTACTCAATAAGAAAAAATACCGTTATGCTAAGTTTAAATAGAGAATAACTTGTCAGTGCTTAAAAATATCAATGTTATCTGGTCGAGGTTGGGAGAATTTATCATGACGAGGCTTTTTCGAGTGATGATAATTTCTCGCAGTCGAGACCAGACAACACTGATCTTTTAAGACACTTTCGTGTTGTTCTATTTATCATACAATCATTTTTCAGGGCTTAATTATAATACCCCCTTAAAACTTGAAGAGATTCGGGTGAAAGGGTGTGCAAATTGTTCCTTAAAACAGACTACCTGATATCATGCTATGTTATCAGACAGGTGATATCAGGTCAATGCAGACTTCATTCATTGCATAAAAAAGTTAGCACTTTAAAGGCATAACAATACTGCAATTACTCTATAAAGAATATACGCCCTCCTTTATCAGCTATATTCCAGACGACATCAAGTCCGCCTAGATCTTTAGATCCCTGTACAGTAACGGCTATCAATCCAGCCATCACTACAAAAGTTTGGAATGTGTCCGTCCATACTACGGCTCGTAAACCGCCCTGGAGTAGAGAAATATATA
Organism: Fragum whitleyi; assembly: GCA_948146395.1. Classification (NCBI taxonomy): domain Eukaryota; kingdom Metazoa; phylum Mollusca; class Bivalvia; order Cardiida; family Cardiidae; genus Fragum; species Fragum whitleyi. The sequence continues at coordinate 34,519,307 of OX411543.1, forward strand.
ATACATACTTAGTGTATTATATGAAAAAAATATCTAACGAGGTTGGGAGAATTGAAAATTTGTCCAGGCTCTGCCGAGACAATTATCAATTCTCACAACCGAGTTAGATATTTTTTCATACAATACACTAAGTCTTATAACCTCTATTTGTCTTGTTTTCACCAATGTTTCTAACAGAAATGCAAGTTTCTAATAATAACCGCATTATACAATTGTTCTAAAAATAACTATGTGATATCAAAAAAAAATATCATACGGGATGTTATCACACAGATATTTGTAAAGTTATAAGATAAAAGTCATTTTTTGGAAACTCGGGTCAATGAATACATGTTTTTGAAAAAGAGATTGGTTCGAGAATTTGTATACAGAAAGGTTTAATGGTCACACAAGACCCATAAAATTAGTCAAGTGCCCAAAACTTCGATCCTGATCAGCTCGCACAGTTTCCACGTTCTGCGCACCACCCTGGAGATCCCTTTTTGCGTGAAAGATCAGACTGAAAAGACGGCGTCATAAATGTGCTGAGGCTAAACTTCTTTCTATAGACTCAGAGCTAATCCAAGAAATCCACATGATACATGTAAAACAGTTTGAACTGATAAGAGTAAACATTTACTACGATTTATGAAATGCGGAGTTTTAGCCAGATTCATTCAAGTGCTTAGAGTTGATATTATATATATTATAATGAAATTTTACAAGAATCAACAAAATGGGGGAAGGCTGTAACATCGAAATCTCGTTCATGAAATGTTTATCGACTTTGTTATAGCACAGAAACAGAGACCTGTATTCTTCTTTGAATGATTAGAAAAGAGTGGCTTTAATAGCATTTCTCTTATCATATATTTGAGGTTGAATGGAAAAAGTCAATCAAATTTACCAAGATGAAATAAATGCTTTTCCGATATACAATATGTATGAAGAAAATGAAGAACTCAACTTACCAGGGCTGTATAAAACGTGCAAACCAGGCCAATTGCCATGATGGACAGCTCTAATGACAAACCCGTAACTGAAGACGAAAAAGATCTGAACAATAGACAATTGATTCACAATCCAATTTTGATAATATGTTTATAATATTAGTCTTATGTTATAAAATGTATGATAGATATTTGGTTCATGAAACATTTGACTTCGTTTGTCCGTTGACTTCTTTATGAACTAAAATAATCATCTTTTAATTTTTTTTTTTTAAATAAAATGAGACCAATAACACGATTTTGTATGTTTAGTTAATGTTTTGGAGAATACGAACAAGATATGATTTTTAAAACTTTTAAATTGTTTATTCTATTACTGTATATTAGATCATATTTTCTTAACAAATTTTTACTCTCATACTTATTTAATATTTGGCCAAGTTCCTAGTTTATCGTAAAGGTTGTTTTTCTAAATAAGCACACTATCGCATTCGAAGAAATAGAGGGGATGTTTCTTAAAGTATCTTACCTTGGTTGAGTGCTAAAGCTGGGGCATACAACACAACTCCCATATATAACAACTGAAATATAGATATTAGATATAATATGTTGTCTATGAAAACTTTCACAAAGATTGACAATTAAAAAAAATGTTTCAAGCAATTTTACCAAGTATCTCAATGCTTTCCATAATATTTTGCATGTAAAATTGACGACTAAAAAGACTAAAAGATGTGGCGTCAATTAGGCAGGTTTTCCTGTATAACAGATCAGAAATGGTTCTTCGTTTGCCATGCCCGACAAATTCAAAGCTACACCAGATAAAGACTCGGATCAACAGTAGTGGTACCAGGAAAAAGACTGAACACTGACTGTTTACTTTCAATGGTGTTTTAGTTTGACTAAAATGTATTTGTTTTACATCGTTTAATATACTTGCTTCGAACGTGGGTGCAAGGAAAGAACCTGGGACCCGTTTAACTAAACTTCTTACAAAACAACAACAACAACAACAACAACAACAAGAAAAAACTAAACTTCTTACAAAAAAAATGAAAAAAATAATAATAATATCGTTAAAATCGTAAGTCAAAATCACAAATCGCATCTGTCTTCATTCATTGTTAGATTCTGCCTTACAATATATCATTGGAATCGTCTTTGGAAGACGATTCGAATGAAATGATGCATGGTAGAATTCCAAATTTCAATACTACTGTAGAATCAACTTTAATTTTAGACTTACGCTTTCCTTTCGACAAAGGAAGTACGTAACCAAAAATCACAAAAATTTATTTGTTGGTAGGATTTTAGTACAATACAAGTAATAGTGATACAAGGAGCAAATACTCGGGTGATCATTTTTGACGATTCCGAAGCGTTTTTGAGCGATTTCGGAGCGTTTTTGATTGATTAGAATGGTGTTTTGAATTGATAATGGGGCGCTGAGCGAATTATTTTGAATGCTTTTGATCGGAATGACTGTAAATTTCATGATGTGAATAACTGTATTAATTTAATCCTTATTTCAATAAATTCCAAATTTTTATCCACATGACTTACCATGTTTAAGATGAATATGCCTGATGCACACACTCTTGTGGCTTTATTAAATCTTTTCTCTAGGTACTGAAATTATGAAGAAAAAATACTTTGATTTTAAATCTGTGTACATGAATGTGTGGGGTGCAGGTTGAGTTTCGGTAAGAGCGGCTTAATGCCCTGGCATTTATGTAGAATTTAAGGTTTCAAATGCACTTTGAAGTAGTGGACCCGTGAAAGATCCGCAACGTTTCGAGAGTAATGAACTTTAACAATGATAACCAAGGTTTCCTAATGATTTTCATTGGGAAACCTCGGTCAACATTGTGAAAGTTCATTACTTCCGAATTGTTGCGGAACTGTGACGAGTTCACTAACTTTAATACTAACATGTCTTGTAAAATTGACAGATTACCTCTGGAAATTAAAGATCGACTCGGGACCAAATTATTCATATTGACCCAAACCATGAGACTGTCATTTAGCAACATACTCAGAATTACCAGTTAATCAGTTTACCCCGTCTTTCGTGTAATGCATTTTGTTGCTAGACGATTCAAATGTCGCTTATTAACCCTTTGCTGTTCAAACCCTGCTTTTTACGTGCCTGTGATTTTATAATTGAGAAAATAATGTGAAAAAAGAAGAAATTGCTTCTGACAAGCGATTTCAATTTTTTCCACACTATTTTTTATCCTACTGAATGGTTATTTTTCAAATTAAATCCACTTTAAATTTTCGTCTGCAAAACCTTTGTATTTGGACAGGTCCAAAATTTTGTTAAACATTGTAAAACAGGAAAGGGTTATAGCTGGCGTTCAGACAATTTATGTCGCTCATAAACTTTTTTTATTCTCTTCTGAATACGTATCCAATGATGGGTTTTTCCAGGAAAGACTAATTACATGTATATCGAGAATTTCAAATCGTAGTACAGTGGATATGGCAAGCGATCAGTCAATACGGTAAGCTTAGTAGTAAAATTTTAGTGTCAGTAAGCTTCTTATTCTTGTGAAGTCGAATCTATTTTAAATTGGTTTACGTCAAGAGCACTGTACTGATTTACTAGTTAATAATAGAAATAATTTGACTGGTCCCTTTGATAAACCTTTCAATTTCTACGCTGAATAAACAAGAACTGATAAGCTTACATACGTGTGACCGGTCGCATAAAACGGGGACGGCGGCAATTTTATTTCAATGACCCACCATGCGAATATTAGAAATCTTTAATTAGTCTTTAAGAGATTTAATCCTGCAGAGGTCGATCAGAAATCACATTTAAGAAATGATCAAATCGGAGTGAAGCATGATTACTCTAAATTCAGAAAGTCAGCCAAGGGTGAAAAGTTTCGATCCTAGTCAGCCTGCGCATTTCGCGCAGTCTGACAAGGGTCGTAACTTTACGCACCAACCAGGCGGTCCTCTTTTGCCCGATGGGTCACATTTTTATCATTATTGAGTATTTGTATGTGTTTGACCGATTCCAGCATATTCACACGAGCGTAACACAAATATACTGAAATAACATTGTAATCCACACGATGAATTAAGAAGGTTGTTTGTTTGTTTGTCTGTCTGTTTGTTTGAGGTTTAGGGCGACTTGTACCATTTTTTTCAGTCATATCGCGGCGACTGGAGCACCTTATAACAAATATTAGCATCAGTCCCACCTGAACTTAATTTCCTAGCCACCAGTAGCTACCCCACTTTTAAAAGTTTACGAATAAGTCGGTACCACGGGGTGGAAAAAGTTCAGTCTCGGATCAGACATCGGTCTATAGAAAAGTGTCTAAAGAAAGTTAGGAAAAATGCAGAACACAGTGTGTATATGTTCAAGCTGCACAGTGTTTTTACGCAAATGTGAAATCGTTGATAATGTCAATGCTTGGAATAGGCCTACTCACTGTTGCATAATGCAAAAGAAATACGTTATTTCTTTTCCCGGATATACGGTAGGATATTCAAATTGAATATGCTACTACCAAATTGACCAAGTTAAGAACTGACTTTCATTTAAATTTTGACTAGGGATGTAAGAGAAACCCTATCACAATGTTTATCAGGCCTACAAGATAAATAAGTATTGCACAAGATACTAGTATGGCACGACACTTTACTTCATAGGAAAAGATATATATAATACACACTTAGTGTTTTGTATAAGAAAAAATATCTTACGAGGTTAGGATAATTGATAATTGTCGAGGCTCTGCCAAGACAATAATCAATTCTAACAACCGAGTAAGATATTTTTTCATACAATACACTAAGTACGTATTATATTTATCTTACAACCTCTATTTGTCTTGTTTTCATCGATGTTTTTAACTGAAATGCAAGTTTCTAAAAATAACCGCATAATTTCATTGTTCTAAAAATAACTATGTGATATCATAAAAAAATGCATACGGGATATATCACACGGATATTTGTATAGTTGTAAGATAAAAAACAATATCAAGAAAGACAGCGATGTATTAAATAACTTCCACGTGTGAGAGGTTAGGGGAAGCGGGATAAAGGTGGTCAGTAATATTGTTATTTCCCATCAAACCCTATGTTGAATATACTCATTCAAATCGTCTCATCAAGACGACTTGAATGAGTACCTACAGCTCATGGTTTCATATGATATAAGCATTGTTGAAAAATAAATATAAATTCAAATAAACCGTCCATCTTTCCCGAACGACCACGTCTTTTTAGCGACCATTCTCAATAAGCGACGGTTAGAATGCCGTTCATTAAATAAAAATATCCTTAATGTAGGTCTTATTACTCTTAACATCATTGCAAATAATCATAGATGCTGTTAAAGCTCTAGAATCGTCTCATTTAGACGATCTAAAGGAGTTTGTATAATATAGAATTAATGAAAACTAACAGTAATATACATGTATACATGTTCAATCGAAATTATGCTTCTTAATTAAACGTTTGCTGTCCATGAAACCGAGCATTCTCTTAACGACTAGTCTTTGGTGGTCGCTAAGTACATGTATGTTTACAAATTAGAAACACATCTTTATTGCGATTTTCCAGTGTTTTGCAATCATACTATGTTGTTAAAACTAAATATAACCATCCCATTGAGACGATTCTTGTGGGTTTTAGAAAAATAGGATTCATTTAAAAACAATTTTAGACTTAGTGGTAATATAAACTGTTTAAGATATTTTTGTTTAAAAAAGGGAATTTTGAAAACAGTCTAAAAAATAAAGGCATGGTCGCTAAATCAAGATTGACTGTAAATCTATTACGTAAAAAACAGCATACATTATTCTTAAAGTATTTGGTGCTAGCAGGCTTATATGCTTACCTCATACGCTGATGTCAGACTCAGTTTATGAAAGAAGGGAAGGAATACGTGATTAGTGACGATCACAGTTGGTATCATGGCCAGACCAGCTATCCAGTAACTAGTGTTGTTGTTGTACATTTCAGTGGGCGTGCCCAGTACAGTGATGGCCGACATAAAACTAGCCATTAGGCTCATGGCTATAGGGAATATACCAATGTCTCGACCACCCATCAACACATCGTCAGCGGTGGCTTTCTTCGAACTGATATATTCTTTTATCATATAAAACACGCCTATCCCAGCTGAGATCACAAGCACGGCCCCAAACAACACATAGTCAACTGCCGAGAAAGACCCTATACTATCCCCGGGGCATAGCTCACATACCTTCCGACACGATTCGATTGGCTTGTCTAGTAACATTGTTGTTATAGATATTTTCTAGCTCTATTTTAGAAAAGCACTCAATTGTTTCTATGTTCGGAACTTAGTACGTGGGATATGTCTGCTCACCAAGGAAAAACGCCAACGTACCCTTAGAACGCTTCTATTACGTATGCCCAGCGGTTTGTTTTGCTATTCACGCTGTTGTGGAAGTCTGGAAACCTTCTTATAGGTTTTGCTTATGGTCGAAGTTTAGAATTCCAATAGGATTAATCGGCGCATCTTCGCCTATTACCTCTTGGGGTATAAAGACGACGAAAATTTTTATTACACTCCCTTTTTTCTAGATGTGCACAATATTCAAATGATCAACGAAAACTGTCTTTTTCCAGATGGTTAGAATTAATTCACAATAGGAAACTCACTCTATAATGTTAGTCCATTTGTTTGTATTTTCGTCCAGACTAAATTTTCCCTACACAAGTTATCGAAACTTGAGTTCACATAGATAACAATGTTGACTAATTCAATGTTCTAATGTCCTAGGCCCAGTATTATAAGGATTTTCTCATGATCAATTGAAATTTTTCTCCAATTTCAACTTAAGATTAAAGCTTAATTTTTGTTGTAATCAAAAATAAATGTATGGACAAAAAATATAATATTAATAAGTTGTTATAAATAAAAACTTATTAATTATGTTTTATTTATTAAAGCTTTGAGAAATTTCTCAGTTGAGAATGATAAAAATCACATCTTAGTATACAGATATCTCAGTAACTTGTGTTTTAGAACTGCACTATCGCTTGTTTAAATATCAAATTATAATTACAAAGAAAACGTAAGCATTTGTTTCATTTATGGGTTATCTCATGACGTATTTAAAATTTGATCAGTCACCCAAAAGGGCTCTCAGAATGTTCAAAATGATAAAATGACAAAATGACTAAAACATAAAAACATTTTTTTTCAAATGAAATTTGAAATGCATTTGAAGCAGGTTACTACCGATGTGTTGTGTTTTTAAAAACTCACTGTCATTATTTGCCTTTCATTTCCCAGAAATTCTGCCAAAATGACGACAGTCGCTGAACTGATAATGTCTGTTTTCGCATGACGCATCACGAGTATTTTTTTTTTTTGTATATACAATTAATGATCGTAACCCGTCACTCGAAAATGGGTCAAATGGTTAATAAATTGTACCTACTAGCTGTATAATTAGAAGATCTCTTTGCTCTTTGATCAACTTTCCTTGAATGGTAAATTTACCGTAGCCTATTGTTTATTTATGGTATGCTATTTATACTGGAGCTCTGTCGAAATGGTCATTTATCCAATTTTAAAGAGGCCTATTACACACCGCTTTTGTCTTTTTACGTAAGAGTTTTGATACCCAATTGATGGCCATTTTCGACTGGGACTTTACAGACGAAAGTTTGTACAATTTTAACATACGTCCTTGTAGAACACCTATTGTAACAACCAAACGACCAATCGTAGTAGGCTTACATTATAAATGCTATGACGTCACATTGGTGCGTACTTTAGTATCAGGTGAAAAAAGCCTTCAATAATTTTACCCTGTACTTGTCATGCGATTTGAACACCCTGAACTAATAAAAATCACGTGATGTTGGAGGGAGAACGAGCGAGCGAGCGAGAGAGAGAGAGAGAGAGAGAGAGAGAGAGAGAGAGAGAGAGAGAGAGAGAGAGAGAGAGAGAGAGAGAGGGGGGGGGAGAGAGAGAACATTTTAATTCAAATATAAATCATCCATTTGAAAAGAACTTTGCAACAATATAAGAAGTTGTTTGTGCCAAGATAGTTAAGACAATAAATTCCTTTGTTTTGTTTGAATAGGGTTAACGCAAAATTTGACAAGCTTTTAGTAATATCGTGGTAGCCAGGGTACCTAATAACGGGTTGCTAGTACATCTCGTACCATTTCATCCCTTTCCATGACCCGAGCTTCAATCCCACATAGGGTTACGGTTATCGACCCAGTTTAGGGAGAAGAATATATATATATATGTGTGTGTGACCCGTCATACGAAAAGGGACCATCTGAGTAGTGCGTGAAGTGTCGACCGTGATCAGACTGCGCGGACTGCGCAGACTGACTAGGTTTGAAACTTTTCGCACTTTACTATTTTTTGAATCTAGAATAATCAGTATAACTTCCTGTGTGAGAATTTTTGAAATGCGACCTCTGTTTGGCCTGTACTAGAACCAATCTCTTTTTCATTTTTTACGGAGATCCCAGATGGTGCCCTTTCGCATGACGAAACGGCATATGTATTCACTAAATTTTTTTCTGGTGCAGATAACCCACAACGTAATATCATCACTTTATATCAAACAATGTAAGTATTGTTATATTAACATAATCGAATTTAACGGCTATTGTTTTATTATCGTTATCTGAATAGTTTTAATAAAATAAACAATATGAGGCGTGCGTGACATTTTCAACAATATCAAATGGGCGCGGGGTACAAACGTTGGGTATCGATGACAACGACATAATGCAAAAAGGTTTTATGCTGACTGCATGAAGATGGATTTAGACCTTATATATCTATAGATCGCAAAGTAAAGGTTCTGGTCAGACTGTGCGGCTGCACAGGCTGGTCAGGAGCTTTGCTTTGCGCACATTTGAAATTGTTGGAAATGTGAAGCCAAGGCTCATATTTAAGGTAACTGCGGAAGATAACATGGTCGAATTTTCGACTTTCTTAAAATCTCACAATAATTTCTGAGATTTATATTTGAAATGCGGGAATTAGCTAACTCGCAATGAAAAGGGTTTGAAGCTCGTTCATTCGACGTCGTGACGTCATTAAGGGGCCAACCCCTTTTCGACCCGCCAAAATCATTATTTGCAATTCTTTCTGTATTAATCGGCCGATTTTCACGAAAAAAGTTTCATTTTGAAAGTCCAAGAACGCCCGAGCTAATCGTTTAATTTCTGTGCACATTCAAATAGAGAAATAAGCCCGAAACGATAACTATTTCGCGAATTTTAAGATTTGACGTTCCTTTTTTCATTTCATCTTTTGTAAATAAGTAGAAATTTCTCAAAATTTCGTCCGGTGACCTATGCTGATTTTTTCTTATTTTGTAGCGAAAAGAATATGCTTTGCATTAATCAAATAAAAATGATATGTTTTCGGGTTAGATTTTTTATTAAATTCGATTTTGTGAAGTTGTTGCAACATTTTTCGCCGAATTCGACATCGGACCAAAACCATCGGTACTATGCTTATTTGGAGCCAATCTCCGTGCAATAACGTATTCTAACATATTTGAAATTAAGGTTTATTGTAAAATATAGGCTTTAGAAGTATTAAATCTGAATGTGATTTTAAGAAATACAAAAATTCATTTAAGTTTTATCCATTTTAAAAGACAGCTTTTTCGAACATTTGACGCGACGTTAAATTATATCCTTTGATTTGCGATATCTTCGCAGAATCGAATTTTACAAAAAATCTAACCCGAAGACACGTGGTTTTTAATTCAAATTTCTTGAGCGGAATGGTTTGGCAGTAACATATATCAATTTCAGCAAAGGTCATCGGACAAATTTTCCAGAAAAAAGGAAATATTTCCAGTGACTGTACTCGAATACAGCATCGCAGAAGGCATTAATATTTAAAACGTTACACTTAATTGTATTTCTTACACTTATATCTTCATATCAATAAAACATAATACCATGCGTCTTTAAACGAAGCAAATGGCGTTTTCGGGATGAAAATCGGTTTATTATTTCCGACAAAATGGACAATTACTGATTTTGGTCCCTAAAAAAGGGGTCGGCCCCTTAATGACGTCATGGCGTCAACTCTACGTCATGAAATTCCTTTTTATGACCGAAATATGAAAGCGGGTACTTCGAAGTTCAGTTTTATCGCATTCGGCATGATTTTCAGACAATTTAAAATTTGGACCTAAAACGGCCCTCTATGTGTCCGCAGTTACCTTAAACAGCTAACTCTGATTAAAACGAAGACAATAAAAAATATTCACTGAAGGGTTCATGCCATCACACTCAAAGTTTTCTTGTGAATCAAAATCAAAATAAACTAATTGTATACTAATCCTCTTAATGTATTCATATCTCAGCCTAGGATTAACAATGCCGACTGAAACGAACTCAGAGATACCGCTTTGAAAGCTACTTCTCAACGAATCACATGTATTCCAAGAATTAAATCAACAACATACAAGTACAATCATAACGTAAACAAATAAACATCGGAATATTATCGCCAAATAATTCGCCATTCTGACCTTACAAAGGCAGATGGTTTAAGATATGGAGTTGTTGGTGTTATCTTTGTATAAATTCCTATGTCACCAACTTAAGTCTTCGCTATTTCAATCGACGAGTACCTTATTTCGAATTCCTTGTCGCTGGTTGGGGACAATAATATCGTAACCAGAGCTCCTGGAAAAGCTATAGTTATGACGTTTAGGAAGCAGAGGGTAGTATGAGACAGAATGAAGCAATAAATAAGAAAAAGATTGCAACCTCCACTTGACCTCTACTGGAACACATTTCTTTTCAAATATTTAATTTACGGAGTTCATCCGTTTTCGTGAAAGGTCATAATTTCAAAATGCTTATTTGAAGTCGCGATAATAATAAAATTCGTTGCACGTCGTACTATCAATGTAGGGGCCCTGGGGCCCGTTTTACTTAACATCTTACGATCATTTTTTTTTTTTTTGCGTAAGTCAAAATTTAAAATTGCGTCTACAGTAGTAACTAAATATGGAATTTTTGCCATGCATCATCTCATTGGAATCGTCTTCCAAAGACGATTCCCATGAGATATGGCAAGGCAGAATCTAACAATGAATTAAACACAAAGTACGATTTATGATTTTGACTTATAATCAATTTTTTCGTAAGAAGCTCAGTAAAACGGGCCAATGGAATCCATTCCCGAAACTGCATATCTGTACCGAGTTTTGTCTCCATGCAATGGATGGATAAGCGTCGTGTACATAAAATTGTGTCATAAGCAGCTTAGGGCTCGGAAAGTATGTGAAGTGGTAGAATTGGTGGGAAAATTACCAGGAATCCATTGTTTGGTACAAATACGCTGCGACACGGCTGACTTAAAACTGTTAAAAGTGACGTTAAACCTTATTTAAACAAACAGATCAATATTTATCTGAAAGAAATTTCAGTTGGTCTATTTTCGTCCGGCAAGTAATGAAACCATCCCAACCTTATCAAGTTTTCTGAGGTATTAATACTCAGGCGATCGGCAGTCGCGGATCCAGAGGGGGTTCGGGGGGGTCTCCCCTGAAGCCCAATTAATTAATTGGTGTATAATTTCAATTAACCCCTTTTCCTGCTGTTCACGAAAAAATCGTTTTAGAAACAAAGCTTACAAAAAAGACAGTATAGACTAAGATCAGTCTACACAGTTGTGCAGTCTGATCTCAGTCTAAACTGTCTGCTTTCTACTTGATATTTCGTGGTTAAAATCCTAGATCAGTGTTGTCGATATTTTTTAAAGAATAATTAAATCCATCGGCATAAGGGTTTAAATTCTGTAAAACTTTCAGTATGTTCGAACCCCCTTCGCAGAAATCCTGGATCCGCCGCTCCTCGATGAGGTACTTTTTCCAAATAAAGTACCAGAAAGGTATAAATGGTCCGTTCGCGAATGAAATATTTAAATGTGACCCGTCACGCGAAAAGGGACCATCTTGTACCTTCGTAAAAAATATTTGAAAAAGACATTGGTTCTGTAACAGGCCAACAAGATGTCGCATTTTAAAAATTCTTTAACAGGAAGGTACATTAATTATCCTAGATTCAGAAAATTAGTAAAGAATCAAAATTGTCGATCCTAGTCAGTCTGCGCATTTCGCGCAGTCTGACAAGGGTCGACACTTCACGCACTACCCAGATAGTCCCTTTTCGCGTGACTGGTCAATATTTTTTCAATTGATCATTATATTTCAAGCTAAATACAAAATGGATTCAAAATAAAGATACATTGTATAATGGCTAAATCAATCGGGCTTCAAAAGCATTAGCTTAGCCTTAGTTACTATTTATATTTTTCTATCATTTGATAGTAGTAGAGGTCATATTTGAGAATTTATAATTTATCTCATAGCGTCACACATTACAAATGATAACTCTATTGTTAATTTCCTGTCGTATGACAACGGTTTACTACAAAGTTAAGGTTGTGGACCCGAAATGGTTCGTTTCGGAAGTAATTTTACAGTGTTAACAGAGGTTCCCTAAAGCTTTTAATAGGAAAACCTCGGCCAACATCATGTAAAAGATCATGTGTTCCGAAATGATGAGGAACTATTACGGATCCACTACCTTAAACAGTTCCCGGGCAGCGAGAGTCCGAGACTCCTTGATTTCGAAGAAAGTCACATGCGTGAAGATTACACCTTAATTTAATAATGTAGGAGTCCGGAGATTGCGTTTTTAAGGTTAAGATTCTTAAGATTCTAACTAAGATTATTAAGATTTCACAAAGGGTTAGGTGCAAGACTGTCGTAAGTGTATATACATTGTATATACACTTACTACAGTCTTGCACTGAAACCACGAAATATGGTCCAATCTTCATGAGCGGTACAAAGACTAAGATTTGTAAGCTGCTAAATGGGAATCTTTCGATATGTTATTGGGGAATCGAGATGGTTTTGCATTGGCTTAAAACGAGTAGCCTCGACGACGTCGATTTTTTTCACACAAAATATCGGAAATATTTTTTAGGACGTCTAATCATATTTAGCGGAAATTTTCACCATGCTTTAAAAAACGCGCCTAAGCGTTGGACTTGTTGGTCATATAAGAATATGAAGTCCCATTATGTTAACCAATATCATACTGAAGCCACTTGTACTAGGAGTATTCCTGATTGGACAGGTTGTATAGACAAATATAAGCCTGCACACATACGCAGTCTGGTCTTGGTCTTAAATCGACTGTTATCGGGCCTTTTCGGGTGTAATTAACGGTGGGTCCAGTCTAGGGGTGTACCACATGATTTTTCTGTAAATCTTGCTCGAGCAACCACTTCTATTAGGCGACCATTTTATTACGCGACCGTTTTCAAAATCCCCTTCTTTAAATCGAAATATCTGAAAAAATAAAACAACAACAACAATCACGAAAGAAAGAGTATCATTGGAATTAAAATTGGTGTAAATTAATCCTATGTTGAACTGAGTCACAAGAATAGTCTCAATGAGACCATTCTATTGAGTTTTTATAGCATATGTTTCTTCGGAATTGCGCAATAATTCATTTTATATTAAAATCATATTTTTTATTTGTAAACAAAACGTGTAAAAAGCTACCGTTTCCTTAACGACCGTTTTGGGGGGTCCCGTTCGTGGTCGCACAGTATATGTTTTACTGTACTTTCTAAACTGGGACTACGTGTATGTATTAATTGAGCCTGTGCGTGACATTTACAACAATTTCAAATGTGCGCCAAGCAACTTGGACTCAGGCCAGCCTGTGCAGCCGCACAGTCTGACCAGAGTCTTTAACATGCATATATGTGGCTGATGATTTATTCCCTCTACCGGCAGTCAGATATAACCTTAATGCAGCTGTGTTGTAACAAAATCAAATTTATGAGACATGGGATAATTCTTGCAATAACAAAAATGCTTTGAACTCACCCCGGGAATATCCTGTGTGATGTTAAGAGCACTTTAATGGGACCCCCGGTGATTCTAGTATTATTGAAATCGGCATGAACTTACCCCAGGAATCTTCTATACAATGAAAATACTAAAATTATTCGATCCCGACATAATATTAACATTGAAATAGCTTTGGTTTTTTACCCCTGGAATCGTTTCAATTATAAAAAAAACCCTAACCATTTTGGGACACAGGTTAATTCTTACAACATTAAAGTCGCTATGAGCATTACCACGGGAATCGTCTCAATGATAGAAAAAAAAAACTGGCCGAACCCGGGGTAATTATAGCCACATCGAAATCACTTAGAACTTAGACCGTGAAGATTTGAAATTATCAGACCTCATTGAATTTACCCCGGGAATATCCTCTACCTCTACAAATGGTCAAAACGGTCCAAACAATAATTTTGCCATCTTTTCAAAAGTTTTTTTTTTCTCCCTCTTTGTTTAAATACATATTTTTCATGAAGTTAATAACTCGTATTCTTCTATGCAACTATTATATTTTCTTATTAGGCGTGATAGTGTTTCGGAAATGTGCGAAATGGCACTGAAAAAGGCGAAATCGATTATCAACCTTATTTGTGATTAATAGGATTTGGTGTGAATTGCAACAAAAATAAAGCCCCGAATTCAATCCATTGACAATTAATAAATGAACTAGAATCTACGGTATTTAACAATAAAAAAGTCGTTTTAAATGTCAAATCTAGAGTGCACTTTCAATTCATTTTCAACGACAGTTTTAATAATATCAAAGGATTAACATAACGTTAGATTCAGACGGAAATATATCCTGGTGTACCGTATTTCTATGAATGTTAATTAGAACTGTCACAATTTTAAAATCAAGAGGAGACCTTTTTCCAAACTTGTCATATTTAAAACATCATACAATAATTTAAAGAAGCCCGAAAAATTCAAGGTGAAATCATCTTTTTTAGCTCCACTGGCCGAAGGCCACTATGGCTATTGCCATGGCGTTGCGTCCGTCGTGCGTGCGTCAGTGCGTCCGGTCGTAAACTTTTTCTTTAAAAAAATTCTTCTCTGAAACTACTGGATGAATTTCAACCAAACTTCACAGGCATGGTCCTTGGGTGACCCTCTTTCAAAGTTGTTCAAGAAATGTTTGATCCAATGAAAAACATGGATTAAATGGGCACGGCCAATTCCTAAATATGGTAAAAATTGCGTTTTCTCAGATTCTAATCGATGGATACCAATTAGATTTTACATGAATGATTATTGGGTGACCCTTTATAAGTATACAAAAATTATTGTGATCGGATGAAAAATATGTATTTTATGGGTTGAGGTCATCTTTCTATATGTTATATAGTGGAAACTTTGAAAATCATTTTCTTAGAAAGTAACCGATGGATATCAACCGAATTTCACTGGAATGACACTTGAGTGACTCTTTATAAGTCTTCCAAAAATATAGTGATGGGATGAAAAATATTTCTTTAATGGGTGGAGGTGATTTTTCTATATGTTATATAGTGGAAACTTTGAAAATCATTTTCTTAGAATGTAACTGATGGATATCAACCAAATTTCACTGAAATGATCCTTGAGTGACCCTTTATCAGTCTACCAAAATTAATGTGATGGGATGAAAAATATGTATTTTACGGGCGGAGGTCATTTCTCTATATGTCACATATATAAGTTATATAGTGGAAACTTAGGAAATCATTTTCTTAGAATGTAACCGATGGATATCAACCAAATTTCATTGATGTGATCCTTGGGTGACCCATTATCATGCAGCCAAAAATTATTGTGATTGGATGAAAAATATTTCTTAAATGGGTGGAGGTAATTTCTCTATATGTTATACAGTTGAAACTTTGAAAATCATTTTCAACATCAGTAGAACCAAAAATATCTAAAAAATCTTTGATTTGCTATTACAAGAATTTTAAGCCTGTGGAGCGACTCAAGCCATTCATGGCTTTCTAGTTTAACAAAGTAATTTGAACATTCATAAAACACCTATTAAAATCCACAGTGCTCATACTTTCGTGAATTCTAATTTAAGCAGTTCCTTAAACACTACCGGAGTTATGTACGGCCTCAAAACTTTCGTCAAATGTCACATAATCATTTCTCATTGGGGTATGGAAATAACAGATAGGCCTTCAATGGGTCTTTATTTTAAGATTTACAGTTTTCTAATACAACACAAGTACTAAGAAATAAGGAATTTTAGAGGATTTTAGAGTTTTTCCTATTTCATGTGATTTATGATAATTTGAAAATTATTCCTTTCATAGATGTTCATTATTCTAGATCTTTTATCGAAATATAGTAAAACATTACTGAAATTACAGTAAGTAACTCTAATTGACAATACACGGAAATACGGTCACTCATGGAAATAGGGTACAAAAGGAAAGAACTGATCAGCTTCGCGGGTATAAAATTTTGGAGAAAATTATGTATATTTGATTTATCTTCATAAAATTACTTTTGTAAAATTGCCATTTTTTATCACCATGAATCATTTATCTAACTGAATTTGTAATTTAGCCTATCATGATATATAAATAAAATCATGAAATAAAGAATCGTTTTGTTGGTATAATTTTAGAAATATTTTTTTTTAATTATTCTTTATTTTTTGTGATATTTTTCTATTTGGGCCGTTTTGACCAAATCGAAAATCTGCTTTGGGCCGTTTTGACCAAATCACTAATGATTCTTGAAAGAGTTTCTGAGACGGAAATTTGAAACTTTATGAGACCTGGAATAAGGCCGATATAAGTGTGCTTGACATTCAAAAGAAATAATTTGACACCCTGAGACTATCCGGGGACTCTAAATATATATGTAAGTTAAGGGAACGTGGACGGGACCGACGTGGACTTCTGTAGGGGGAAAAAAATGCTATCCATTCAGTAAAAATTACCCGTCTATTAGATATTCCAGTCTAGCTTTTAGTTAACCAATCGGTGTCCCTAAAATACGAAAAGGTGCAAAAAGGTGGTTAAAGGTGCTAAAAGGTGGTTAAAGGCGCAAAAAGGTGCAAAAAGTTGCTAAAAGGTGCTTAAAGGTGGGCGAAAAGGTGATAAAAGGTGCTTACACAGTATTAAAAGCTATTGGTCCTGTTTAATGATCTGTTTGGCCATACCCTTCGGCTTACAGTCAACCCGTTCCTCAGTCAACTCGTTCCTCAGTCAACTCATGGCGTTTTTGGTCAACTCGTTCCCCAAAATTGGTCACCTCGTTCCCCAATCGATTTTTCCTCGGTCAACTCGTTCCCCCGGAAAAAAATCATATATATTTGAAATATTTTTTTATATTTATTTTCTTTTGAACGGGTTAAAGTATTAAAAATAAGTTATTTTGATAAAGTATTTTAAAAGACAATGCAAAATTTATATTTATTTTTAAGACCGATTTAACCCGCCGATATTTCCCAGAAAACTTATTGAATATTAGTTGAAAATTTATATAAAAAAAGAATACTGGTTAAAACATATAAAAATTAATGGCCAAACGAAAAAATATTTTTTATCAATCCTTTATCTCTTTTTTTTTCAGAATTTCTGGTTGTCCTTCAAGATACAAAACGAAAAACAAAGATAGAAAACATTATAAAGATACTGTCGAATTTAGAAAAGAAGATAAAACTTTAATAATTTTTGTAAAGACATACTGCTTATAGTAATAAAAATTAATTCTTAAGATAGTAAGGGATGTATTTAGATTTCTCAATTGTAATTGAATGTCAATTAGGCTTTGTCATTAATGGAGTGAATAAGATTATAGTATCAATTACCTTTAATGTTTTGCCGCTTTTTTTTTCAACAAAGCCATTGAATATTGTCATGATGAATATATATGATCCGTTATCCAGGAAAGTTAGTCGTTTATTTTCATTTTCCTTTGGATTCTTGATGATTGCATGGGCAGAGTCGACCCATTTAGGGTTGAGAATCCCTTTCTCTGAATGGACAACGCCTGTCTAGTTGCTCGGTTGGTTACATAATGAAGATATATATAAACATGTTTAACATACTCCGTTTCAATGCATGACATCATACAATTATGTCACGACAGAAAACAAATATATCCTTGTGATATGGTTTTTCGTCCGAATTACGATTTTTCATAAAAATCTTCATTCAAACTTTTATCAATCAATAAAAGTCGAAAAAAATATCAAAAATATGATTTTTTTATGATTCCCATGATTCTGAGTTTTATCAGATTAGGTTAGACAGGTTTTTATTTTGTTTGAATATTGTCAAGATTTTTTGTCTATACAATAAGCGTCATTTGTTTTCATCATATTTAAGACATAAGCCACTGATAAAGAAGAATGTGAGAATAAACTGTGTAAATCACATTTTTTGAAATTGAAACTGGGCCTCAGAGGGGGTTCACTCGACCCCACCCCTAACCCCTAGATCCGCCCTAGTAAAATATCTCTTCCTGGTTGTTTGTTGCTTTGGGCTAACAACATACCAAATATAAGAACTCTAACATATAGAAATTACAATAAGATTTTTAGTTCGCAGGTTTTGGGCATAGGGGTCAAAATTTTGACATTGAACTTTGTTCACTACCTGCCCTTATTGCTTCTTGATATATTAGGAAATATTTTTTTTGCAGACAAAGAGACAGACTGATGTGGGAAAAATAATTTGCCCTTATATTTCGAGCATATCATACGGGAACATAACAGGTTCATGTACACGCAAATGCGTATTTAACGTTATACATGAGAAGTTGACGCCTAGAGAATTTTCAACATGTACTACATTGAGATGAGTTTGAATTATTTATAGTAGTTCTATTCGAAAGTTATCATTTTAATGAATCAATAATGCAATTCTTATACATTCACCTTTAACCACCTTTTCGCCCACCTTTTAGCACCTTTTCACATCTTTTAGCACCTTTTCGCGCCTTTTTGCACCTTTAACCACCTTTTAGCACCTTTAACCACCTTTTTGCACCTTTTCGTATTTTAGGAACACCCGTTAACCAATCAAAACTGTCGACATATTGCGTAAATAAAGATAACTAAGATGGTGGTCAACGTCGATAAATGGATTGAAATTGCAAAAGAATGCAAATATCTACCCGAGAATGACTTAAAGGTACCTGACGACATGTGTTTAATCAAAGTTTAAGACTGGCAATACCATTAATTAGGGTGAAAATGACATGCCAAATTTACAGGCTTTGGTAAGATGATGTGGGTGGAGAATTGCCAATTTTCATTATTTTTTTTTCTGAAAAGGAAAGAAGCAAGTCGTAAACCTTCTTGCTGTTAAATTAGTGTTCAGCCAGTTACGAATATTCAATCTGATATATTGAATAATTTTCAATGTATTGCAAAAGAATTGGTCCAAAATGCTTTCACAGCTGAGTTTATCAAAAGTTCAACAAAAGATAAAGAAATGTACAGTTGTTCAGGCAGTAGCGGATAGTTAATGAAATTATCGAAGTATACGTTTTTATTATGACACAAAATCTATATTGTGTGGTACCAATTTGTAGGAAAATAGGTATTATTTTGTTGTGTAATTGCCACTTATACGAGGGATAAGAACAACTACTTACTGAAGTCCTGTAGTCGTCCCCGCTAGTGCCGGCACTACCAAGTCTCGGACTGCTAAGCTCCTACAAAGACGTCGAACGTGTACTGGGGGCGATCTTCTGTGCGCACTGTGGGATATGCTAAATTCCACCCAAGGCGGGAACAATACTGCGCACTGATTGGCTGATATCAGTTGTTTACACCACCACAGTAATCCACTTCCGGAAGGCTCCAGATCTGGGCTCCGGTTATTGACAATCAACACTACATTCCTCCCCGTTTACAAAAGGAGTGCCTGAAACTTTCTAGAAAACATGCCCCCCTACCCAAAGCCTATTCAAAATAATTCCTAACCCCAACCCCTAATAAGATCCTATTAAAACATACCACCCCTTAAAACCTATCCATTAAAACCTAGCAAAAAGGTTAACAATCTTTACCCCTAAAATCCATCTAAAGAGCCTATGGTTAAGGCTTACATAGATCCTTGATACTTTAAGCCTTTACAAAAACTCAATTGAACTTGACATAAATACTGGAAAAATACTTTACATTGTACTCACTTAAAGATCTTTACAAATGCTCAATTATACTTTTTTTTTTTTTTTTTAAAAATAACTTTGCAATACAAATCAATACTTTACTTAATATCCATATAAGATCTTAGCATTTTCACAAGTCATATGCAAGACCTCTCTCACACCTATTCCCCTCCTGTTTGCTACCTCTCTCCCCACTGAACCAATGAAAGAAGGAGTGCTCAGATTTGCACCTGGTATAGAAGGAAAATAAGGAGAATCAGTCTCCAAAAGTAGACGATTAAGAGGTACTTCCATAAGACCCGCAAGTTGCTCATTATTAAATGACTTAAGGCCTAAAGTGAAACCGAAGTAACAATTACGGAAATGTGACAACCAACTTTTAACATCTATTGGATTACCATTAAAACAATGTAAATGGATTGGTTGTAATGGGGCACAGTATTGGTACACCAAAGAGTACACTTTACTATACAAACGCTGTCCCTCATCAGACTGGTCTCCCCTTATATGTAGAATAAGAGGTTTCCTAAATTGTACATAAGAAAGAGCTTTGACCAGAATTTCCTGTTGCAATGGCCATCTTGAGTGATGTTCGGTCATGTCTAACCCAATTTCTCCCAGGGCAGTCACTCTAGGACTGCTGAGTAGTTCTGCAAACCGAGACTCTCTTGAGGGGGTGAATTCCCCAATTTTGCGAGGATGTACCCCTATAGCAATCTTAAGTCTTGGATCGCTAGGTAAAGACATAGGGTAATCTGCAGGATCACAAAAAACGGCCACAGCACCCAGCAAATTTATTGGAACTTCAGGCTTACCGACATGTTTATGACTCAGGACATCATCCAAGGAAATATCAACAGACTTACCGAAAAGCTTCCTGGCTGTTCGGTCAAGGTGCATGTGACTATCGATTGCCCAGGGCAACTGACTGTCTGGATGAGAGCTCTCTTGCATAGGTGTAGGATTTGAAGTAAGAATAACTGGGGGATCCACCTGGTTATTATTATCGTCACATTCTACCCCCCTTTCTTTTGAAGACTCTGGTAGACCTGACTGCATTGCTGTCTGCACAACTTCCTTCGATGATCCTGGGTTTGCTACTTGAGTGGTTAGAGACTTACACCTTAAATAAAAAATCTGCACAAACAAAAGCAAACTTTACATATATTACCATACATATGCATTACAATACAAAAATATACAAATTTACTAAAAATATTAACATATCACAGACATAGATCACAGAATCACAAATATCACAGTTAGCTCTTTCTTTTACTAAAAAAACTTGTCGGATCCCTCGGCAATTTTTCATTCCAGGACAGACACATGGCCACACTCCTGGATGGCGAACTACCAATTGAAGGCAGAACATCATCCACTTTTTCTGCAAAACTGGACCAGCTCTTATGGGCTCGAGCACAATGCTTACACCCCCCACAGGGAAGACTGGAAACATCGCCCCCCAGCCGAAAGTTATCACAGTAACCAGACTGTTCTGCAACTGTGACAATTGAGCCCCTACAGCGTTTTGCAAGGCATCGGTATCCAATATAAATGTGTCCGTCCTATTGGGTAAACTTAACACTGGAGCACTCGTTAAGGCTTCCTTAATCTGATTGAAAGCCCGTTCTTGAGATTCACCCCAATGAAATTCATTTTTTCCTGTCAAACCGTACAATGGAGTTGCTAGATTGGCATAGCCCTTTAAGAAGCCCCTGTGGTAATTTGCTAACCCTAAAAACCGTTCTACATCTTTAGAACTTTCAGGGGTAGGCCAATTTTTAACCGCAGCGACTTGTTCGTCACTTATTTCAAGACCCTCACCCGACACAATTCTGCCTAAAAACTCCACTCGCTTTTGGAAAAACACGCATTTCTTTGGTTTGAGTTTCAATTGGTACTCCCTGAGTCGCAAAAAGACCCGTCGGAGGTTATCCAAGTGATTCTCAAATGATTTGCCCAACACCATGATATCATCAAGGAAAGCCAAGACAATATTCCATACCAAACCCCGCAAAATCATATTTATTGCTCTCGCGAAGGTTGCAGGCGCATTGCATAATCCAAAAGCCATTTTAACGAACTGAAATAAGCCGTATTTTGTAATAAATGCGGTCTTCGGTTGATCCTCTTCTGCAATTGGGATTTGCCAATATGCAGAGTTGGCGTCAAGTTTCGAAAACCACACATTACCCATCAAAGTATCTAAACATTCCTCTATTATTGGCAATGGATAAGTGTCTTTTTTCGTAACATTGTTAAGGGCTCTAAAGTCCAGACACCAACATTTAGATGTTCTTCTTCCTCATTGACAAATTCAATGGGAGTCCGATGCATCTTTTGCTTAATGGGACGCGCATCTCCAGTATCAATTTTATGTTCTAAAGCATTAAAATTTCCAAGATCAAAATCATTTTCTGCGAAGACATCGTGAAACTCAAGAATAAGCTTTTTAAATGTTTGAGATTGCTCCACTGTCAGGTTCTCTATCGACCTTTCATACATACTAGCTAAATGCTCAGGTAAACCCGTCTCATTAGCATCCCCTTTTCTTACTTGATTTAAGCCAAAAGTTTGTAGCTCACCCGGTATAGGGCAAATTTCTGAATAGGGAAGTGCTCTGGCAATAGCTTGATCTTTTTTCAAAGTTTTGTACTGGTCAGTTAAATTCATTACACAAATAGTGGGCATATCCGTGTCTTTATGGATAGATTTAGCTACCAAAAGGTTATTTATGGTTAAGGGCTCTGCATAATAATTATCTAACTCAAGACCCCCCACTTTTCCATGAATTAACTTCATACTATTAGGGGGAATGACTACTCTCTTAGAAACTTTTACTTGTGCAATCCTATGAGAACCCTTATTTTGACCTTTCATGGTTATAGCTAGATCACCCAATTTAAATAAATTTTGACCTACATTTATTTCTGCCCCATATTTCTTGCAAAAATCCAAGCCCAGCAACATGTCATTTTCAATCGGTGCTACATACACCCATTCATTAAAAAACCTATCACCCAAACCTATGGACACAGGACCCACAACGAATCCTATCATGTCCATGTTTCTGCCAGCAGTATTTAATTTTACTGTACGGACAGTTGTTGGTTTTGGACTCAGCTTTCCATACAAACAGTCTGAGATGATGGTAACTTCAGCTGCTGAATCAACAACAGCTTCAGTCGATACCCCTCCCACACTTACATCAATCACTAACATATTTGCTGAACTTAACTGATTAATGTGTACAACGTCTTTTTCCCTAATTTCAATAGGAACTTCGATTTTATTTATCAAGCTATTGTCGGGCTCATCTGAACACTCAATTTCCAGGCCATTTTTATTAAGGGTCAGCTTATGGCCTAGAAGTCCGACCCTGAGGAGTTTAAATCTTCACATCTCTCCTCTGTAGAACAGAAATTAACACTTTTCTGACGCTTGGAGGGACATTCTTTAGCAAAATGACCAACACCCCCGCACTGAAAACATGTGTTTCTATTGGGAGATGTCGGTTGTTTTTTAACTGGACTACGGTTAGGCCCTGGACTGCTTGACCTTTGCTTGTAATTGGACAGTCCCGACACTAAATTGATTAATTTATCAAGTTTCTTATCAAAACCATCCAACTTTTTCTCCATAGTCCCCATTCGTTCCTCCAACCGTAACATCCTATCACTATTAACAGGGCTTGGTGGACGCGAGAAATTTACTTTATTATTTTTTCTGTCTGCATTGGTGACAGCCTGAACTGAGCAAGACTCATCAGAGTTCAACTCAACATTTTGCACCAATCGACCTTTGGAGCCAAAAATCGCAGTATAATTCAATCGCTGCCATCTTACCTCGGATATTGCTTCAAACAGGTCAGAAGGTCGAACTTTATTAGAGATCACCCTATAACCTGCCTCCTTGTCACAACACCCTTGGCAAAATCTTGTGACTGCCAATGACATTATCTTCTTATGGCCAAAACCATCATATGCCCTAGTAGCCAGATCATGAATTCTGTCTGCCCAATCTTCTAATGATTCTTCCGGTCTCTGTGTTTCTGAGGAAAACTGAGCCAGAAGATTTTCAGGAATATCATTCCTTCCAAATCTTGTAGCCAACTTTTCCTCAATCTCTGGATAGGTTGACCCCGGCCTAGCATCCAGTAAACTGGCGTAATAGTCCGCAGCCTTCCCACATAGAACCCAAAGCAGACCATCTCTTTTTGCTAAATCCTGAGTCCAGCCACTACTTTTGCAAAAACTCCTGTATTTCCGAAGAAATTGATTAACGCTGGTTGAACCATCGTATTCAAGAGAATGCGGTATTGAGGGCATCCTGTCCGGTTTATCATGCGATAATTTAGAATATTTACCTCTATTTTTCGCTTCCTCCAAAAGCACCTGAAATGCTTCTTTATTCTCTTTCTGTTCGAACATTAACGCTGTCAATGCATCCATAAACCTATCTTCCCTATTATACTTTTCGGGTTCATTGTACCCCTTTTTCCATCCTACTTTCCTATTACCCTCCCTATCCGGCTTTTGTGCATTAAAACCAAACCCCACATCAGCCCCTGCCTGATTTATTTTAGGTCTAACCCCAAAATCTTCGCCCCCATAAGTGTTAGGAGCAGGCAATGGCCGTGTTTCATCAGTTTCGTCATCATCTTCCTTTCCTAAGAACTGGCCAATGAAGTTTTCGGCCCTTTTTAGCTTTTCCCAATCTTTAACGAATTCTTGATGGGCTTGCTCCGGATAGAAATTGTAATCAATTGCTTCACGGAAATTTGGTGTGATAGCAAAACCAATAAATTGCACGTTTTGTTCCGTTATAGGCTTTGATTTGCGGAAATTTAAAATCATATCCACCTTTTTCTCCCCTATTCCCGGAATTGTCAACAAGGTTTCCCTTGGGGCATGATTTATTGGAATTTTATTCATTTTGAACCAAGGAAGTAAGTTTACACATTTTTAAATGTCACCGAACACAAAAAGCAACAGCTAATGTAGTTGACACTTAAAGCACATAAAGCGACAGCACAATCAAAAATAAAGGATATACAATATCCTACAAATAATTAATAAACTTAGGCCTTTGCAATATTACTTGTATTTGGGTAAGGTAGAAAAACACGAAAACCCAAAATTTCACCTAATTTGCAACAATACTAATTCAAGAACTATTTAAAACAATTCTCTTTTAAGCACATATGCTATAATTTAAGGTGAAAGCTGGAAATTCAAAATATTTCAACCTAAAACGAACAAATAATTTGCACCATCCTATTTGACCTTGACTGTAAACATCCAATATGGCGGCGCCCAGCAATTCAACAGACACACGAGTTTGACCTTGCCGAAAAATAAATTTCAACTCGGACAACCTAAATGCAAGAATAAATTGACTGACACGCCTAGTAATTGCAATGAATGACAGTAGGAAAACTAATTCTAGAATTTAACAGGTCAGTTCGACCCCCGGCGTGCATCTTCAAATGAAAAAATTTCACTTGTCGTCTGCAATTGGAATTTTATCCAAAACGCGGTTCAAGTCGCAGCGCCAATTGTTGTGTAATTGCCACTTATACGAGGGATAAGAACAACTACTTACTGAAGTCCTGTAGTCGTCCCCGCTAGTGCCGGCACTACCAAGTCTCGGACTGCTAAGCTCCTACAAAGACGTCGAACGTGTACTGGGGGCGATCTTCTGTGCGCACTGTGGGATATGCTAAATTCCACCCAAGGCGGGAACAATACTGCGCACTGATTGGCTGATATCAGTTGTTTACACCACCACAGTAATCCACTTCCGGAAGGCTCCAGATCTGGGCTCCGGTTATTGACAATCAACACTACAATTTTTATTGAAAACAATTTCGGGGTACTAATGTTGTTTAAACGTCAGATAAACGCTTTCTGCACACAGAACTAATTAGGTCAATAGCGGATAGGTTAGGGTAATAACGGATCGGTAGTTGAGGGAATGTCTCAAAAGTGACAATGATACTATTAGCCCTTTTGATGTGCTGAAAGAGCTGTATTTAAGCAATTTTGATCCACAAAAGCTCGCAGATCGAACTCAGATAGAACTTCAGCAAATTCATATTATTGAAAAATGGGCAGATAAACTGACTTTGCAAACATTTTTGTGAAGCAGAAAAATAATCATTGGTTTGATCCTGCAACCTCGTAGCTGTAGATCTAATTTTTATTTAGCTCTAAAATATTAGAATTCGAACGACAACATACTGCTTTAACTATCGTACTTTTGATGCATATCTCACACGAAAAGGGATAACCAGAAATTCCGAAAAAAAAAAATTATATGTTCACCAGCCTATAACTTCTTAAAGAACTATTTGTACCAAGATGCATTCGTACAGATTCCCCAAAATAGATTCGGCTTCGGTCATACTGTGAGCTCGTGTTCAAATATTCTCTAATGCATACACATACAGTATCCTGCCTGGCTTGGTGATTAGTACAGAGAGCAACAAATTAACCTAGACGAGGCACTCAAAGCAGTGTTTTGCTCCCAGACCCAAGTCGCGATCGGCCCCGTGACTGCCAGCTTAGCAACGGCCACTGAGCCGTCCAAAATCGCCGCTCATGAGCTGGTAACCTGCCTAGCGATCAATATAGATTCGGGGCAAATTGCAGGTTCTGGATGCAAAACACTGCTTCGAGAGCCCATCTTCGATCGCTGCGCCGCTAAAATCGCGGCTTGACCAAGTCGAGTCGCGACTCCAGCGCGAATTGTTCAAGCTCCGCCGCTATCTACCACAGCCTCAACAAACTCTCCACGATTGTAGGGCTTGAATAGAGTAACACGAGGGTATCTTCAACAAACTTCACGAAATAACCATATTTTTTACCTGACAGTGGGTCTGGTAAACTCAAGATTTTTACCAGATCGAACTAAATTCCTTCAGACATAATGATGGGACACATTGTGTATGTGGCTAGATTTTACCAGTCAGTCGGTCCTGTATTTCTGTGCAACTTACCAGACCGGCATGATTTATACCAGACATGTCAGTGGGACCGGCAGTATTTCGTGAAGTCTGCTTCAACATAGGGATTGGTCTATTGGTTCCAGACTGCATTGAGCGTCTCACTTGCATGAACTTTTCGCCTCAGCGCGATCGCCCCACCATGGCTGCCGCCTAGCGACGGCCACTGAGCCGTCCAAAATCGCCGCTCGAGGGCTGATAACCTGCCTGGGGCGATCGATAGAGATGCAGAGCAAATTCCGGGGTCTCGAGCTGCGATTTTAGCGGCGCAGCAAAACACTGCTTCGAGAGCGGAGCTGCATTCCCTGCGCCGCTAAAATCGCAGCTCGATCGCGTCGAGGCGAGATTCCAGCGCAATCGCTCTAAAACCGCTGGCTATCTGCCGCAGCCCCACCAATCTCGCCACGAATGTAGGGCTTGAATAGGGAAACACGATGGTACCTACAACATAGGGATCGGTCCATTGGGTTGAGCCCTGCATCGAGTGTCTCACTCACGTGGCCGGTTTTGCCTCCGAGTGATTGGCCCACAGCCGCCGCCAAGCGACTGCCACTGAGCCGTCAAAAACCGCCGCTAGAGGGCCAGTAAAGTGCCTAGCGAGCGATAGAGATGTGGGACAAATTCTGGGGTCTGGGAACGAGATATCCGGTTAGCTAAGGTCGTTGAGCCGTCCATGATAACGGCTCGACGGACCCATTCACTGCCTAGCGACCAATAGAGATGCGGGGCAAATTCTGGGGTCTGCGAACAAAACACTGCTTCGAGAGTTGATTGGATTGCCCTCTTATCATGTTCGTTTTCATAAAATCAAAAATGGCAAAATCTGTCTTACCAAACAGTCATTTAAGACCGTTATATATGCAACAGAAATAGATATGCAAAAGATAATACATTAATAAAATAGAGATGGAGGCAAAAAGTACCACAAATGCATTCATATTACTTCACTCCGAAACGGATTTCTTAGGCTTGACAATTGTCTCTGACCTTCAAAGTTGTGGACAGAGTTATACATTGATGTCGCAAGAATGAAATTTGTCATACTGTAATAAATCAGGAATATTCAAGATTTTATGGGGTTTAGACAAAGATTAGCCAGAGCCTTCATTTTGCGTTTGTGATAATCTGAAACAGCTATAATACTTGAAGAGATGAAGACGTTTGTGAGTTCCATTGTCATGAAAAATAATTGAACACAGTAAATATTTAAGTGCTCACAGTAATTTGTTGGATTTTAGTGGCTTAAATAAATCAGCATACCCCCAATCATGTATTGATGCATAGCTTTATTTGCCGGATAAAAGATAAAATAACTCTTTTAGCATTAACTGACTGTTTTATGCTTTATATTTGTCTTTTTCAGTGCATTGGGAAAATCTGAATCATGATTTTTTAGTTTTGTTTTTTTTTGAAGTTGATGTTCACTTTTAGACAGCCCCCGTGAAACCATTTCCACTCGCAAGAACTATCCGTTACTGCCCGAATCGGGAGATGTTTTCATCAGGCGATATTTTAGTAAATTTTGGCCAATTTTCTTTATAGATGTGTTGATATAATGGGAAATAAGGTAATTTACAAAATGATACCAAGAACTTGTTGATTGGTTTTGATTTACATGAACACTACACGTCCGAGCGCCTGCTGTTGCATTTACTCTGGACCTGAAAAATGCAGCTTCCGGTTACCTCGTTTTGGTTGCAGCGAATTGAAAGTACAAAATCAAATGTAAACAAAAGAGAATTTGGCTAAGAAATCCCTTGAATATTAAATTATGCCACGGTAAAATTAATTTTATTGAAATATTCCGTTAAAAATATAGAGATCGATTTCGAAACAACCTATTCGCTATACCCCGAAATCCGCTACTGCCTAAACAACTGTATTGACAAGATTCAAAGGGTGGATTCTTTCAAAAACATACCTGTCAAGTCACAAGCATTGCGTGTGTGTCACACGAATTTTGTACCTGAATCATGCTCACACACTTAGCTGACTCAATCACACACATTTTTAAGTCGCCCGGGACGAAAGTCTCGGAAGAGCTATTGTCATACCCTCGGATGTCAGCCTCGGCGTCTGTGTCGGCGTCCGCATTAGGTTAAAGATTTTTATTTCTATTAATATTTATCCTAGAGGCTTTATTTCTTACAGAAACACTCATTAGGGCATAGGCTTTCATTTGAGACCAACATCCATGTCGAAATGACCTTTAGACTGTGACCTTGACCCTTTCAAAAAAAACTTTAACCAAAAACTTTAACCTAAAAAAACTTTAACCTTGCTTATATTTTCTGTAAGCTTTAAACTAGAGACATCATTACTTCATATGCACACTCATTAGGTGATAGGCTTTCACCATAGACAAAGGTCCTTGACAATTTGACCTTGACCTTGACCCTTTGTGGACTAAAAAAAACTTTAACCAAAAACTTTAACCTTGCATATATTTTTTTAATGCTCTAACCTAGGGACATCATAGCTTCATATATATACTCACCAGGTGATAGGCTTTCACCAGAGACCAAGGTCCTTCACAATTTGACCTTGACCTTTACCATTTGTGGACTTAGAAAGACTTCAACTGTAAACTTTAACCAAAAACTTTAACCTTGCTTATATTTTCTGAATGATTTAACCTAGGGACATCATTACTTCATATACATACTCATTAGGTGATAGGCTTTTGTGAGAGACCAAGGTCCTTGATAATTTGACCTTGACCTTTTATGAACTTAGAAATACTTTAACCGAAATTCTTTTACCAAAAACTTTAACCTTGCTTATATTTTCTGAATGCCTTAATCTAGGGACATCATTACTTCATATACATAGTCACCAGATGGAAGGCTTTCACCAGAAACCAAGGGCCTTGACAATTTGACCTTGACCTTTTATGGACTTGGAAAAACTTAAAATGAAAAACTTTAACCAAAAATATAACCTTGCTTATATTTTCTAAATGCTTTACTCAGGGACATTATTACTTCATACACATACTCACTAGGTGATAGGCTTCTACAGAGACAAAGATCCTTAACAATTTGACCTTGATCTTGACCTTTTGTGGACTTAGAAAGATTTTAAAGAAAAACTTCATGTTTGATACAAAGAAATTCCATTGGTAACCTCATTTGCTTGTAGGCTTTCATTTTACCCTAACCTTATACATGCAATTAAAACAAAAAAGTTTTTATATTTCTTATTTACTACTCAAACAGATATATATTAGATAATGGGCTTTAACATTGAAAGAAACCACTTTGAACTATGGTCTTCGGTCAAGAGTTTTTTGTGACAAGCAGCTGTTTGGGCGAGCTACGTTGTCCGCGGACAACTCTTGTTAAGAAAATAAAAAGGAAAGTTTAAAGAGTCATATGAAATAATTTTTTTTTATTGATAAATCAATTAATTTAACTATTTGCGGTAACACTGTCAACAGTCACACTCCAAATCATCAACTGAAAATGCCACCTGACGCGGGGTTTTCCATGACGCAAAAAATGCGCATCTTTGTAGCAATTTAAAAAAAATAATGACCCGCAAAAAAATTACCTGTCCGACATTTGTGACGCAAGTTTCAAAATACAGCTCTGTGCTATGAACATGTATAATTGGAGATCTTTTTTTCATAGATTTTCTGTTTGGTTAAAAATTGACATAACTCGCTTGTTAACAAGCGTCAGATACAATATTTCCGTGACCTCTGTAAATAGCCAGGTTTTCCTATATTGATAAAATCCGTGCACTATTCTATTTTTAGATAGACTGGTTAACCTGTCCCAATCTACGCTACCCTCGGATACTGGGACAGGAAAACCCTAATTTTTACCATGCAGGTTTCTGTATGGTAACAATTGCGCATGCGCAAGGATGGGCGGAGTTTATTGGAAGGAAATATCTTGTCGAACCGAGGGTTATGCTATTGATTCGATATCCCTTAACTCGTGAAGATGGGAAAGGAAATCATTTTATGATATAATACTCTACCGCTATTTGTTCACTTTTAGACCTTTTTATTTATATGATCAATCTTATTCATCATTGGCGAGAACAGAAATTTAAATATGATAAAGTTGATGTTTAGAAAAACTTCTATTTACACAATTTCTTTATAATATGACATTAGCATTCGTTTGCAACGGAAAACGTTTACACCACTGATTGAATAATTTTTGTTACCCGCATTCGGTTACCTGAAAGAGTTTTTTGTTCTTTTTCCGATTGTAATGTTTGTGGTTAATAAGCACCGAAAGATGAGAAATCCATTTTGCATGGAAAGGATAAAATTTCATTAATACAAAACTTTATCACGCTTCGCCATTAAACATTTTTACAAATAAACCGAACACAGTCTTTTTCTTGTATTTTCTTCCGACAAACACTTATCCACTTTTTATCTTATTTTATACGGCTTGACATTGTTTATTTTCTCTACACGTATGTATTGTTTATTTATTTCTCTACTAATATTAATCAATCTTTCGTGATTATTTTGGTAATTTAAATTGTGATATCAGTGGCTTTCACAGAAGAAACAATCATAGAAATTCTATAATTTCAAAAAATTAAGAGTTAATTTTTGTAGATTTAATCTTTAAATAACAAACATATTTCAAACGCATCGTGACATCAAAGAGTTTTTCACTGACTGTCGAAAAATGAGAGTAGTATAGAACCGGAAAATTAATTGACGATGAGGAATTTTCGAGAATATTCTACAAGTTTTCTGTTTTTTGTGTTGCGATATAGAGAAATTCATAATCACTTATCAGACCGCGCGAGACGCGAATGACTAAGTGAAACGAGTCAAAACTTTTTATTTATTATTTTTACACAAAAAATAATCTTCATGTTCGTTTAAACGTGCAATTAAAGTATGTTTTCTGTCATAAGGTTCATGTTACATTATTTTGTAATGTAATGCAAAAACTTTAAAATTGAAATGTAAGATAATTTAGATAGTGAAAATTTCTCTTGTGCAAATACCGGTCAGTTTTCATAAGAAAAGAATTTGGATAATAAATCGTCGATGTGCTACCAAAGCCGCGCAACTACAGTTTTATTCTAACTTTACTTTCGTGATTTTAGTGGCCCATCGAAAAAATAATAAACTTAAAAAGATCTGGGGAATCATTTTAACAAAACAGAGTTAAGAGAAAGAGAGAATTTGAATATCTATCTAAAACATGCACATGTTTTTGAAAGAAGGGAGCCCAGATGTTTAAACGGAGAGTATACATGACACGCGATTCCAAGACCGCGGTCTCATTCATCTATATATTGAAATCGGGAATTTAACTGCAATAAACCCTTAATTCGGTCTGCGTTATTATATCGTTCTGTACCCGGCCTTTGTTGACACGCCACGCCCATATACAAAACGGCCAATCAGAATCATCAATGCATTTTGGCCAATGAAACGAAAGGATTCAACGGACCAATGATATCCATGCTAACATTAGGTTTTACCTGTCTCAATATCGACAGATTGAGACAGGCTCGCCAGTCAAATTTTTAGATAGCTATAGGTACCTGATAAAAAATGCTGACGGGTAATCGTGATTTAAACCTCTTCTGCCCAATTTCTGGTCATAAAATTAACTGTAAATCAAAGGAATAACAAAATAGAGCTGTTTTAGTGAGTTTGATGGTGATGACTATGGTCCATCTACCAAAGGAGTCATTAGTTATTAAATCTGGATTTATTTAATATTTTTATATAGCTTTAATCTCCAAAGGTAAAAATGTTTTTGACCTGTTCCAAAATAGGAGAAATGAACAACCAAACCCCGAAAATTTGAAATGTATATGGCTCTGAAGACATTACAGTCTACTTTATTTTGTTTTTTATGTGCTCCCTAGGTTTCTAAAAAGTTGTCCCCCAAAATTTGGGAAATGACCCCCAATTCTAAAGGTATGGGGGTCACAATGACCCCCCATTTCTGAGGCCCAGGTAAAACCCTGCCTGACGGAAGATAACATAGGCATTTAGTCTAGTTTCAGTTTCTCTTGTTAGTGCGCATGTCCTTTGACTTTATTTCCTGTTTATACATTCTACTTTCACCTTGTCCTTACCGATCTCGTAAAGTTAACAAAAAGCTCTAAGTGTTTATAAGTGTACTTAAACACCTAAGGGATCTTCGCTGATCACCATTTAACATCAACCAAGTCGTTAACTCAAAGTAAAGCTAGATTGCATTTAAAATGTAAAGAAATGACACCCACCTTACTGACTTCCGTGAAAGCGCAAAAAAAAATATTATCATGTCAGAACAGATGATTTGCTTGACTTGATCTCCGGGGTGCCATGTTGTAAAAGTAAGTAAATGATCCGACAATTTTTTTTACAAACCAAGTTCTTTTTAATTACCCAAGATGTTTCAGTGCTCTATGTCTGTGACCATTGAATGTTTCATGATAATGTCATACTGAATTGATTGAAAATGTGAATTTTTCATAAAGGTTTACCCAGAAATGCCCCCAAAAGTCACTAGCATCACTTAAATTCATGGTTTTTCAGGGGCCTATGCCCCCTTGAATCCCTGGCCAGGGCTTTGCCCTGGACCCACTGGGGGCCCTAGAGGCCCACTGGCCCCCAGCACTTTTGATCACTCTCCTGACATTCAGGGACCCTTGACAGCTTTGTCAAAATTATGTGCCTAAGACATTGTGATTAAAGGTTTATTATGGTTTTTCAATTACCCACATTTCTTAGAAACAGGACCCCAAGTTCCAACTGTAATCATAATATAATAAAAGGTTTAACCTATAGATGGGAAAAGTAATTTAACTTTACTTATTTTCAGTGGCGCAAAAGAGGCTATCTATCAAAATCAATGGTTATTTGCTTTTTCTCATGTATTCCTAGATTGCATGATTCCCCCATAATTAACTGAAACTGCTTTTTTTTTCAACGAAAAAATGTAAAGGGGTGGGGGAGTCTTTAAATATGGGTGCTCATCTTGGGTCAGGGACTCTGCATATACTTGGTTCTGTGATCAGGTTTAAGGATGTGATTCAGACAAGCTGTTAGCCGACATAGCTTTTGCTAAAATAGCTGTATTTACAACTTTTTGGAAATGAAACCCAACATTGCCTAAGATTTCATCTCTTTCAAGTCTCAACTGCGAATATTGCTTTAGATTTCATGTCTTTCAAGTCTTAACTGGGAATATTGCTGTAGATTTTACTTTTCAAGTCTAATCCCAATTTTACCCTGACGTTCAAACACAACAACAATGATGTTGTTTTAGCGGGAAAAAATAGCGTCATATTTCCCTAAAGTGTAAAATGACCTCATTTGCAGAGAGTAAAAAAAATGTCATCCAGGCGAGATTCTAAGCAAAATTGTGTAATTTTTAATTTAAGTCTGATTCTTATCCAATTTATACATTCACTACAATCAAAATTTTGATAAAACTCGACAGAAATGAAATCAAGAAAACAGTAAATAAATGAAAATAAAAAAGAAAACAAAATGGCTAAATCTCGTGAGATTATCATTCTCCATGTAGGCCACAATTACCACACAAATTTAAACTTTGATGGTATATGTATTTCATTTTGATTTTGATTATTTAAATGTTTTACACGCGTTATCTAGAAGTGGCCAAAGCCTCAAAGCGCCCTTTGGGGGCTTTGCGTTACTTTTCCAGTATAATCCCTATACTATCATTTTTTTGGCGCCATGTATTCTGCCAAATGAAAAAAGAAAGTTCTATAATTATTTTTTATTTGCCATTAATTATGAAATTGGTGATTAGCAGCGCGAATCTTGATTACAGAGGTTTGTTAGTTCAATTACAAAAAATTATTTTAGTAGGCCAAGAAATATTTTTTCAAAATTTTGTGCTTCTATGTTTTCAGAGGCTTTGTGATATGGTATGTGAACTGCTGTTGGAAGAGTCCAATGTTCAGCCAGTCTCTACCCCGGTCACAGTATGTGGAGATATTCATGGACAGGTAACTAGAGCAGCTGGAGGAGAAATAAACATTTTCCTCTTGAAATGTTAAGTTCATAATCCCTCAATCAAATCTGACCTTTCTAATGAGTACCCATTTGATAGGGTTTGGTTGAGAAGTAACAGATTAAGGAGGGTTTTAGTCTGACATCTACAAAAAGGGGTCCAAAGGACTCAATAATTGGGATCTTAGGGGTCCTCTCTTGAGATTTGGGAGTCCTTGCTTTAGATGCATCCTAGACTCCTTGTTTACCAGGTGGGACTCCTTCCATTTGCAAATGAGGAGTCTGGTGGACTCCAAGGGTATTATTCATGAGAATATTTTGAAAAACAAATGCACAGAGCACTGTCCTTTCTAACACTTGTCAAAAATGTATATCTTTTCACAACAAAAGTTTTTGAAGAAAACATTTGCTTGCATCCTGAAGTGTTTTGAGAAAAGAACTCTTCTTTACAAGAACATTGTGGAAAAGAAGAAATTGCATATAACAAGCGATTTCTTCTTTTCTATAAAGTTTTCCCCATTATGAATATTGGGACATTTACTTTGAGCTTAGACTCCTTGATTTCATGTGTTTGGAGTCCAACAGACTCCTTAATCTCAGGGGTAAGTGTCAAATCTCAAAATTTGATTAATATTATCAAACATGAACATCCTATTGATTTTTATGCCCCCGTATCGAGAGATCGGGGGTATATTGTTTTACTCATGTGTCTGTCTGTCTGTCTGTCCGTCTGTCTGTCCATCCGTCTCTCTGTCCGTCCATCTGTCCAAAAACTTAACCCAAAAACTTAACCTTGCCAATATCTTCAAGCCTATTCAAGATACAAAGCTAATATTTGGCATGATGATAGATCTCAATGATCCCCATCCGCTGGTACCAAAGTCAAGGTCATGTGACAAGGTCAAGGTCATCTGTCATGGTCAAACTTTGAAAAAAAATGCCGTTACGAGGGCATTTGTGTTTCACAAACACATCTTGTTACCAATGCAAAACAAAATTGGCTCTTAATATAGTTCTGTGCTGACCCCTCAAATTAAACAGTAGTGAAAAATACTTGTCAGAAGTAGTTTGTGTACAGATTTTCTGACAAAAGAGAAGTAGAGGAACCATTGCATTGTTCTTGCACATTGTGTTTTTACAGTTTTATTATCAATTTGCTCATAAATATTTTGCATATTTCAGTTTTATGACCTTATGGAGCTGTTTAAGACAGGGGGTCAGATGCCAGATACAAACTACATATTCATGGTAAGATTTCATAAAACTTTGTTTTATCATAGTAGGGTTTTAAGGGATCAAGGTTTCAAAAAAAAAGTAAAAAAAAAATGCTACTTTGAAAAAAAATCAAAAAATAAAAAAAAGTAATAAATTTTAAAAGATGAAAAAAAAAAAAAAGAAAAATGTGTGTAACAGGCAATTTCTTTTTTTACCACAATATTTTCTCCCTCAAAAGGTGATTTCTTTTCAAATTCCTCTCACTGTTTTATTCATGCTCTTTCAATTTCAAACAACCAAAAATATGAAAGAAAAAACAAACAAAACACCTTAAAAGATTTTAAACTAAACTTAACTTTGAATTTCAGTATAAAACTTATGATTTTTTTTCACTGTAGAAAAAGTCACAAATTAACCATTTTATACTCATGATACTGCATATACCATATTTCCCCTAATAAATGCTCCGAGGAGCTATATATAACATGGTCAGGGAGCTTTTTCTGATTTTGAAAAAAAAAACCACACACATTAAGATTGGTGTCTTTTAGGCCCCTTTCCCTTAAAGTTTGAGGTGAACTTCCTCATGTAAAAGTTTGTTTAGAGGAAATTTATCTCAAATTGGAGAAAGAGTCTCAAAAATTCCTAAAATTTAAGCTTTTGAATATGGGTTTTCTTAGAAAAAAATGTAGGGCTGCTACTACTAGGGAGGGCACTATTATTAGAGGAAATAAAGTACATGGTTTTATTTTTCTACAGGGAGACTTTGTGGATAGAGGATACTACAGTTTAGAAACATTCACTCTACTTCTCACACTGAAAGCAAAGTATGTTTTTCTTATTGAATTTTGATGTTAGTCCTGGAGTTGTAGAAGAAAGCCTGAAAATCAGTCAGAATCTTGTTTTGTTGCGAAAAGACATTGACATATTATCATATATATATCGTTAAAATCTTTAAAAAATCTCCTCCTCCGAAAACCATCTCTTGTTATTTAGTGTAAACTCTGAAAATCAATTTTCAAATTTAGAAAGATGGATAAAAACCAAACATCAGGCCTGTGGAGCGAATGAAATGCTCTAGCAGCTCTAGTTATTACAAAGGGTAGTAGGTAAGTCTGATTGATTTTATGCCCCTGCATAGATAGATTTGGGGGCATAGTTGTCACAATAATGACTTGGTATTGATGCATTAGTGTGTCCATCTGTCTGTTACTGTATATTCTTGTTATCAACCGTTTTTTTAATGTATGTTATGAGAAATTATGCCCCTTTAATTATCAGCCTGCCAAAGTATTGTTGAAAGAAATTGTTCAACCTTAAAGAATTAGGATTGATTCATCCATTATTAAAAACTCAGCGTTTGGAATAAGAATATTTGCTGACTATCTTAGAAGGAATTTATCTATAGAGAGCATAGAGAAGACTCTGGCCTGACAGTGCGCATGCACAGACTGGCAAGAGGCTTTGTGCATATGTGAATTTGTTGCATGACATGCAGACTCAACTTTTATTGAGAGGAGAAGGGAAGTAGGTAGAATTGAGTGAGAATAAATGGTTGAAGGAAATGAATGAAAGATCAGAAGGGCTGGGCAGGAACTACTGTAGGGGTAGTCAGTAATTGTGTTTTGTAATTTTTTCTAGATGGCCAGACAAGATAGTATTACTGAGAGGGAATCATGAAAGTCGACAGATTACGCAGATTTATGGTTTCTATGGTAATCTTAACTGTTTTTGAAATTTATCACACATCAAAATCAAAAGAGTTTACCGATGAACATGAAAGAGGGTACAATTTGTAGGGTAGAAAATATTGTTGGAAAAGAAGAAAAAGCTTGCCACAACTTGACAAGCAATTTCTTCTATATCCTCAAAGTATTCTTTAGTATGATATCATGGGGGCATAAAGACATTATTGTACTAAACATTCTTATTGATATCATTTATTAAGTTTTGATATTGTTTTTACACCACTTTCAACATTTTTTCAGTAATATCACGGCACCTAACAATTGATTCCTGTTATTTCTAACACCAGTATTACCATTTCATTCTTTCCTAGCCTCCAGCTGCTATCAGTGAGAGTTCCATTAAAAACTGTAGAAATTTTGAAATCCAAATATTTGTCTGAAAAGGCTTATGGCTGCATTACTTCAGCTTTTACAAAAATAAGAGCAGGCATGATGTCTCAAAGGCCAAAATACAAAATGGATCTGTGTGAGACATATCTAACAATGTGAGCAAAGTAAAGACTCAGATCAGCTGTGCAGTCACACAGTCTGATCAAAGTCTTTACTTTGCATTATATTGGTAGATTTTGATTGTAAAGTTTCTAATCCAGCTCAAAGTCAATGGTTTTCTTGCACTACATGGATGATCAGACTATCTGATGACTTTATATCAAGCACATATGAAATTGTTGGAAATATCACACACATATGAGCCTGTGCCTGGCATTTTCCAGCAATTCACATGTGGGTGAAGCAAAGACTAGCCTGCCTGTGTGTCTGCACAGTCTATCCAGAGTCTTCACCTTATGCTGTGTAGATAGATGAGGTCTAAAATTATCTTTAGACAGTCAGACAATCTTTTAAATTACACTTTGTAGTTTTCGGGCTGCAAAATGTTGGACCTTCACACACAAAATTATTGGAAATATTACACACAGGCTCAAATTGTATTCGCTTTTAGGTAAATGTAGGCAAGTTTATATTTTAAAATAAGAGTTACACCACTTTTAAAAATTTCAGATGAGTGCCAGACCAAATATGGAAATGCAAATGCCTGGAGATATTGCTGTAAAGTGTTTGATCTTCTAACTGTGGCTGCTGTGAGTTATATATATTTTTTATACACATGTCGTAGATGGGACGTATTATGGGATCACCTGTGATGTCCGGTGTCCAGCATCTGGGCGCCGGCGGCGTGCACTTCTTTGTCCGGAGCATTACTGTGTAACCCTATGTCTGATTTTTAGCTCCACTGGCCAAAAGGCCAGCGGGCTATTGTCATGGCGGGGTGTCCATTGTCCTTGCGTCCGTCCGTCGGTAAACTTTTTTTTTAGCTCACCTGAGCACATAGTGCTCAAGGTGAGCTTTTGTGATCATTGAATGTCTGTCGTCCATCGTGTGTCGTCTGTCGTCCGTCATCAACAATCTTAGTGTTTACACTCTAGAGGCCACAAATATGGCCCAATCTTCATGAAACTTGGTCAGAATGTTTGCCAGGTCACAAGGATTAATCCTATTCAAAATGGGAAGGATCCATGCCATATCACGGGAAAAGGGGCCTTAATGACAATTTTCTTGTTTACACTCTAGAGGCCACAAATATGGCCCAATCTTTATGAAATTTGTTCAGAAGGTTGGCCAAGCCACAAGGATGATCCTTATCGAAAATAGGTAGGATTTGCACCATATCACGGGAAAAGGGGCCTTAATGACAATTTTCTTGTTTACACTCTAGAGGCCACAAATATGGCCCAATCTTCACGATACTTGGTCAGAATGTCGGCCAGGTCACAAGGATGAACCCTTTTGAAAATGGGAAGGATCCGTGCCATAACACGGGAAAAGGGGCCTTAATGACAATTTTCTTGTTTACACTCTAGAGGCCACAAATATGGCCCAATCTTTATGAAATTTGGTCAGAAGGTTGGCCAAGCTACAAGGATGATCCTTATCGAAAATGGGAAGGATCTTTGCCATATCATGGGAAAAGGGGCCTTAATGACAATTTTCTTGTTTACACTCTTGAGACCACAAATATGTCCCAATCTTTATGAAATTTTGTCAGAATGTTGGCCAGGTCACAAAGATGAACCCTATTTAAAATTGGAAAGATTCATGTCATATAACGGGAAAAGGGGCCTAAATGACTATTTTCTTTTAAGAGGCCACAAATATTGCCCAATCTTTATGAAACTTGGTCAGAATGTTGGCCAGGTCACATGAAACTTGTTTAGAAAAGGATAGAAATTTATGCAGCGATCATAGAAATAGAGTTATGTTTTTCTTTGAAAAATTTAATGATCATTTAATGATCTTTCAAGTATTTAATTTTGCTAAGGGAGAAGTCAAAGAGACGAAGGTGAGCGATATAGGACCATCATGGTCCTCTTGTTGAAAATCTTCTCCTCATAAGGTAATGGATGGATTTCAATTAAATTTCACAGGAATCTTCCTTGGAATCTCTATCAGATTCCTTCAAAGAATTTTAATCCTTTGAAAATCATGGCTGTAGTAGGTGTGGCTTATTTCCATATATGGTATTAGGTGGCTTTTTTCAGAAACTAATTGATGGATATAAAGCAAACTTCACATGAATTATCCTTGAGTGACCCTCTATCAGTCTACAAAAAAATATTGTGATCAGATGAAAATGTGTGTTTTATGGGCGGAGGTCATTTCTCTATATGTTATATAGTGGAAACTTTGAAAATCATTTTCTCAGAGCCTAACTAATGGAAAACAACCAAATTTCATTTGAATGATTCTTTGGTGATCCTTTACAAGTCTGTAAATATATATTGTGATCAGGTGAAAAATGTGTAATTTACGGGCGGAGGTCATTTCTCCATATATTATATAGTGAAAACTTTGAAAATCATTTTCTCATAATCTAACTGATGGATATCAAACATATTTCATTGGAATGATTCTTTAGTGATCCTTTATCAGTCTGCATAAATTTATTGTGATCAGGTGGAAAATATGTATTTTATTGTCAGAGGTCATTTCTTTTGATATGTTATAAGGTGTAATTTAAATATAGGGTAAAACAAACTTTTTTCAAAGTTTAAACAGATGGATTTTAACCAAATATCATGGGAATTTTATTTCTGTGAAGTTATATCAGGCTGCAAAAAATATTTGATTAGATGAACAGCATGTTTTTTATTGTCAGAGGACATTTCAACATATAAAGTGAATATTTGATCATCTAAATGATTAATTTTTTAGACTTGTTAAATTTAATAGGTGTAAAGATTGTAGGTTAGAAGAAACATAAGCTTTGTTGGAATCCAAATGTGTAGAAACATTAGGTAAAATAGGGAGCCTGAGATACCCCCTGAGAGTAACTGGTCAGTTTAGTTGAACGAAGGGTGACTTGACAAAGAGGACAAGTGTTGTAAATTGGCCTTCTGCGGTTCAGAGTGGGGAAGAATAGATAGAGTTGACTGCACTCTAAGGCATTGGGCAGATTAATATATTGGATTTAATATTTTACTTCTTATTATCATTAGTTAGAATTTTGTTTGATAACAAACAATTATTGTAAAGTAACACCCTTATAGAGGTGTTTAATGAAAAGCAGAAAGATCTACAATCAAAATTTTGTGGACAAAGTACCAGTTTATTGTGCAGTAACATTCTTTTAGTGTTGAAATTTTCATTTTTGGATTTCAAACAAATTTCATTTGAATGATCCTTGTTTAATACAGCCTGATCATCCTCTAATTATAATTATCAGGATATTCAGGCCTGTGGAGGGAATCAGGCGCTCAAGCGCCTCTAGTCTTGAAACTTGGCAGGTATATTCTTCTCCTCATAACGAAGTGAAGTGCGACAGAACCATAACTCTACCTAACCTAATTTTTGAGTAATTGCCCTTTATTTCTTATACGCCCGTCAAAGACGGGACGTATAATGGGATCACCCGTGGCGTCCGGGCGTCCGGCGGCGTCTTCTTCTTTGTCCCGAGCATAACTCTGTCACTTGAAGTCCGATTGACTTCAAACTTGGCAATTGTATTCTTTTCATCATTGCGGAGTGCAGTGCACAAGAACCATAACTCTACCTGGCCTATTTTTTTAGTTATTGCCCTTTGTTGTTTTTCAGACTTGAATCTTGTCCGGAGTATATCTCTAAAAGTAAAATAGCTAGGATCATGAAACTTCATGGGTGTATAGATCTCACCAGGGGGAGTGCAGTGCACAAGAACTATAACTCTACCTGGCCTAATTTTTTGAGTTATTGCCCTTTGTTGTTTTTCATACTAGAATCTTGTCCGGAGTATATCTCTAAAAGTATAATAGCTAGGATCATGAAACTTCATGGGTGTATAGATCTCACCAAGGGGGAGTGCAGTGCACAAGAACCACAACTCTACCTGGCCTATTTTTTGAGTTATTGCCCTTTGTTGTTTTTCAGACTTGAATCTTGTCCGGAGTATATCTCTTTCAGTATAATAGCTAGGATCATGAAACTTCATGGGTGTATAGATCTCACCAGGGGGAGTGCAGTGCACAAGAACTATAACTCTACCTGGCCTAATTTTTTGAGTTATTGCCCTTTGTTGTTTTTCTTACTAGAATCTTGTC
Organism: Fragum whitleyi; assembly: GCA_948146395.1. Classification (NCBI taxonomy): domain Eukaryota; kingdom Metazoa; phylum Mollusca; class Bivalvia; order Cardiida; family Cardiidae; genus Fragum; species Fragum whitleyi. Next base: position 34,561,788 of record OX411543.1, read on the forward strand.
CGGAGTATATCTCTAAAAGTATAATAGCTAGGATCATGAAACTTCATGGGTGTATAGATCTCACCAGGGGGGAGTGCAGTGCACAAGAACCATAATTCTACCTGGCCTATTTTTTGAGTTATTGCCCTTTGTTGTTTTTCAGACTTGAATCTTGTCCAGAGTATATCTCCAAAAGTATAATAGCTAGGATCATGAAACTTCATGGGTGTATAGATCTCACCAAGGGGGAGTGCAGTGCACAAGAACCATAATTCTACCTGGCCTATTTTTTGAGTTATTGCCCTTTGTTGTTTTTCAGACTTGAATCTTGTCCGGAGTATAACTGTAAAAGTATAATAGCTAGGATCATGAAACTTCATGGGTGCAAAAATATATATTCAAAATAACCTCAGTTCTATTCAAACCCCCAGTTGATACTAATAGTCCGCGGGCCAGGAGGGGTCACCGTGCACCCCCCTAAGGGCTCTCGGAGAGTGGTATGGAAATGTTCATAGGACCTCCCTGAGTGAGAATCACGATGTTAACAGGTGGAAATTTTGGTTCTGACTGCCATTCCGAGTGGTTTTCTAGATGGCAGCCAAGAATATATTCATTTCACCTTTGGTACACTATAGACGGATTTCGTTCATTTTAAATATTTTTTGAGACTCTAGAACATGTATATTTTGTGTTTTGGTAAAACCCTTAATTACTTAAAATGATTTTAAAGATCCCAACTTCCAAAATGGGAGATGGCAGCCATTTCTAGAAAAGATTTTTGCTATTTTTTCGATGGATGCAGTGAGATAAAAGTGTTCACCATGTACTACACCATATATCATATTACAAAGTGCTATGATGTTGTTGATATGACCTTTCCGAGTTCAAATCAAGTTGTTTACAGTCGATATGATGGGTCCTTACTGCCTTTCTCAGTGTTTTTCTAAATGGTAGCCACTAAAAATACAAATTAACCAGGAGGCTTTTTATAAGCACCCTTTGATTTTGAATCATATTAAAAGACCAAAACATGTATATTTTGCGTTCTTGAGACGATACCTATTAGTTAATGATAATTTGGATATCCAAACGTCCTTTATGAGAGATGGCAGCCAGTTTAAGATAGATATTTTGCTATTTACTGTTGCATTCTATGAAAGATGAAGGGCCACCATGTACTTTGCAAAAAATCCCATCTGATTGTGCCATGAAATTATTAATGCAACATCCCCAAGGTTGAATCAAGTTGTTTATAGTCGATATTTTGGGTCCCGACAGCCTTTTTGGGTGTCTACATGGCAGCCAATGCAAATACAAGTAAATAAATTAAAACCACTTGTATACTATCAACCTTTATTTTTGATCTTTAAGGACCAAAAACATATTTATTTGGTGTTCTAGCTACAAAATGAAAAAAACTAAATTCTATTTCAAAATCAAACATCCTGTATGGTAGATGGCAGCTAATCTTGAATATGAAATTTGCCAATTTTTGCTGCAGAGCATAAGGCAAGATGAGACGAACCATTCTAAAAACCCTTTTTGAGAGTGCAAAGGAATGTTTCACCGACCTCACTGAGTGAGAATCAAATATCTTTTAATCGATATTTTTGGACCCGACTGCCTTTACGGACATAGATGGCAGCCAAGAAGATGCTTGAATTACATTAGAATCCCTATGCAAACATTGCTTCACATTTTAACTCATTTTTAGGACCAGACACCTACATGTATATTTAGCGTTTAAACTACCGTTCTTTACTATCAATTAATGTCGAAATTGAAATCCCAAAAATACTGAATTTTAAACATGAATTTAATTCGGGTGGGGGTGTCTGAAAAAGATTTATCAAATTAATTGTTCACAAGACCCTTTGCGGTAAAACCATGTATATATATATTAACATTAGGTATCTTTGGTTTCACCTTCTAATAAACGTTTTCAAACTGAAAGGGAAACATATTTGATTTTTTGAAATTTTCCTCTTAGTTATCTAGGGATAATTTGATAATCCCGAAATTCCTCTCAAGCGAGATGGCAGCCAGATATTTATACGAATATGCCAAATTTATTTAGTTCGATATAGGAATACTTTAAAATTCGACCTAAAATGTCTGCCAAATTAAATAAATGTAAAAGAATCCGAAACAAATCCATCAATTGTGCTTATTTCAAAATCTTAAATTTGCTGAAGTCTGTTTTATTCATATTTCTCTTGAAGGGCTCAGCAGTGCTAATCCCTACGTAGCTGATATATTTAGAAATTCATAATGACATTTTGTTTAGGACGTTTATCTAGCATTAATTTATTTATTTTTAAAAAATAAAATGGCCTCCATTTGACCATATGGGAGTTTTTCTATATCGACTTTTCCAAAACATGTCTTTAATATTGTTTGGAAATGTAAATCTGGATTTATCTGTTTTCTTTAAAAACATGCGTCCTGTTTGACAAAATAAACGCCTTACTTATTCTTAGAAGAAATGAATACTTTTTTGTGACGCAGCATTATATATGGACAAACGTTCATATTCATATCATGAAGTATACTTCGAAAGTGTCTTCAAAAACCACCCTTACAGACAATGACTATATAGCATGAAGAAATATGTGCTATGATTGTCCTTTGATCAGGAAAATTATGTGAAACCTTCTTACAAATCCAGCAATAGTTTAATGAAATCCATGTATTGATGTAGAGGGAGTAACATTTACAAGAAAAGTAATAATTATGCAGCTTTTTTGTGATTTGGAATGATGTCATCCATCCAACGGAGTTGATAAGCACACATAGTCACATGATGAGGAACAGTCTGTGAAAGTTTCATGCAAACCCATCATTAAAGGCAAGACGAATGTGTTGACAGGAAATTTTACATCAAGCCCCCCCCCCCCCCTTTCCGTTACTCGGCAAAAAATCAGCAATCATCAACAAAATGAGTTTTGTTATTATATTCTGTGAAAGTTTCATGAAAGTATGTCTATAAATGAAGTAAATGTTTTGAGGTAAAAAAACATTTTGTACTTGACACTAAGTCGAGTCAAAACCAATCTTTTTCATATCAGTGTTCCATTCATGGTATTTTTGAAGCACTAATTCAAAATGCCCCAAAATCATTAAAAAACGTTGAATTGACCAATTTTAACCACTCCGAAATCATTCAAAATTTTCCAATCATTCAATAATTCGATTAGCTTGGGTGGAATAGGAAGCCTTTGGTTGGTCCTGAAGACAAATATATCTTCTAATAGGACAATGCGTCATTATATTGTATAATTATGCTCAAGTTCGATTAAAAACAGAAAACATTTAAATCATTCTAAAGTCGCTTATGCTACTAACCCTTGTCAATCCACGATGTCCTTAATCGAAACAAGAAATTAACTAACCTTTGTATAAACACACGGACTGACAGATGGAGAAAATGATACCAATATGCATCCATCTTTGACAGAAACGTACACATAAAGATGTTTTAACAGAAATTATGACCTGACTGCCATTTCATATTTCAGATTTTATTTTATCACATATTTTCTCGGAGACAATTTAAAACTACCCTAATCCGTCAGGTGAAACAAAAGAAACAGAATATTGATATCAGGGATATATGGTGAACAGCTTGATACTTTCCCCCTTCCACAGGAGTGACATGCCTACCCAACTAGTTTCAGAGACTATTACAGTTAAGTAAGCAGAATTACGCGTCTACAGTTGGCTGCTATCTTCATTTCAGTATGTTTGGTTTTTAGATTAGACACTAAATTGAAGAAATAATAAGAGCTGCGCTAAACTTAGGAGATTTGGTCGTGAAAATAAGATAAAAAATAGACCAATGTTAGCAAAGGGATTCTTATGTAATCTATACGATTTCTTGGCTGCCATCTAGAAAAAACATTCAGAAAGGCAGTCGGAACACCAAAAACATCTATTGATACTTTTTTTCTTCTCACTGATTTATATCGGTTAAACTTTTCATTTGTCCTATCAGAGATGACCTTTATGATGATGATGGACTGAAAAAAAAACAGGCAAATTTCATATTCAAAACTGGCTGCCAACTATCATTCAGCATATTTGATCTTCAAAAAGATATTAGCTATTTCAGCATGTAGCAAGAGTACTAAATATTAAAAAAAAATGTCATTAAAGATAATAAAAAACATAGGTTGCTCATATAAAAGTTGTTCCAGTTCATTTACTTGTATTTACATTGGCTGCCATCTAGAAAAACATCCCAAAAAGGCAGTTGGGACTCAAAACATCTACTGTAAACAACTTGATTCAACCTTTGGAAAGTTGAAGTAACAATTTTGTGGTACAATCAGAGAGGATTGATCGGCAAAGTACACGATCACCCTTCATATTTCACAGATTGCAGCAAAAATAACAAAATTCCTATCTTAAACTGGCTGCCATCTCTAATAGAGGATGTTTGGATATCCAATTTAACATTACCTAATAGAAATTGTGACAAGAATGTAAAAAATACCCTTTTTGGTCCTTAAGTATGATTTGAAATCAAGTATTATCCGTTAAGTGTCTCCTGGTTAATTTGTATTTTTAGTGGCTACCATTTAGAAAAACACGGAGAAAGACAGTCAGGACCCATAATATCGACTGTTAACAACTTGATTTGAACTCGGGAAGGTCATATTAACAATATCATAGCACTTGCAGTATGATCTATGGCGTATTACGTGGTGAACACTTTTATCTCATTGCATTCATCGAAAAGAATATAGCAAAAATCTTATCTAGAACTGGCTGCCATCTCCCATTTTGGAAGATTGGATCTTTAAAAACATTTTAAGTAATTAAGGGTTTTACCAAAACGCAAAATATACATGTTTTACACTCAAAAGATATTTAAAATGAACAAAATCCCTCTATAGTGAATCAAAGGTAAAATGAATTTATTCTTGGCTGCCATCTAGAAAAACCACTCGGAATGGCAGTCGGGACCCAAATTTCAACCTGTTAACACCGTGATTCTCACTCAGGGAGGTCCTATGAACATTTCCATACCACTCTCGGAGAGCCCTTAGGGGGGTGCACGGTGACCCCTCCTGGCCCACGGACTATAAGCAGTGTGACGGGCGTATCTTGTGACAGTTTGGCACCTTGTTTTATTGTTGGATCTTGTCCGGAGCATATCTCTAAAAGTATAGAAGCTACAATCATGAAGCGTGATGGGTTGATAGATCTCATCAAGGGGGAAGTGCAGTGCAAAAGAACCATAACTCTACCTGGCTTGTAACTATATATTGTAAAGTATAAAGGCACTTTCAACAATTTAGAAAAGGAGTGTTGAATTATTATGTTTCCACTCTTTGTAAGACAAAGTTTTTACATCACTTGATTTTCTTTCTCACCAATCTTTCTTAGGATAACTAAATTTTCTTAAAATTTCTTTACAAAATATCATTAAAGCTACGAAAAATATGTGCATGATTTTGCATCATGATGATTAAAGGAGTTGTTAAACCCTTATCATGGTGAATAAAACTTCAAAAAATTTGTCTCAAAGTCAAAATTTGATATTTGTGATTTAGTTTTTAGCTCGACTATTCATAGAAAGGGGGGCTATTTATGTCACCCAGCCATCAGCATCAGCATCTGCATAATGCTTTGGTAATGTTTTTATTACTGTGATATTGATTTTAGTGGAATTTTAACCCTTTTCAGACTAAGAAATCTTGGTAAAGTTTTGAGCTCGACTATTCGTAGAGTAGGCAGGCTATTCCGGTCACCTAGGCATTGGCGTTGGTGTTGGCATTAGCGACAGCATTGGAGTAATGCTTAAGTTAAGTTTTTATGACAAGTGTTAAAAATCTCAGTTTCTACTACAGCTATTGCTTTGAAGCTTTGCACATTCTTCTTTGACCATAATATCAGCCTCTACACAAAGATTCATTACTCTGGTATTGAATTTAGTGGAATTTTAACCCTTTTTGGACTTAGAATTCCTGGTTAGGTTTGTACATGCAAATGTTGTATATCAGTTATATCTCTATTTCTACTTAAGCTTATGCTTGGAAATTTTGGACTTGCTTCTGTGACCATAATCAGCCTCTAGACAAAGATTCATTTCTTTGATACTGAATAAAGTGGAATTTTAACCCTTTTGAACTTAAAAATAATTGGTTGAGTTTTTACGTGCAAATGTTGTATATCAGTTATATCTCTGTTTCTACTTAAGCTATTGCATGGAAACTTTGCACATGTTTCTGTTACCATAATATCAGCCTCTTTTAAAATGTTCAATACTCTGATATTGAATTAAGTGGAATTTTAACCCTTTCGGACTAGGAAATATTTGGTTTAAGTTTTCGGTTAAGTTTTCATTAGCAAATGTTGCAGATCAGTTATAATTCTATTTCTACTTCAGCTTTTGCTTGGAAACTTTGCACATGCTTCTGTGACCATAATATCAGCTTGTAGACAAAAATTCTTTTCTCTTGACTTCATTAAATGGCATTTTCAAATGTTTGTATAGATTTGCTGTTACTATCCAGCACAATGAATAGTCAAGCTTTGCTGTCCTCTGAAAGCCTTTGGTCATCAAGCCCCAGTGTGGTGAGTGAGACATATTTATCACAATGAGAAGTATGTGCCATTGTGCATTAGTGTGTACTCCAAATTATGGATGGCTTACCAACACTTTACACAATTATTGCCCTCAATTAGTCTGTATGCTATTTGAAAATAAAATCTGTATCTCAAAGGTCAAGGTCACACTTAAGGTCAAGGTCATTTTTCCATAGCATGATTTCTACATATATTGTTAGATTTCAAAAAAAATTGGCACAGATGTTCCCCCAAAAGTTGTAAAAAAATGCCATTTAAACTAGTTATGGCAGTATGTGAAAGGTCAAGGTCACACTTCAAGGTCTTGATATTTGTGGGCTTGTCAAGTATTGTCATTTGACAAATATTTGAGCCTTCACATGAGATTTCCAATGATTTTGGATAAACACAAAGTAAAGACTCTGACCAGCTTGTGCATCAGCACAGTAAGAATAGAGTCTTCACTTTGCGTCTGGTACATAGATAAGGTCTCAAAATATCTGTAAACAATCAGGTGACTCTTCATTTACAGTATATGGCTGTCCATGCTACACAATGTCTGCCCCTCACACACATTTCAAATTGTTGAAAATGTCACGCACCAACTTATTTTATATTTTTATTAGCTAGCCCGGGACGAAAGTCTCGGAAGAGCTATTGTCGTACCCTCGGATGTCGGCGTCGGCGTCAGTGTCGGCGTCCGAATTAGGTTAAAGTTTTTTATTTCTATCAATATTTATCCTAGAGGCTTTATTTTTTACAGAAACACTCATTAGGGCATAGGCTTTCATTTGAGACCAAAATCCATGTCAAAATGACCTTCAGACTGTGACCTTGACCCTTTCAAAAAAACTTTAACCAAAAACTTTAACCAAAAACTTTAACAAAAAAAATTTAACCTTGCTTATATTTTCTGTAAGCTTTAAACTAGAGACATCATTACTTCATATGCACACTCATTAGGTGATAGGCTTTCACCATAGACAAAGGTCCTTGACAATTTGACCTTGACCTTCACCCTTTGTGGACTTAGAAAAACTTTAACCAAAAAACTTTAACCAAAAACTTTAACCTTGCTTATATTTTTTTAATGCTCTAACCTAGGGACATCATAGCTTCATATATATACTCACCAGGTGATAGGCTTTCACCAGAGACCAAAGTCCTTCACAATTTGACCTTGACCTTTACCATTTGTGGACTTAGAAAAACTTTTACTGAAAACTTTAACCAAAAACTTTAACCTTGCTTATTATTTCTGAATGCTTTAACCTAGGGACATCATTACTTCATATACATACTCATTATGTGATAGTCTTTTGTGAGAGATCAAGGTCCTTGATAATTTGACCTTGACCTTTTATGAACTTAGAAATACTTTAACCAAAATTCTTTTACCAAAAAGTTTAACCTTGCTTATATTTTCTGAATTCTTAAACCTAGGGACATCATTACTTCATATACATAGTCACCAGATGAAAGGCTTTCACCAGAAACCAAGGGCCTTGACAATTTGACCTTGACCTTGACCTTTTATGGACTTGGAAAAACTTAAACTGAAAAACTTTAACCAAAAATTTAACCTTGCTTATATTTTTAAATGCTTTCCTCAGGGACATTATTACTTCATACACATACTCACTAGGTGATAGGCTTCTACAGAGACCAAGGTCCTCCACAATTTGACCTTGATCTTGACCTTTTGTGGACTTAGAAAAAATTTATAGAAAAACTTCATGTTTGATACAAAGGAATTCCATTGGTAACCTCATCTGTTTGTAGGCTTTCACTTTACCCTAACCTTATACATGCAATTAAAACAACAAAGTTTTTATATTTCTTAATTGCTACTCAAACAGATATATATTAGATCATGGACTTTAACATTGAAAATAACCACTTTGAACTTCGGTCTTCGGTCAAGCGCTGTTTGTGACAAGCAGCTGTTTGGGCGAGCTACGTTGTCCGCGGACAACTCTTGTTCCCAATATAAATAGAAAAGAGGCATAATGTTTTGCACTGTGTGTTTGTTTGTCCATTTGTCCCTTTGTTCCCTAAAAGTTTTAACATTGGTCTTATCTTTACTTGGTTAGTTACAGATCCTTTCACATGTGTTTTGCTTGTGAATAGAGTGTTTTATTGGTATGCACCAATTTCAAGGTCTTTAGTCAAGGTCATTTTATGAAGGTCAAACATGTGGAAAATTTGCACTTCACATTACTTTTCTTTGTCAGGTTGATCACCTTTTTGAATTTAGCTAAGCTGTTGATTACAAATTTGAAATAAAGTTTGTTGTCGATCACTGTATTGTAGCAAACTTATACAGGGTTAATTTACGTTTTTGAGGGTGTAAACACTTGCAGAGACCTGGAACATGGTTTAATGCCTGAGTGCTAAGCACAAGGAGTTAAAGCATTTTTAGGATCTTTGCAAATGTTAGCGCACGGAAAAATGTGAATTGACACTATAATTGCATAAAAAGAAAGGCTAATGTATTTATTCTACGATAGAGCATAAATGATGCTTAGAAAAGCTTTAAATCTATCTCCAAACCCTTGAATGTTCTGGAAAATTGCACTATGCATTACACTGCCACTTTTGTTCAAACCTATGTTGCTTTGTAAATTTATGATGTCACAAAATTTAAACCTGGAATAAGATCAACTTCTTTATTTATGCTCTTAATAAAAGTTAGACCTAGAAACTGATAAAGTATATTGGCCCAGTCAGAAGATATTTAAGTAAAAAACGCTGGGCGTTAAGGGCAAATGAATTTACTTATTATTCCACATTTTCTCTCGTTAATGCCCAGGTTTTGTTTGTTATCATATGCCTATGATGACCCAAAAATGTACAATTTTTTTGCAATAACATTTATTAAAAAAAGTCAGTGGCAGGGCCATTTTGGTTTTATAAACACCTCTTGCAACATGAAAACAAACTCTAGTAGTCAAAGATCTTTTGTTTCAGATTAAGATGTCCTTTAAACCTGACCTGCATTCATGAAAACAAAATGTTTGTAATTTATACCTGACTTTGCACATGCACTTGCATGCAAAGCGGGATATAATTTGGAAACAGTTTGCACCATTTTAACTTCTTGAACACAGGGCTGGTATATGGTGTACTTTTTTAACTGATACAATTTTTCAGGTTGATCAGTCATTTGATCATCTTGTTGTCTTCAAAGGATAACTCTTGAATTTTATAATCCTTTACATAGACTCTTTATTTATACAGATTATTGATGAGTGTATACTATGTGTACATGGTGGACTGTCCCCAGATTTGATGACCATTGACCAGATTAGGACAATCGAAAGAGCTCAAGAAATTCCACATAAAGGAGCATTTTGTGATATCCTTTTTTTGAAGCGTGATGATTGGAGTAGGACTCTGCTAAAAATTACTCAAATTTGGTAACATTGTGTTGCTATTAACTAGTAATGTGATTAGAATTATTTGGTCTTCAAGCTTCTGAAAATATTGTAGAATAAATTATTGAAAATCAAGACAAAGCATGGCCATAATGCTATCTTCCTCAAACTATACTGTAAATCTAAAGGTCCTGGGTTATCCCCCACAGGGGCTTGTATGGGCAACTCAAACTTTGAGTACTGAGACGTTTTGTTCTTTAATTTTAAATCTTAAAAAAATTGAGTTATTTTTTTAGCTCACATCATGCTCAAGGTGAGCTTTTGTGATCATTGAATGTCCGTCGTGCGTCATCCGTCATCTGTCGTCCTTCGTTCGTCGTCAGGTGTCAACAATTTAAGTGTTTACACTCCAGAGGCCACAAATATTAACCAATCATCATGAAACTTGGTCAGATTAACCATCAGGTCACAAGGATGAATCATATTGAAAATGGGAAAGATCCTTGCAATATCAAGAGAAAAGGGGCCTAAATGACAATTTTCTTGTTTACACTCTAGAAGCCACAAATATGGTCAAATCTTCATGAAACTTGGTCAGAGTAATTGTGAGATCACAAGGATGAACCCTATTGAAAATGGGAAGGATCTGTGTCATATCAGAGGAAAAGGGGCCTTAATGACAATTTTCTTGTTTACGCTCTAGACGCCACAAATATGGTCCAATCTTCATGAAACTTGGCCAGATTGATTGTCAGGTCAGAAGGATTAACCCTATTGAAAATGGGAAGGATCCATGTCATATCACGGGAAAAGGGGCCTTAATGACAATTTTCTTGTTTATGCTCTAGATGCAACAAATATGGTCCAATCTTCGTGAAACTTGGTCAGAAAGAATGTAAGGTCACAAGGATAAATCCTATCGAAAATGGGAAGGATCCATATCATATCACGGGAAAAGGGGCCTTAATGACATTTTTCATTTTGAAGCTCAAGAGGCCACACATATGGTCTAATCTTCATGAAACTTGGTCTGAATGTTTGTCAAGTCACAAGGATGAATCCTTTGAAAATTGGAAGGATCTGTGTCATGTCACAGGAAAAAGGAGCTTTCATGATAAGTTTCTTGTTACACTCTATAGAGACCAAAAGTCTTAAAAGTACATTTACGACTTTTGCTGGAAAATTTGATACTAGTTAATTTAGACAAAGATACACAGGTGAGCGATATAGGACCATCATGGTCCTCTTGTTTTAAAAAAAAGCTGCAAATATCAACGAATTGAAATATTTGCTTATAAAACCAAGTTTACTGTGTTATATGTCCTTGACCTTGTAAACATTTGGTGTGGTCAGATCCAGAGGAAGTAGACACATGGGCAATGAGTCCACGAGGTGCTGGATGGTTATTTGGGGCCAAAGTTACAAATGAGGTAAGAACAGGACATTTTCATATCTGTCCAAGTTCAAAATCAAAATAACCTACCCATTTTGAAAAGTAATTTAAGCTATCATGGTACTGTGCCATACGGTTGAAATACGCTCAAAAATTGAAAATGAAAATAAAAAAATCAATTAACATGTAAACATGATTACAGATTACTATTACCCCACTTCTGATATGTATCAGAATAAAGTAGAAACTGGATTTAAGCCAGTATAGCTCTACATGTACAAGTAAATTTACAGACAACAAGATATTGGAATTCAATCACTTTAGAAGCCATTTTACCAATTTTGTCAAAAAAAAAGAGTAAAACTTACGAAGATTTAACAAATTTACAGTTACATTAGGAAATAGGGTAAAGATTGTCCTATGTAATGATATTTAAATGTTATCTATCTGCAAAATATATATTAGTGGACATGAAACAAACATCAAATTGCTGAAGAACAACTTAATCGTATTATGTTCAGCTCTAATTATGATATTCAAGTCTTCAGTCTATGAAAATTTTTGAAACAAAATAATTGGAAAATATTGGAGTTTAACATCTCAGTATACACCTATATCAATATTTTGATAGATCAATTGATTTTAATTGTCAAAAAGATTGCCATCTGTGATCTGCTAACTAAAATAAGTAACTTGATTTTAGGAAAGGTAAGCCATATTATTATATTTTAGTAAAATATGAACAGATAATGAAATATGTCGTTTTGTCAAATTCAATAGTCTTTAAAATAAGTAGAGAGAATTTTGGTATTCTGTAGATCCAGGTCCTGTTTTACTAAATATCTAACAATCATTTTTTGCGCAAGTCAAAAAATGAATTTGCTCCTAGATTAGTAACTAAATATAGAATTCTATGCATCATCTTCTTAAAAGAGATATTGCAAGGCAGAATCTAACTATGAATGAAAACACCAGGTACAATTTGTGATTTTGACTTGCATTTATTTTTTATCGTAAGAAGTTAAGTAAAACGGACCCCAGATTATCAGGATAAAAATTTGGTACAAGGGGGATTAATAAAGGAAGCTACTTCAAATTTTAAAATCTATTAATGTGGAATAGGCCCCTTTACATTAAGATTTCTGAATTTTTTTTAAAAAAAGAGAGAACAGTTTAGATGCCTGTCAGTCTTAGCAAATGGCAGCCTTGTCATGGTTAATATTTAACATTTTCTGAATGGCTAATGGCTACTCAGTACATTAAGAATATTTGGTGATTGTTTTAAGGTAGTGGAACTGTAATAGTTCTGCAATGTTTTGGAAGTAATTGACTTTAACAGTGTAAACCAAGGTTTCCTTTATTAGTTCCAAAATGTTGCGGAACTATTACGGTTCCACTACCTTAAGATAAAAGCTTTGAGATGCATGGTTAATTTTTATTTCAGTTTGTACATTTAAATGGACTCAAGCTTATATGTAGAGCACATCAACTTGTACATGAGGGTAAGACATATTTATCATATTTATATTACTATTTCAAATGATTTATTTTGCAAATTCATGCAGTGTGAAAAAGTTTTTAGTTTCATTCCTCCAAGAAATCAACCTATTATCTCTTGGTCTCTTTAGGGAACAATTGCATACGAAGAAAATCTTTCACTACAGAAAAAAATCATAACTTGTCCTGCACCTAGACTTGAGTATATTTAACTTTTTTGTTACTCTTTTTAATTTAAAGGTGAATAAAAAAATTGTTTAAGCATAAACATTATTGGAAACGCAAAATTTAGTATCTTTACAAAATCATAATGAGCTTTCTGAAGTCTTTAGACAGAATCATAAAAAACTTTTTATCATTTTTAGCTCCACTGGCTGAAAGCCACTGGGGCTATTGTCATGGCGTTGTGTCCGTCGTGCGTCCGTCCATCCGTCTGTCAGTCCGTCCGTCCGTGTGTCCGGTCGTAAACTTTTTCTTTAAAAATCTTCTTTTCTGAAACTACTAGATGAATTTCAACCAAATTTCACAGGAATGTTCCTTAGGTGACCCTCTTTCAAAATTGTTCAAGAAATTTTGATCCAATGAAAAACATGGATTTAATGGGCGTGGCTAATTTCCGAATATGGTAAAAAGTGACATTTCGCAGGTTCTAATTGATGAATACCAATTAAATTTTACATGAATAATCCTTGGGTGACCCTTTATCAGTCTACCAAAAATTATTGTGATCGGATGAAAAATATGTATTTTATGGGCAGAGGTCATTTCTCTATTTGTTATATAGTGGAAACTTTGTTTTCATTTTCTCAGAATCTAACTGATAGATATTAACCAAATTTTACATGAATAATCCCTGGGTGACCTTTTATCAGTCTACCAAAAATTATTGTGATTGGATGAAAAATATGTCTTTTATGGGAGGAGGTCATTTCTCTATATGTTATAAAGTCAAAACTTTGAAAATCATTTCAACATCAGTAGAAGCCAAAATATCTAAAAATCTGGTCAAAACTTAGATTTGCTATTACAAGAATTTCAAGCCTGTGGAGTGATTCAAGCCATTCATGGCTTTCTAGTTGTCTCTGTTTGATAACTTTCACCATCCATTGAGCTTTTGGTATATAAGAGAAATATAAGCACTCTAACCCCTCAATTCAATACTGCATATAGCATGGGTGTAACTAGGATTTTAAAATCAATTCACACAAAATTGGCAACCATCCTAAAATTTTGGTGTGACAGATAAACTTAATCAAAGTGATGCCCATCTTTTCCTTTTTGGGAGAAATGTAAGACAGAGCAAGGGGTCTCCAGGGATAAATTTAAAGATTTCAACATTGATGAATGGTCATTATGTCATAACTACAGCTTTTTCAAGCTGTAGTTACCATGTTATGATCATTCATCAAAAAAAAAATTCCGTCAAAGGCTTTAAACTGTACTATGCACTAGGGGAATGAGCATAATGGTAGATACGCCCTCTTGCAGTATAGGATAGGCCTATCCCCTGTCAGTGTTTTCCCTTGTGCTGGTCTGGTTTCCTAACAAGATTGTTTGTTTTACATATGGAGCCGCCGTCATAGCGCAGTTGGTAGCGCGTCGGACTGTCAATCTAGAGGTCCCGGGTTCGATCCCCGACGGCGGCACTCATTCTTTCCGACTATTTGTCTCTCACCAAAGGGTTGATAATCGTAGACCTATGTGAAATAGCGACTGGAGGCTAGGAAAGAATGTGGTGGTTATACTGGTGATAGAAATACTAGGAATCCATTGTTAGGTGCTCCAGCCTCCGCGATATAACTGAAATAATGTTGAAAGCAGCGTTAAACTCCATTCAATCAATCAATCATTGTATTACATATGAGCCAGTGCATGACATTTCCAACAACTTCCTAAGTGCCTGAAACCCAAACATTGATTAGCCTTCACAATCACACAGTGCATTCAGAGCATGGTTCATTCGCTTACAGGAACATTAAGCTATCACCCATACCCAGAGTGCACAGTGAAGACTCAGATCAAAATGTACCGCTGCACAGTCTGGGCCCGAGGTTATGAAACTTTTCTTAGGCTCAGGCTCAATTTTCTCAAATTTCAGTTTGAGATTAAAGCCGTAATTCTGTTTCATTACTCATTTAAATGTGTAAACATAAAAGATGATATTAACAAGTTGTTATAAATATTAACAAGTTGTTATAAATAACAACTTATTAATATTATCTTTTATTTTCATACATTTATTTTAAATTGAAATTTGAGATAATTGAGCCTGAGCCTGAGAAAAGTCTTATAACCTCGGGCTCTGATCTAAGTTTTTACTTGACACACCTGTGAAATTGAGGGAAAATTCACCACAGGCTCATATCATTGTAATCATATGTCTAAAAGTAATCTGTTTTGAAGATTGTAAGGAAAATCTATTTTATTTTGTAGGTTACAAGTACATGTTTGATCAGAAGCTGGTCACTATATGGTCAGCTCCCAATTATTGCTATAGGTGCGGCAACATTGCGGCAGTCATCGAGTTTAAAGACACAGACACACGCGAGGCCAAACTCTTTAAGGCAGTCCCTGACAATGAGCGAGTTATACCATCAAGAACAACAACTCCTTACTTCTTATGATCATCCTGGATAGAAAAACTTTATGATTGTGAATTTTCTTCCATATTTCTGCTATCATCAAAAGCTCGAAAAAAATATAATGCTCTTATTATGACAAAATGTTGGAAATGTCACTCACAAGCTCATTTAGTATTCTTAAATAAACATTAATGTTCTCGAAAATTAGGATTGAGTTGAAGGTGTTGACCCTGTGTGGCTTGCACATTTTGCATGATCTAATCATGGTTGATGCTTTGAGCAATTGGTCAAAGGAAATCCAAATCTTAAGATGAGCTCTTGATCAGAGAAATGTGTCCATCTTTATCCCTAATTTTGATTTAAACAATATAGCTGATTCTATTGGAATCTCTTATAAAAGAGAGTTAAAGGAATTTGCCAAGCTTACGCTTTATATGGATGAAATACGACTTTTCAGATCAATATTACTATCTGTATCTTAGCTCTGACAACTACATACAAGAGTATGCCAAGGCATTTCAAAATATTTCATAAGTTCTTCAGTTTCTACTCAATTCTGCTCAATGACTGTGCTGAACCCTGTTAAACAATCTTTTGTTAAGGTAGCGTAACCGTAATAGTTCCGCAACGTTTCAGAACTCATGAACTTTCACAATGTTGACTGAGGTTTCCTAATGAAAATCATTAGGAAACCTCCGTTAACATGGTTAAATGTATTACTTCCGAAATGTTGCAGAACTATTATGGGTCCACTACCTTTAAAAATAACATTGTTCTAGTAGAGGAAAACCAGCAGTCACAATTTGAACAGAATTATGTCTAAAGCTAGAGTGAGAATTCTAGATTCTAATTGCCTTAACCATAAAGTATCGACTCTGGTCAGCCTACACAGTCCATGCAGGCACTCGGAACACCACTCGGCCAATCTCAAGATCAACCTCGGATGTACATTGACGGACTATTTTTAAAAAATACGGTAAAAACCTTGGAAAACACAATGATGTCAGTTAAAATGGCTTTAGCCCTCGAAACTTTGAGTGTCCTTATCCTTATATAAATCACTTTAGATTCCTTTGTAACGACTGAAATTTTTTAATTTTTGAGAATGATTCGTCATTCTCAAAAATTAAGCTTTTCAGCCGTTATTTAATGTAAAAACATAAATCACAAGATAGCGCCGATTTTTTCCGCGCTGGTTTTTATTAGCTCCACTGGCTGAAAGCCACTGGGGCTATTGTCATGGCGTTGTGTCCGTCGTGCGTCCGTGCGTGCGTGCGGTCGTAAACTTTTTCTTTAAAAATCTTCTCAGAAACTACTGGATGGATTTCAACCAAACTTCACAGGAATGATCCTTGGGTGACCCTCTTTCAAAGTTGTTCAAGAAATTTTGATCAAATGAAAAACATGGATTTAATGGGCGTGGCTAATTTCCAAATATGGTAAAAAGTGACTTTTCTCAGGTTCTAATTGATGGATACCAATTAAATTTTACATGAATGATCCTTGGATGACCTTTTATCAGTCTACCAAAAATTATTGTGATCAGATGAAAAATATGTATTTTATGGGCGGAGGTCATTTCTGTATATGTAATATAGTGGAAACTTTGAAAGTCATTTTCTCAGAATCTAACTGATAGATATCAACCAAATTTTACATGAATGATCCTTGGGTGACCCTTTATCAGTCTACTAAGATTTATTGTGATCGGATGAAAAATATGTATTGTATGGGCGGAGGTCATTTCTCTATATGTTATATAGTGGAAACTTTGAAAATCATTTTCTCAGAATCTAAGTGATAGATATCAACCAAATTTTACACGAATGATCCTAGGGTGACCTTTTATCAGTCTACCAAATATTATTGTGATCGGATGAAAAATATGTATTTTATGGACGGAGGTCATTTCCCTATATGTTATATAGTGGAAACTTTGAAAATCATTTTCTCAGAATGTCACTGATGGATATCAATCAAACTTCATTAGTATGATCCTTGGGTGATCTATAATCATGCAGCCAAGAATTATTGTGATTTGATTAAGAATATGTCTTTTATGGACGGAGGTCATTTCTCTATATGTTATAAAAGTGGAAACTTTGAAAACCATTTCAACATCAGTAGAACTCAAAATATCTAAAAATCTAGTCAAAACTTAGATTTGCTATTACAAGAAATTTAAGCCTGTGGAGCGACACAAGCCATTCATGGCTTTCTAGTTACACTGTTTCCTTGATGTTCTGAATGGCCATGCAGTCTGCTAAGGTCTATGCTTTGCACACTTGCCAGATTGACCCTTTTTGTGAGACGGGTCACACCTATATAGTTTTGTTATAAGTAGCTGGCATATTATGCAGCAGTTTTGTTAGCGTTTTGCAAAGTATATGACTTTATTGTAGTCCAGACTCAAAGAAATATCTTCAAATTTGGAGTAAACTGAGATTAAAACAAATTTGGCTGAAAATATGCATTTGAATTTATTTTTTTCAAAGCAAATGTAGAATTGCAATAAGAGAACACTAATATCTTGTTTTGTTTTAAGTACTTAACATCGATGGTTATTTTTTTCAACTAACTGTGTATATAGTAGTAGTATATACAGTCGATAATGTTTTCAATATTTTTAATGTATGTTTGTAAATAACTGTATGTTTGTTAATAACTGTATATAATGAATAAAGATTTGAATGGAAAATGACTTGTAATGTCTAATCGGAGATTAATTCAACATAAAGCAACTTTATTTACTGGGTGAAAACAGAGTCATTTAAAACAAATGGCTTGATAACGAACACAAAGCTGGACACGCCTTTGAGAATATTGAGTGTATCTCATAGGAATTTGCTACGATTTTAGTGCTCAAAATACAAATAAATATGATTGTGAATATGAGACAAAAACTAATTGATGTTTTGCGAAATAAGCGCAATAACAACCCATTGTATAGATCCGCAATTTAGATTGATTGATTGATTGAATGGGGTTTTACGCCGCTTTCAACATTATTTCGGTTATATCGCGGCGGCTGGAGCACCTAACAATGGATTCCTGGTATTTCTCACACAAGTACTACCATTACATTCTTTCCTAGCCTGCAGCTGCTATCTTACATACGATTATCGACCCATTGGTGAGAGACAAATAGTCGGAAAGAATGAGTGCCACCGTCGGGGTCCGAAATTTAGAGTGAGTGATCAAAGGTCAATTTTGTCTATACAGGTATAGACAAAATTGACCTTTGATCACTCACTTAAACTTGTGAATCTATAGTTACGACATTTTTGAAAGATGCCTGTCATCATTTATGCTGTGATTCGGTACTTGAAATTGACGGAGGTCAACATTACGATTCCGGTTGATTTTGATTGATTGGGGTTTTATGCCGCTCAAATCATTATTGCCGTTATATCGCGGAGGCTGGCGCACCTACGAAGGTTGTCCGGAAAGTTCGCAGACATAATCTAGTGTATAAATACTGTATGTCTAGGGCTTATTTATACTACTTGACAATATTCAATATTGTTGAAAGAGCCGTTACGCAAATTTTCAAGGAGATTCTCGTATAAATAATGTAATTACATTGAATTTTATACAGGCATGTTGGTGTGGAGCACAAAATGACGCTGTAACGCACAATATGACGTCGACGCTACTTTTAGTCGAATCTAATAGTAACAGTTACAATTATTTATCGATGATTTGTTTATTTTTCAACCTACTCATTATATTATGTTATGATTATAACGCAAGTCTTGTCCACTTTTAGAAAAAAAATGTGTATTGCTAATAATCAGGGAAAATATGAACACCAAGTTTTACCGCTTTGCTTTGCAGTCATATTACATTAATCCAAAAAATCAAACAAATTCGACTGAATATCAAGATATCACAAATGAACCACAAACTTTACAACCACTTCTGGTAGCTGAGGCAAACTAAGGTCATGTGTATCCCGGATGCCGGTCAGTCCTGTAACAGTCGTTTTCTTAAAAGCCATACCCAAAACGCGCCCAACTCATTTGTCTGTATTGTTCAATTATCGAAATGAATTTTCATTTAAAAATCATTTTGTATAGTGTTTATGGGCTATCACATATTCCAACTGTTCACTTGTCTTTGAAGAACGACTCTTCAACTACTATCAAACTTCGCTCTCGAAACCAATTTTAGCTCCACTGGCCGAGTTGTAATGGCGGTGTGTCCGTCGTGCGTCCGTCCGTGCGTGCGTAAGTTTTCTTTAAACATCTTCTCCTAAATCACTTGGCAGATTTTGGTGAAACTCGGCAGATATGTTCCTTGGGTGACCCTCTTCTAAAGTTGTTCAAGAAATTTGGATTGAAACCCCCCCGCCCCCACCCTAGCCCCCAAAAATAATAATAAGGGCGTGGCAGTGCGGGCTTATTTTGAGCCCAAAATCTTTTGAGTGAAATCTCCTGAACTAAAGGGCTGATTTCAATGAAATTTAACTCAATGCTCCTTTGGTGACCCTCGTCTAGAGTTGTTCAGGAAATTTGGATGGACCCCAAAATATGGGCGTTGCAGGGCGGGGTTAATTTTGGGTCTCTTCAGTAATGAATGGGTGGGCAGGGTCTATTATCAATTATACTTCTTTGAATAGCATCTCCTCTTCAACAATGAGGCAAATGCGAATGAAGCTTAGCCAGAAAGTTATTTGGATGAGATCCACTGGATCGATAAAATTCAGGTAAACAGGTTTGGGCCATCCTGGACTTCTTGTTTTGAAGTGATATCTTAATAATTTTCTGTCATGTAGTTTCACATATAAGTTATATGAGTTCACTTCTGATAGCTTGGTATCAATTGGGAAAAAGTAAGAATTCCTTCTGAATGCTGGTGACTTTCATTACCTTCTATTTTCAATATCTCTCTTTCAAATTTTGAGA
Organism: Fragum whitleyi; assembly: GCA_948146395.1. NCBI lineage: Eukaryota > Metazoa > Mollusca > Bivalvia > Cardiida > Cardiidae > Fragum > Fragum whitleyi. The sequence goes on from OX411543.1 coordinate 34,582,096, forward strand.
TATTTAAGCCAGTGGAGCGATAGAGGCCCTCTTGGGCCTCTTGTTAATCGGACGGCGTTTCGTCATAGTGACGTTCCCAGCTAAACCGTAGGCTTCGCAGCTTTACTAAAAGATAATTAATTACTAGTTACTGGAAATTTTCGAATGAAAAATAACATATGTTGAGAAGGATTTGCGATTTGTTCCTATAATTGTTATAAAAGGTTCAGAAGTGTGTGTGTATTTATTTGCGTTTCCCGGATTTTAAAGAAAATGTAAGATTAGACGCTGCCCCGTCGCAACGTCTTACGGCGTTATTTTCCGTTCCTTCTCGCGCACGGTTTGCTAAAGGCCTATTTTTTATTCATTCCAGAAATTGTAAAGCGATCACTTTGAAAATAGTACAAGATAAACTCTTAAATTGTGCACAATAAATTCATGTTAATTTTGATAGTCTCAAAAAGATCTAACCCTTGAAAATTTCTTTTAGCATTTAATCGTTATCGGCAAATGTTTTTTGATTTCGACGTGCTCCGGGTACCGTTAGGTGGGGTTGCTAAGGCAACTGTCGTATGCATGTCAATAAAATTTTTTCTTCGGGTATAGGTAGATTTTAAGCGGTGAGCTGTGAAATCTACTTTTAACGGTTAAATTTCCGTGCTATTCTTTCAAATTAGATAAAACAGACATAATAAAGATACAAATTACCTTTCAAATGAAACTTAGTGCTTGTCTTAGATCCTAAGGTTTACTCATAAACCTATGGTAATGGACTCAACGCCTACGTCAGAGCTCAGTTTTGAAAATACACCTATACTAAGTCAGTGATCATTAGGGAAGCGATTAACATAAGAATTATAATTTAAATGGAAGCAGTTAATGAAAATTTTAGACTGTCTACGAACTTTCCGGACAACCCTCATACACCTGGCTTCTTGTTGGTTCTCACACCAGTACCAACACAACATTCCGTCTGAGCCCCCAGCTGTCTATTCAACATAGGCAAAGTATATGACTTTCGCCCAATGGTATGAATCCCGGAATTGGCATCCCAACGCATTACTGATTTAGCCATCCAGACTCGGCCCTCTTCTGGTTAAGGTAGTGGAACCGTAATAGTTCCGCAACATTTCGGCACTCATGAACTTTCACTATGTTGACCGAGGTTTCCTAATGAAAATCATTAGGAAACCTCGGTTAACATTGTCTAAGTTGATTACTGCGGAAATGTTGTGGGTCTATTACGGGTCCACTATCTTAAAATGATTGATTTGATAAAATTATTTAGCCCGGTGTTTTCCGGGAAATCGAATGTATTGTCATAGCTTTCCAATATGGTGCCGTCGGCGATTCTGGTGATTAAACCACGGAAATGATAAGTGCGCGTCCATAAAAGCGCGTGGGTATTGAGGCGTGAAAAACATCAACGTTGTCGCTAAATATGTGAAGGAAATAAAACCAACGAAAGTTTTTATACCCCCACCAACAAAGTAGACGGGGGTATATTAGGTCACCATATCTGTCTGTCCATCCGTCCGTCCATAGACCTTTTTGTTTCTGGACTTAATTTAAGAAGCAAGTTACATAGAATCATGAACCTTCATATGAATGCTGCTTTTGACCCAAGAAGGTGTCCTATTCTTTTTGGTTAACATTGATCAAAGGTCAAGGTCACAGTCAGCCTTTGTTCAATTTTCGTTTCCGGACACTGACTCGAGAACCAAGCGACCTAGAATCTTGAAACTTATGCAAATGCTGCGTATGACCCAAAGAGGACCCTTAATGTTTTGGTCACATAGGTCAAGGTCACAGTCATTTTTTGTTAAATTTTCGTTTCCAGACTAAGAACCAAGTGACCTAGAATCATAAAACTGTATACAAATGCTGCTTATGACCTGAGGAAATGCCCTATTGTTTATGGGTCACACAGGTCAAGGTTACAGTTAAACTTTTTTGAATTGTGTATCCCAATATTTTTTACAAACACACCCTGCAATAATAGCACTTAAATTTGGACAAGCGCTGGTTGGGAGAGGGGGGGTATTAGTCCGCTTTGCGACAGCTCTAGTTAAAACTGAAATGTTTATGTTTAGTTTTGATAACACAATATATTTCACTGCTTTTTGTAATCAAATTATAATGACTCTATAAATGTTCGGAAAACGTGAAAGGAATTTGCTTTTTCTCGAGTGAAAACAAAAATGACACAACAATTCTACACTTATGTCCGGGGAGCTGTAAAGCTTTCGGTAAAATAGTTTACGGAAGTGCCTTAGTCAGGGAAAATCTTCTTTGGCTCTGCGCATTGGACTTGTAAACCACTTATATAAATATTTCTTGTCCGCTTTGGTTCGTAAGTAATTTTCAATCATGCTTCAGTTGCGGCAAGTTTGTTCATAATATGAGGGCTCTACGGGTTTGGGCCATTGAGCCATCTATGTCGACATCGCACCGACTTTGTTAGTACATGATGAACATTACTGTCTATATAGACTTATCCTCATCAATACATGATGACTTTTAATGCTGCGTTTTCACTGTTCCCGGCGGCCACGGCGGTCCCGTTTCTAAAAAACTTGGAACTTTGGTCATTTATTTTTCTGGTAACGAGTTCTACTACGTTTTGCTAATGCAGTCTCAACTCAAACTAGGATGAAGCTGATCTCCGAATTCCATCTATTTTTCCCAATCCGCATGCGATCGTATCATACCTATGCACACCTTAGCGGGACGTACCAAACACCGTCACACACCGTGGTACGCCATAACTCAACGCAACCAAAACTTGTCAAGTTGACTTTAGCTTGCCGTAAAGAACGGGGTGAAACGTGAGACATCCGTAGAGAAACGCAACAAAACGTAAAGTAATGGTGGCTTGCCGGGTTGTAAACACGCTTCCCGTTTCCCAGTTTCGCTACGGTATGTTCCGTGCTGTCACGGCTTGTTGCGTTCATCCCGTTTTGTCACGTTTCTCATTTCCGCTGGGATTGTCTTGGCAGATTTTTTGACAATTTAAAGATTTGCCCCGGCGGCCACGGCAGTCCCATTCTGTTACGTTTGCTTATCCCGTCGCCCTGCGTTGTCCCCCCCTCCCCCTTTCGTCCCGTTTTAGCCACAGTTGTCTGAAACGGGGTCGCCAGGAACATAGTGGAAACGCAGCACAAAGGGGCAGTGTGTTATAGGAGACCTATCTCACCACTGTCCTGCATATCTTCCTTGGTTTAAATACAATGTCTCAGACCTGCATCAGGGAAGATCTTCTTTGGCTCAGTTCGCGTGGATTCGACACCGGCCTTTGACAATAATTTTCAGCTATGCTTAGGTTGTTGATAGTTTATTTGTAAGAATACATATGAACGATATTACTGTCGGGATTCACACAAAACTAAGAATATATGCACAAAAGCGCAATCTTAATTTTTAAGGTGTATAATTGTGACTACATTTTTCAAAGAATTACACCCACTTTTTCATCATTTTATATTGTTGTTTCCTCTAAGTATCAAACAAAAACAAAAACAAATCAAAACAAAACAACAACAACAACAACAAAAAAACTCCCTTTGTAAAGCCTTGAAAGCCATATGGCACGGGACCTCATTTTAAAATAAAACCAATTCTTTGAAAGGGCCCAAATAAATGTCTTACGAAAGTAGTCGTTCTTACGAAAGCAGTCGTATGTAAATTGTAGATTTTTTCACAACTTATATATTGTCACAAGATACGCCGCCAAAGGGATTATCATTAAAATGAAAGTCCCTTTTACTGTGGTGGTTCATTATAATTTTGAAAGTTGGAATTATGCGCCTGTTCACAAGATGAAGAACATCCTTTGAAAGTATCATTAAAATCGATACTTATTGGAGAGTTGTTTCCTTTTATCTGAAATGTACAATTTGTGTTATTAGAAATTTTAACAATAAGACCACACGTACCATGACTTGGAATAGTTCACCAAAATAAGGACAATATGCACAGGGCCCCCTTTTCCGTGACATTTCCGACAACTCAATATGTGCGAGATTGACCGACACCGAACTCTTAAATTAATCGCGGGCCTAAAAAAGAATCTGTATGGACGTGGTTATCTCACGTAGGAATACATGACGTCAAATGAAACACACAGTTCTGTTTCTATGGAAACCTTACACATAGTGTTGCCTAAACTCAGTTACATGATTAATCAAAGTTCTGAAAGTATCGGGTATCATCATCTTACAGTTTTTGAACAACAAGTTTCACGAAAAAAGTTTATTTCAGGGTGTTTCAGATAACCTATGATAATGAGTTTTGTAGGGACTTAACTCTTGATTATACAAACAATAGACTTCCGTTAATTAGTCTTTCAGAAATGGTCATACTAGATTTTGGTAAAAAGGAAAAAAAAGGTATAAAGCGATTTTGATTTCACACACTATCATCGAAAAAAGTGATCCCACTGGTTAAACAACAACAACACTACCACCAGCATCGTCTTTAGAAGACGATTCCAATGAGATGATGCAAGGAAGAATTCCTTATCTAGATACTACTGTAGAAGCATCTTTCTAACTTCTTGACTAACGCTAGAAATGGTCGTAAGTTGTTGAGTGGTTTTAACCTATTTATTTTAAATCTAATGGGAAACAAGTTCTTGCACTTTAGATTAATCCCACTCGATTCTGCTTCCTGGAAAATTCATCAGTACTCGTGCCGCATGTGTGTTGTTTAGTAAAACGGGCCCCGGGAATTGAACCCGATTTTATGAATCATAGTATGACACGCTACAACTGTTCTATGACGGTGGAGATAAGAGAATGGACAATACCTCTTGTACCGTATTTCTCCTTATAAACGATCCCGGAAGCTTTTAATTACATAGTCAGGGAGCATATTTTAAGAATGCATTTTCTGATTAAATTTTTATTAAAATTGATGTCTATTTGTCCTTTTCCCTTGAATTTGAGGCGAATTTCCTCTGAACAATCATAAAAATGATTGTTTAGAGGGAATTCATCTCAAATCAGAGAAGAAGTCTCAAAAAGTTCCTAAAATTTAGGCTTTTGGAGTGGGGTTTCTTAGTGAAAAATGTAGGGGTGCTACTATTAGGGAGGGCGCTGTAATGAGAGGAAATACAGTAAGTTTGATTTTAGGTTCTCCCTCATGGAACTTCTTTTTTTAATTCACACTTAGAACATTTCACAAAAGGTGTCCTATATGTCCAGGAAAAACTTGAGTTCACACATTTCAAAATTTCCATTGATTTATCGCAAGACTTCGGGTTATAAGACAGGATATATTGAAAATCGACACCAGAATTAAAAGAAGATGTGATAACGCGACACCTACGTTTAAATCATCTATATTCCACCCAAAGCGCTGGTGTACCGATCGTATACAGAGCAGTTTCTGTACATTTCAGCTTACAGGGGATAAAGGAGTAATTTAGGAGTATATTCAAACCAATCGTGTTATAGTCCGTGGGCCAATTATCGTTAACTAATAGACATCGTTCCAAGAACGTAAAATATACATGTTTTGGACTTTAAATACGATTTAAAATGAAAGGGTGCCTATATAATGCCTCCTGGTTAATTTGTATCTTTAGTGGCTGCCATTTAGAAAAACACCGAGAAAGCAGCCAGGACCCAAAATATTGACTTTTAACAACTTGAATTGTACCCGGGAAGGTCAACATCAACAATATCATAGCACTTTGCAATATGACCTATGGTGTAGTACATGGTGAACGCTTTTATCTCATAGCATTTATCGAAAAAATTGCAAATTTCTCATCTAGAACTGGCTGCCATCTCCAATTTCGGAAGTTGGGGGTCTTTAAAATCATTTTAAGTAATAAAATGTTTTACCAGAACGCAAAATATACATGTTTAAGACTCTCCAAATTATTTACAATAAAAAAGTCCTTTATAGTGTACCAAAGGTAAAATGAATTTATTCTTGGCTGCCATCTAGATAAACCAGTCGGAATGGCAGCGGTACCCAAATTACCACCTGTTAACATCTTGATTCTCACTCGGAAAGGTCCTATGAACATTGCCATATCACTCTCGGAGAGCCCTAGGAGGGTGCACGGTGACCCCTCCTGGCCCACGGACTATTACTTAGAGTATTTTTTACCGTTCTTCCCATATTATATTGAACCAAGTTTGCTTACTCTTTTTTCATAAATGCGATCTTGGAAACATTCAAAGGACGTTGAATCTCGTGAAATCTTATTTCCCCTTCTTTACCAATATCGGTTATATAGCATTTTCATACGTTTTGTTACAGAATTACTAAAAAAGGCAAAAAGTTAGAATTTAAAATTTATGCACATAAAATACCAAATTTATCAAACTCGTTATCAAAACCTCGTTTTTATCTCTTTATAGATGTGACTCACTTTGTAAATTTGGTATATGTGTATTTTCAAAACTGAGCTCTGACGTAGGCGCTGAGTCCATAGGTATATCGGGTATATTAAAAAAAAGCATATGCTAGAATTGAACGTTCTCCCTTCACTTCAACTTTGAAAGTACTCTGAATGAGTAAAAACTATGATCAAAGACAAGCAATAACTTTCATTTGGAAGGTAAATCGTATCTCCATAAGGTATTGTTTAAACCTGCTTTCTCTATTTCGAAAGAATAGCACGGGAATTTAACCGTTAGAAGTCAATTTCACGGCTCACCGCGCAAAATCTACCTATATATCTTGACAAGAGAGGGTACATGTTTCAACACAAAGGACGTAGTCAAGGTAGCGCAACCGTAGTTTCGCAACATGTTTAAAAGAGCTTATGATCTTTTACAATGTTGACTTTGGTTTCCTTATGAAATAATTATGAAACCTCGGTTAACACTGTTAATGTTCATTACTAAGTGACAAGTTAACAGCCTATATTATCTGTTCTTGATCCGATCAGAGTGCAACGTACAAAACTAATAGAGCTTATCCCAATCCGTACTCCTTTGAAGTTTACTTGAATTCTAAACTGTAGATTTATGAAACATTTCATAAAAATTCACCTCGTGGGACCACAATTTATTCATGAACTCGACAGCCTGTCATTCGGAACACCACTCGGCCAATCTCACGATCAACCTCGGATGTACATAGACGGACTATTTTTAAAAATTACGGGAAAACCTTGAAAAAACTCGATGACGTCACTTTAAATGGCGTTAGCCCTCGAAACTGTGAGTGAAAACATTCGACGTCACCAACGCTACTCGTTTAAGTCACTGACGTGAAACCACCGTATCCTCATATGAATATCATTAGATTCTTAAATAACGGTTAGAACATCTTAATTTTTGAGAATGATTCGTCATTCTCAAAAATTAAGATTTTTCAGTCGCTATATACTGTAAAAGATATAAATCTACAGTGCTAGTTTTTCTTACACTATTTCTGTCTAACAAAATGCATGATTTTGTTACATACCCATCCGCCTTACCTACATCAGAGGTCTGTTGCAGTTTACGGAAATGGCCGAGTGATGTTCCGAATGAACAGCTTGTATCACAATGGAAGATCTTCGACTAATAGTAAGAAGAAAAATACAAATCTGATAGAACATGCCCTAAAGATCATACCTTAAACATCTTATTTATATTTGCTTCAAATCGGTAGTTTTTCAGAAGATATTTTCAAATATAAAAGTTAACTGAAAGAAAGACATACGCACGAAGGACACATCTTCGTGAAATAGCACCGCTAATTATCGCCAAGTGGAGGTAAACTGGTTTTTTTCTCTCCTAATAATGTCCGTTTTTGTTAAGGCTCAGTTATGGCGTTACATGTAATTCGGTCCTTTAGTTATATTAAAATCTATTATTTCCATAATTAATTTTCACCATCCTGAGGTTATAATTAAATACATAAACACACGTATGGCTTGTGGAACGTTGCAAAATTCGATAAATATTTTTATGTGATATAATTTTATATTTATATTCTATATTTTTTTTTTATTTATATTCTAAAAATATTTTTATGTGATATAATTTTATATTTATATTCTATAATTTTTATTTATATTGTATATTTTTTTATTTATGTTCTTAATTTTTTTTTTCTTTTTTTTTTATGTTCGATAACGCCAAAAAAAAAATTATGTGATATAATTGTTTATTTATATTGTATATTTTTTTTTATTTATGTTCTATATTTTTTTATTTATATTCGATAACGCGAAAAAAAATTTATGTGATATAATTTTTTATTTATATTCTATATTTTTTATTTATGTTCTATATTTTTTATTTATATTCGATAATAGTGCGAAAAAAATTTATGTGGTATAATTGCATCATGGGATACTAGTGACATTTGTAACAAACGATTTGATTGGACAACGGATTTCACAAAGATGGCTCAAAGAAAGATCAAATCGTTTGTTACAAATGTCACTAGTATCCCATGATGCAATTATACCACATAAATTTTTTCGCACTATTATCGAATATAAATAAAAAAAAATATAGAATATAAATGAAAAATTATATCACATAAATTTTTTTTTTCGCGTTATCGAATATAAATAAAAATATAGAACATAAATAAAAAAAATATACAATATAAATAAAAAATTATATCACATAATTTTTTTTCGCGTTATCGAACATAAATAAAAAATATAGAACATAAATAAAAAATATACAATATAAATAAAAATTATAGAATATAAATATAAAATTATATCACATAAAAATATTTTTAGAATATAAATAAAAAAAATATAGAATGTAAATATAAAATTATATCACATAAAAATATTTATCGAATTTTGCAACGTTCCACACGCCATACTCCTCGATCGTTGGACAATTTGATTTTTACTTTTTGTAACGTATATTCAAAACGTGATTGGCTGAAATGTTTTGGTACTTGAATGAACAATTAAGAGAGCTAAGTTATCATATGTTACAAATCACATTGTAGTTCCACCGAGATGTCTCAAAGTGGCGTATTTTATATTATGACCGACGTCGTTGGAAAGAAATATTTGAATATGTTTGATATTACACGGTGTAATAACTATGCAATTGAGCAACGTTATATTTTCGTTATGGAAATGGTGTCATAATTGGTTTACTGACGTCATTTCAAATTGCGGAAAACATGAATCTGTAAATCTCGTTTTTTTTTCTTTTTATCGAAAAATTCGGGTCATATCATAAATAGAATATCAAATTTGTGCGCATTGAATACCGAATTTATTAAACTGGTTATCTAAAACAGATAAAAACTCGGTGCAGCTCGTTTTTATCTGTTCATAGATAATTCGTTTAACAAATTCGGTATTCTATGGCCACTCATTCAATCTCCTCTATTTCTTTTGTTTCGTTTGTTGTCATTAAAAAGTAGAAATGAAGAGAACGTGGGCCTTCGCGAGATTATCAAACAATTAATTATTTGCACACTGTAATGCCTCAGATTAGTTTGTTTATCTGCACAGACTGACAAAAGTCTTTACATAAGAGTGATTTCAGTAGTTCCATGTAAAAATAACATTGCATAGCATTTTCGCATTTATGACTGATGGTCGAATGACAATGTCACACTGAAAGGTCAAATTTTAGGGTAAAACTATGTTAAATCAAAAGTGCTGGTATTATAGGTTGATGTTAAGAGAACTTGGCAAAATTATATACCACCACTTAGCGATGCGTCATGTGCATACTCAATGTCTGTAGTTCGAAGGTCAAGGTCACAATTAGAGTTAAATAATCTATGAATATTTCAAAATCTCGTTAAATACTCACAAAAAGTCCGTTTTAAACGGATAAAAATGTAAATTTATTTTACTTTTTAATAATGAACTTTACATTTAATACTTCTGGTGAAATTTTTTATCATTAAAACATAATCTAAAATATCTTAGTACACCAAATTGCTTGAAAAGTTGTCTCAAACAAGAGCTGATGACAGAGCGATATGAGTGAGTTTTGTCCAGATTACCACGAATGGAACGCAAAGAGCGGGCCACCGTAGATTACCGTCACAATTTACATTGTTGCGTTTATTTTTTACAGGTCCTACTTTAACTTTGACAGTGCCCTAGGCTAATTATAGATTTTCGGCGGTTTCAGGAAATTAAGAACTCTGCTGACATTTTATAACACTTTGTGTCAGGGGAAAAACAACAACAACATGTCTGTCTGTCCTCCCGTCTGTCCGTCCGTCCGACCATCCGTCCCTCCGTCCGTAGACCTTTTCGTTTCCAGACTCTAACTCAAGAACCAAGTACCCCCACGAGACATTATGAATGATAGTCCGACACGCTACCACTGCGCTATTACGATAGAGATAAGAGAATGGCCAATCCATCCTGTATGTTTGATTTTAGGTTCTCCCTCAGGGTACTTCTGTTTTTTTTAATTCACACTTTGAACATTTTATAAAAGGTGTCCTATATGTCGAGAAAAAAAATGAGTTAATCAACTTTAAAATTCCATCGATTGATCGCAAGACTTCGGGTTATATCAAAGACAGGTCATAACGTATCACGCTGACACCAGAAGGTTTGTGGACACCTGTTCAATTAAGCCCATACGGAACTGACGGTGGAGTAAGTTTTTTTTACTTTTAGTATCACTGTAAATATAAATGGTTTCACTTTTAGGAAATTATGAAATAAAAGTAGAAGGTAACAACTAAGCAAAATTGGCGAGCTCTAGCCCTAGGAATGAATAGCTTTGCTGGATTTAGCGCCACTGGTCGAAGGCCACTGGGGCTACTATCATGGCGCTGTGTACATCGTGCGTCCGTCCGTGCATCAGTGCGTCCGGTCACAAACGTTTTCTTTAAAAAAATCTTCTCCTCAGACGCTACTGGATGAATTTCAACCAAACTTTGAATGTTCCTTTGTTGACCCATTATCAGGCTGCAGAAAATTACTGTGATTTGATAAAACATATGCATTTTATGGGAGGAGGTCAATTTTGTTATATGTTGCATAGTGGAAACCTTGAAAATCATTTTCTCAGAATCCTACCTCTGGATATCAACCAAATTTCATTGGAATGTTCCTTTGGTGACACATTATCAGGCTGCATAAAATTACTGTGATTGGATAAAAAATATGTATTTAACATGCAGGCGGAGGTCAATTTTCTATATGTTATTCATCAATTATGATTTTTTCTTTGCAGAAATATTTCAGTATGTGACATTAAAAACTCTTATTTACTTGTTTGAATTATGTTCCCTTGACTTTGACGAAATTACAATTTTCTTAAACATCCTTTTCACTGTTACAGCCACATATATTGGTTATTAAAGACTCATAAGATCACCAGAGCAATTTTCGGCTTTTTAATAACCTCGCATCTTTATTTGACAACAGTGTGACTTTCTAGCTATCTAGGTTCAGGTATGCGATTAAGGACCATTAAGGACCTCTTGTTTTATGTGCCCTTGAGTTTGACAAAATTGCATTTTTCGACTTTATTATTACTCCAATGTCCATCATAGTTATTATCACTACAAAATCCATCCATTAGTTAATCAAATCGTCAGTTAGTCATTATAAAATTTGCTTTCTTTTTCTTTCTTTTTCTTTGACTACATAACTGCTTTTAAATTTGTGTTTGCTCTAAGAACGAAAAATATTGAGAAATCTAGTCAAAACTTTGATTTGCTATTACAAGAAATTCAAGCTTTCTAGTTTAGGTTTGCCCTCCCCCCCCCCCCCCCCCCCCCCCCCCAAAGCGCTGGTGCACTAACCGTATACAGAGCAGTTTCTGTACACTTAAGCTTACGGGAGCTCGATGATTAATTTAGGAGCAGTTTCAAAATAATCCCGTTACTTATAGCATTTTGTTACCGTTCTGTCCATATTACGTTGAACCAAGTTGGCTAACTCTTTTTGAATATTTTTTTATCAAAAAATGCGATCTTTGAAACTTTCATAGGACGTTGAATCTTGTGAAATCGAATTTCCCCTTCTTTACAAATATCGGTTATATAGCGTTCATACGTTCTGTTACTGTTACATGTATATTTGTTTGTCTAAAAAAAGCGAAATGTTAGATTCTAAAATTTGTGCTCACAAAATACCAAATTTATCAAAACTCGTTTTTATCTGTTTAAAGATGACTCATTTTGGTTTTATTTGGTATATCTTGACAAGAGACAGCACATGTTTCGACCCGAACGACGTAGATAAGGGAGCGCAACCGTAATAGTTCGCAACATTTAAGAGCCTATGATCTTTTACAATGTTGACCTAGGTTTTCCAATGATATCATTCAATTCTAAACCGCATATTCGTGAAAAATTCTTTAAATATATCACCTCGTGAATCCATAATTTGATTTTGCACTCGACAACCTGAAGATCTTCGACTAAAAATAAGAAGAAAACAAAAATCTGATAGAACATGCCCTAAAGATAATTCCTTAAACATTTTATTTATATTTGCTTTAAATAATTCAGTAATCTTTAGTAGATATTTCAATAAAAGTTAACTGAAAGAAAGACATACGCACGAAGGACACATCTTCGTGAAAAAAGCACAACTAATTATCGCCCAGTGGAGCTAAAACGGTTTCTTTGACTCCTAGTTATGTCCAATTTTTTAAGGTTCAGTAATGGCATGACTTGTAATTTGGACCTTCAGTTATATTAAATGAAATTATTACCATAATTACTTTCCATCTTTCTTACAATTAAAAGCACATACACACGAGTTCAAATACTAATATGGCCATTAATAGAAGTAACCATGGTAAATTATACGTCAACTACCAAATGAAAATTACTTAAATAAAAAAAGTCAATGTTAGATTTTCATCAGAATTTTTCATCAGAAATATCGGTTATTCTTACACCAATGACGCTTAGAAAAAGTTAAAGAGGTAAACATATATTTTCTGTATTTTTTGATATAATACAAAAGTGAAAACTTCAGTCGTTTTATTTATTGCTAAACAATTTGATATTTACTTTTTTAACGAATATTCAAAACTGGATTGGCTGAAATGGTTTGGTACCCGAATGAAAACAATTGAGAGAGCTAAGTTTTGGTATGTCCCAATTTACATTGCAGTTCCACCGAGATGTCTCTATGTTAGTAGAATGTGTTATAATATGACGTCGTGGGAGTGAAATAAACCCATTGAATATTATTGATATTACACGGGTGTTATAAAATTAGTGTAATAACTATGCAATTGAGCAAAGAACGGATAGCAACGTTATATTTTCGTTATGAAAATGGTGTCATAATAGGTTGACTGACTTCATTTCGTAAACGGCGTTGTATGTTTTGTGGAAAAAACATGAATCGATAAATCTAGTATTTTTTTTTCGTTTTATCGCAAAAATTCGGGTCATATAATAAATAGCAAATCAAATTTGTGCTCATTGAATACCGATTTTATTAAAGTCGTCATCTAAAACAGATAAAAACTCGGTACAGTCTCGTTTTAATCTGTTTATAGATGACTCGTTTAACAAATTCGGTATTCTTTCAATATCCTCTATTTCTTTTGTTTCGTTTGGTGTCATTTAAAAGTAGAAATGAGGAGAATATGGGCCCGCGCGACAACATTAAACATTTGCGCATTGTAATGCCTTAGATTACCCTGTATATCTGCAAAGACTGACCAAAGTCTTTACATAAGGGCGATTTCAGTACTTCCAGAAAAAAATAACATTGCATATCATTTTCTATTTTTCCATATTTTGTTTAAAATTCATGGGAGAACACCAACAGGGAAAAACGTTCTAGTTTGTATGTAAAATAGCAGTTTCCTTGGTAACCGTATTCATAACAAGAGCATAGCCCTCGGGTGCCTATGCTCGGCTGTTTGGTGCTTGATGGTTGATGAAAAATAGGAAGTCGAAAAAGGGGCACAATTTCCACAAAACACATATTGAGGTAACCCCTTGATAGAAATGGTTCCTCTTTTTGACAGTGAGATGTGTGCTAAGTTGTAAGTGAAGCCCTCGGAAGAACCAAACAAGGCTGTACCAATACCTCGGGTTATCTCCGAAAACAGCCTAGCGTTAAATCACAAAATTGATTTAACTAATCGAAGGACGATAATATAGTTTCGCACATGTGAACAGACACTTAACCACCATAAGCTATGTATCTAATCTTAATTTTTGTTTAACCAAGAAAAATATTAGATTTTTTTTCCCTAAACTTTTCATTTTTTTTATATTTTTTGTTTTCTTTTGATATTTTTAAGATAAAATTTCCGTACATTTATGATATCACTGAGTAAGCATAAAATAGGGAGTTCTAAGGTTCTTGGATAACAGGGTTTTGAAGATAATAAAAATTTCCTTACATAACTTTTTTATTACTTGATATACCATGTTGAATTTCATAAGGAATAAGAAAAAAAGAAAAAAAAGAGAGAAATGTTAAGGTGCTACTTCTTTTTCATAAAAAGTAGTTACCATGACAACCATATTAACCAAAGAAAAAACAAAATGCTAATATATTTGGTATTTACGGGCGAAATTTGAAATTACTTAGCATATTTGTAAATAATCGCGTGGGGAGATGTTGAATTCAAAATTCATGATTGTTGGTCGAATGTCAATGTCACATTGAAAGGTCAAATGTCTAATTTGGGGTATAATTATGTTAAGGTAGTGGAACCGTAATAGATCTACAACATTTCGGCACTTATGAGCTTTCGCAATGTTGACCGAGGTTTCCTAATGAAAATAATTAGGAAACCTCGGTTAATACTGTTAATGTTTATTACTTCGGAATCGTTTCGAAACTATTACGGGTCCACTACCTTAATTCAATAGCACTGGTATATATAGGTTGATATTAAGATAACTTGGCAAAATCATATACCACCACTTAGCGATGCATCGTGAGAATACTCAATGTCTGTAGGTCACAATTAGAGTTAAATACTCAATGCATATTTCAAAATCTCGTCAAATAGTTCGAAGGTCAAGGTCACAATTAGAGTTAAATACTCAATGCATATTTCAACATCTCGTAAAATAGTTCGAAGGTCAAGGTCACAATTAGAGTTAAATACTCAATGCATATTTCAAAATCTCGTAAAATAGTTCGAAGGTCAAGGTCACAATTTGAGTTAAATACTCAATGCATATTTCAAAATCTCGTCAAATAGTTCGAAGGTCAAGGTCACAATTAGAGTTAAATACTCAATGCATATTTCAAAATCTCGTAAAATAGTTCGAAGGTCAAGTTCACAATTTGAGTTAAATACTCAATGCATATTTCAAAATCTCGTCAAATAGTTCGAAGGTCAAGGTCACAATCAGAGTTAAATACTCAATGCGTATTTCAAAATCTCGTAAAATAGTTCGAAGGCCAAGGTCACAGTTAGAGTTAAATACTCAATGCATATTTCAAAATCTCGTAAAATAGTTCGAAGGTCAAGGTCACAATTTGAGTTAAATACTCAATGCATATTTCAAAATCTCGTAAAATAGTTCGAAGGTCAAGGTCACAGTTAGAGTTAAATACTCAATGCATATTTCAACATCTCGTCAAATACTCACAAAAAGTCCGTTTGTAAGCGGATAAGAATGTAAATAATTTTTACTTTTTATTTATGAACTTTACATTTAATACTTCTTATGTAAAATTTAACAATAAAACATAACTTTAAATATCTTAGTACGCCACAATGCTCAAAAAATTGTCCCAAACAAAATCTGTTGACAGAATCATATGGGTGAGTTTTGTCAAGATTGTCACGAATAGAACGCCAAGCCCGGGCTTCCGAAGATAACCGTCACAATTTTGTTTTAAACTTTATTTCATTTCCCATAGTTTTCAGTTCGTTTAATTTATAACAAATTTGAAATTTACCGGGATCGGAAAACAAGCTTATTGCTTACAAAAGCTTATTGCTTACAATTTTCATTGTTGCGTTTACTTTCCACAGGTCCTACTTTCACTTTGGCAGTGCCCTATGCCATTTATAGAATTTCGACGGTTTACCGGTACAGTTTAGGGAAATTATGAACGTTGCTGACATTTAATAACACTTTGTGTTGAAAAAAACACACACAAAAAAGCACAAAAAAAACGACATCAACAACATAAACTATTGAACAAGTGCAATGAAGCTATTTATTAATCAGACATTGTTTCAAGGATGCCCTATTTATTCACAAAAAGGATTTCAAATTGATTGAGATTTAAGTACATCTGGGAGTGTTTTAAAATGCCATCTTTAATCCCTTCTTGTTATTTTTGGCACCCCCCGCCTGTTTATCATTTTAAATTGACTCTTATTTTGTTCTTTAATCTCACTTCGAACAAATGAAAATTTCTGTCTTCTGAGGCGGAAATCAATTGTATCATACTTAATAAACCTTTGTGAAATCATTAATATTGGTCAACACAGTCTCTCTTTTCAAATAGATCCACTGCTTCCAACTTAGACTAGAATATGTAATTGAAACGGGGGTCATAAAACAAAGGAAACTGACATCACAAATTTTTACTTCTTTCATAGTTTACATTTTTAGAAATGTTTTTGTCCGAAAGTAAAGAATCGTCGCTGCAAAAAATATTTCTCATGAAAATCGGGACACTTTCTCTTCTATTACATTATTTATTAAATTTTCTTAATGCTTTTCGGTGGTTTATCGAGAAATAACGGTAGATTATCACTTGATAAACTCACCGCAAAAGCAGTGAAATTATCAAAAACTTATACCCTGCTTTTGTGCATTTCATCCTATCTGACGTCATCTATGCGGGGCGAAATAAGTGACGTCACAATGAATGTTGCATAGCAATCTCGAGCAAAATGACGCGCTTTACGAAAATATGTCCTAGAAATTTCACATTTTGTCTCATTTTTGCATTAAAGAAATAGAATAATCGTTTGTTTTTCGAGTAAGATCGATTAATATTTCATTTCGTGAAAAACAAAAGCTATATTTTCACGAGTGGCAGAGCTTTTGTTGTTCACTCAATGAAATATAAATCGATCTTACACTGAAACAAACGATTATCCTCTATATGTTTCGAGGTTTACATAAAACTTTACAGGAGATGAACAAGAAATGTGACCCGTCACGCGAGGACGGACCATCTCGGAACTTTTTAAAATGAATATTTGACAAAGAAATTTGGTCCAGTATATGTCAATAGAGGTCGCAGTTCGAAAATTCTTTCACTGGAAGGTAGATTGAACATTCTAGATTCAGAAAATAAGCACATTGCGGAAAGTTTCGACCCAAGTCAGTCTGCGCAGTACGCGCAGTCTGACTGGGGTCGGCACCTAACGCATTAGCCAGATTGTGCCTTTTCGCGTGACGGGTCACAAATGTCACTCAGCCATTTCAAAGTCTCATGAATATTGAAGGCTTGGTTTTTGAAATCACGTCATAATGATAGGGCTGATTATAAGTAGGTATTTTCCCTTTCAATCAGTTTAAAATTTCACATAGGAGTTAGGTTGAAAAACAAAATCTTCGCTCACACAGTAATAATTACCGATGTAAGAACTGAAATATTACTTTGTTTAGTTTTCATCAACAAAGTCCTCTTACTTAATTGTTTCCCATGTGTATCGACCACAAATAACAGAATCTGAAATAGAAAGAATATAAATGTCATTTAAAGACACGTAATTCATTACTGTAAACATTGTGGGTTTTTTTATTACAAGAAAACGAAAAGTAAGGGCATGTTTGAATTTTGAGAGCTGGGTACACGTATTCTCGTCACAATATAAAATGGTTTTCAATCAGATACTTAATAATTAAGACGTCCGCATGGAATCTTTGAAATTCTTATCTCTCCGACCAGTTATCTCTTACAGCTAACAACGTCGTGAATTTTCAAAGTGAACGATTTTGGAATTGTTTCGAAACGAAATTGAATGAATGAGAAAAGAGTGTTTTGAAACGATTTTCAAGCGAGTTAAAACACAATCAGTAATTTAGCAAAAGCTTTTACCCCCATTAACAATGTTTTCATCCTTTTCTGATTTTTGTGTCTTTACGGGCACATCAGACGCTTACAAATCAAAAACGGACAGCAAAATCGTTCAACCATTTGATCGTTTTCATTGAAATACTGACGATATCGAACTTTTAATTAACGTTTTTGATTAATTTCGGGGCGTTTTTGAGTGATATGAGTGAGTGTTTGGAATTAATGATTAGAATGCTGAGCGAGTGGTTTTGAATGGTTTGATTGAAATGAGTGTCAGTTTCACGATGTGATTAACTTAAGGTAGTGGACCCGTAATAGTTTTGCAACATCTCATAAGTATTGAACTTTAACAGTGTTAACCGAGGTTTCCAAATGATTTTCATTTGGAAACCTCGGTTAACCTTGTGAAAGAATATGTGGTCCGAAATGTTGCGGAACTATTACGGGTCCACTACCTATTTAAGTTGTGCGCATCGAAAGTCTGATACTCTTACATCTAGGATTCATTAACTCTAAAAACATACGATATTATTTTATCATTATATCGTGTATACATATACTTGTCACTTATTGCCTTAAAAATAACTTGACAAAAGTTCATAGTCTCTGAATTCTTATAGTAAAACAAGAAAATGACATTTAATCTATGGAACACATGATATATCAAACCACATTATATGCTTTTGTTTAATTTAATTTCTAATCTTATCTAGAAAGAAAATTAATAAAACAAAACATTGTTCTGATTCAAATGGTAGTGAACAGTTCGGAGTTTAAGTTAACATGATTGATATGATTAAATGGAATACAATTCCAAAAACTCATAAGCAGCTAATTGAATTTTTGGTCACATGTTATCAATGCCGTATGGCCCAACCAATTACATTTGTACTTGAATAACGAAGACAATTTATTCATGAAGTCATCTAGGAATATTCAGCAAAGAAATTCATTACGAATGCTTTTCTTAAATTAAACGAGTGTAAGACTACCTTCGATTTCAAAGTTATTATTAGCGGGTGGGGTATTTACACATTTCTAGTTAGGATAAGGAATTTGTAGAGAGTTGTGGCATTTCTTTTATTTTATTTTTTGAAGTCCACAGGCGTTCTACCACTGATATCAGTAAACAAAATTGATAAGATATGCGTGTTTCAAATAAAAAAATATCAATCAATAAATAAATTTCTCTAATTTTGTTAATTGCTATTTCTGTGAGTTTTTAATTTGAGGGTACAGGTATTTAGTTCCGTTTCTAGGACTTCTTGATACATGATTTCACAAAACAATTGGACAGGGTGATGACTGAATGGCCACTCTTTCAAAAGATAAATTTTAGATTTGAAAATAAAATCGGAAAATGTGTGAAAAATGGAGAAATGTAAGGAAGCATGTTTAAGCATTTTTCAAATGTGTAGAACGGAATAGGAAGTTTTTCCCACCATCACCAAAAAGAAATTTAAAGAAAGGGGAAGATGTACCCTCTTCTTATGGTCCTAAACGAATCTTCCCGGGTTCAATTTTCAAATGAATGGAGCAGTGATAATCTTTATCGTTTGATTACCTGATAACTCTTTCAATCGCCGAACCCAGAAAACTGTAGCTACAAACAATGCTGAAATTCGGTTTGGTATGAGGCAAAATTTTGCTAAATTTCCCATCTCTTAACTTCTCTATAAGTGAACAAATAACATAACATCGGTATTCTGCTAAAATCTCGTAACTACAGCTTGTTTTAAGCTGTAGCTACGAGGTTTTGGTCGAAAATCGACGATAAGTTAAATCTACCCCGCGGTCAGGAAGACAAGACAGTGCAGACTGTTTGCGGTTTATATCGCGCTTTGCACGCAGGTCTACGTGCTGAAACGGGATGTAATTAGCGGACAATTTGCACCGTTTTGTCATCCTGTGCGCAGGACTGGCTCGTTCCTCTGATTAACACATGTATTACGAACAGAGGACATTTCTTTAATGGACTTTCCTCGACATTGGATGAGTAACAGAGCCCAATGATTAAGGTAGTGGACCCGTAATAGTTCCGAAACATTTCAATACACATACTCTTTAACGATGTTGACCGAGGTTTCCTAATGAAAATCATCAGGAAACCTCGGTAAACACTGTTAAAGTGCATTACTTCCGAAACGTTGCTGAACTATTACGGGTCGACTACCTTAAAATGGGCAATAAGTATTATAAACATTTCGCCCATTTTCTCTTTTCAGATGAACAACTCGACATCAGATACAAACTCATTAGATTATCTATACTATCAGTCTTGTGTTCAACTTGGACAGTCGGAGCTAATCTCGTAATCATCATCTGCTTCATTCGTAACAGAAGAAAGCAATGGACAAGTTTCAGTCGACTCACTCTAAGCATGACAACCAGCGACCTTTGTGTGGGCCTAACGGTGATACCATTTCTCGTTCGAGAACAAACAAACGGGAAATTTTACGGCTTTTTGTGTTCAACCTGGACATTTCTAGGCTTATCATTCCAGCTAGTAAGCTTACTTCACGTCCTGGGTATCTGCCTTCTAAGAAGCCTCAAAATCAAAGAACTTTCTGCTCAGAGTGAGAAGAACAAAGACAGAAAATTCATGCTATTTATAGTACTCTTATCGTGGAGTTTACCGCTTCCTATTTCTCTACTACCATTCGCTATATGGGGAAATTTCAGTTTCGAGAAAATTGTGTGTAACGGACACGGCGTCTTCGGTGCTAACCTAAAATCATCTGCGACGTACATCTCGGCTTTTTATTTTGCGTTGCAATGTTTGACCAACCTTGTGTACATCACATCAGTCTCGCGCCTGTGGTTGTATACACGAAAAGCTATTGCACCAGCACCCATGGCGTTAGAATCGATTCCATCAACTTCGACGACAATACCAGAAAACACCACAGTATCTAGCTCCGGGCGGAAGATCGTGGGAGAACCAACTACATCGAGGTTTATAAGACATCAAAAGCAAATATTCAAAACGATTGGCATATTGCTTATGTTATTTAATGTGTTCACATTCCCAGTTAGTATTAACGTATTTCTCACGGGAAAATTTGAAACAGTAAATGACCACATGTTTTATCTTGTTAGCACATTGTTCATACTGAACTCAGGAATCAACGCTATCGTGTATGCCACAAGAACAAAATTCATTAAGGAAGCAATAATGAAACTAATCGACGATGGGTTGAAAGCCCTGCGTCTACGCCGTGATGTAAACAGTTCTTAAATCGACCGATGGCTTTGTCAGTGATTTCGCTTACAGTTAACAACATCGTGGTATTAAGGCAGTGGACCCGTAATATTTCGGAATTCATGAACTTTCACAGTGTTGACCGAGGTCTCCTAATGAAAATCATTAGGAAACCTCGGTAAACACTGTTAAAGTTCACAATGCTGGCCGAGGTTTCCTAATGAAAATCGTTAGGAAACCTCGGTAAACACTGTTAAAGTTCGTAACTTCCGAAATTTTGCGGAACAATTACGAGTCCACTGCCTTTACAATCATTCTTAATCACATTCGGAACATCGCTCTGACTTTTCCGTAAGCAGGAAAGTATCTCGGACGTTAGTGTAGTAATTTTGGGTTAACTTTAAGGTAGTTTGGCTTCTAGTGGTACATCGGTAATTTAATACGCTAGAAGAAAATCTCATTTTCCGACCGTATGTGGATAAATTTTGGACATACCATAATTTGATAATGAAACGCAGTTTTTGAAAAAAAAACAAAAAAACTTTAAACACTCCTTTATGCAACGTCATGCTTAGCGGGATCGTTGATGTTTGTGACATCATATAAACCCACGTGCGAAATGACGCGATTGCTTCGCTACGCCCGAGGCCTATTCCGTAGAATCACCGAAGGTTGCCGTTGTTGCCTCAGGTGCAGCGGTGACCTAGTGGTTTAGGCGCTCGACTACTCTCCTGGAAGTCCGAGGTTCGAACCCCACTGTCGTCGAGATGTGTTAATCAGCAAAGTACTTAATAAGCTAGCTAGCCCTAGTTCACCCAGCTTTAAGAATTTGGTAGAAGTGGGTTTAAATTACTGCCTTTCTCTCATGGACGTGAAATATCTGGATGGAGTGTTTTAGAGCAACTCTTTAAGCTGAACCAAACTGAAATAAATTAGTTAAAACTAAACTACCTCGTCTGAACTAACCTCAAAATTATCCGATTGTCATGTTACTTATGTATTCCTTTTTTTAAAAGAAAGGCGTTAATAAAATAACACAATTCAGTGGTATTTGGAGGAAAATCAAAGCCACTGCTACAATTGTATGTACATACGAAAAGACGTGACGATGTCATCTTTGTACGCCAAATGTTGTTTATTCATAGGTGGAGTTTTTGTAGTTACAAAAAAATAGAATAAAATAATAAAAAATCCATGCTTCTAGCTGTTAACACCGTGCATACAACGAAAATGACAAGATTTGAAATCTTGATTGAGGGTGATAAAACACAAATATAGACAAAAACATACGCATTTTCATTATACATTGTATTAAAAAAAAAGAGATTTTGCGACCGTATGCACACATTCCGAATTTTAATGAAATATGAGCTCGCTCGTTCGTCATTTACTTCGCGCTTCTCTGACCGTCATGAAACTTGGAACCGTCTAAAGAATAGGAAGAACGCTGAAACTGTGACCAATCCATCCATCTTCCATCCATCCATCCATCAGCCATCCATCCATCCATCCATCCATCCATCCATCCATCCATCCATCCATCCATCCATCCATCCATCCATCCATCCATCCATCCATCCATCCATCCATCCATCCATCCATCCATCCATCCATCCATCCATCCATCCATCCATCCATCCATCCCTCCCTCCCTCCCTCCCTCCCTCCCTCCATCCATCCATCCATCCATCCATCCATCCATCCATCCTCCATGCATCCTTCCTTCCATCAATCCATCCGTCCGCCCATCCACCCACCCACCCATCCATCCATCCATCCATCCATCCATCCATCCATCCATCCATCCATCCATCCATCCATCCATCCATCCATCCATCCATCCATCCATCCATCCATCCATCCATCCATCCATCCATCCATCCATCCATCCATCCATCCATCCATCCATCCATCCATCCATCCATCCATCCATCCATCCATCCGTCCACCCATCCCTCCATCCATCCATCCATCCATCTATCCGTCCACCCATCCATCCATCCATCCATCCATCCATCCATCCATCCATCCATCCATCCATCCATCCATCCATCCATCCATCCATCCATCCATCCATCCATCCATCCATCCATCCATCCATCCATCCATCATTCCATCCATCCATCCATCCATACATCCATACATCCATCCAACCGTCCGCCCATCCATCCATCCATGGATCCATCCATCCGTCCGCCCATCCATCCATCCATCTATCCATCCATCCATCCATCCATCCATCCATCCATCCATCCATCCATCCATCCATCCATCCATCCATCCATCCATCCATCCATCCATCCATCCATCCATCCACCCATCCATCCATCCATCCATCCATCCATCCATCCATCCATCCATCCATCCATCCATCCATCCATCCATCCATCCATCCATCCATCCATCCATCCATCCATCCATCCATCCATCCATCCATCCATCCATCCATCCATCCATCCATCCATCCATCCAAAAATTCAAAACGTGATTTTGAACGTGGACGATTTACAAGTTCGTCATTCCCAAACGATTTTATAATCAACTGTAACAGCCGTTATGTTAATTTTCTATGTCGGACGTCATTAATTTTTGAACCCAAAATCGATAAAAATCTCTTTCAGCTAAATTGCGTTTAAGGAGGTGGACCCGTCATTATTCCTGAACGTTTCGAAAGTCATAAATTTTAACAATGTTAACCGTTATTTTCTTATGGTAGCATAGGGAAACTTCGGTTAACGTTATGAAAAAAATCATGAGTTCCGAAATAATGCGGATCTTTTACTGGCCCATTACCTTAAGCGTCTACTCAAAAATAGAAAAAAAACCCCGCTTGCTTTAATAATGGTCGATTAATACACCCCATAAGATTGTTTCATTTCAAAAATCGTGCCTACAAATCATGAGCGCCTGCACGATTGCCTTTCACTTGAACAAGCCTTAAACGTTCTCAAAATTTTAAAGGATAAAAAAGATTTATGAATATTGTACATAGCATCAACTAATCAAGACACACGACTCTGCCGAATGTATAGTCTGAAGGATATAGAGGATAATCGTTAGTTTCAGTGTAAAATCGATTTATATTTCACTGAGTGAAAAACAAAAGCTATATTTTCACGAGTGGCAAAAATATAGCTTTTGTTGTTCACGAAATGAACTATTAATCGGTCTTACTCGAAAAACAAACGATTATTCCATTTCTTTTATGCACTTTCTTTTTTTAAAGTGTGAATTTCTGGGACATATTTTCATAAAGCGCGTCACTTTGCACGTGATTGCTTTGCGACGTTCATTGTGACGTCACTTACTTCGCCCCGCATAGATGACGTCAGATAGGGTGATTTGCACAAAACTAGGGTATAAAATGTCGATAATTTCACTGCTTTTGCGGCGAGATTATCTAGTGATAATCTACCGTTATTTCTCGATAAACCGCCAAAAAGCATGAAAGAAAAGGATATAAACTGAACCACATAAGAAACGTCGCATGTTTTAGACTTGTAAAAAAATGAAAATATGGGAACATTTAATGTTCTTTGGTTTCAATAAATGTAACTGAACTCCAAGTTAAAGAAAAAATTACCTCTTTGGTCAAATATTTGGTTGGCTGTTTAAAAAGGGTAAGACATATCTCTGATACTCTCTTCATAAGATGGGAAGAATGTGTTAGTGAAATTTTGCAAAATTCAAATGTTCTTTATTTTTGAGAGAAGGTATTAGGGTTAAAAAAAAATAAAAATGAATATTGATGTTATATTTTCATAAGAAAGCCTCCGAGATTATTTCCAAATCAGAGAAAAATAGTTTGAAGATTTCTTGCACCCGAATTAACCATACTTTCTCTGGTCGACACCAGTTACTCACCCATAGCATTGGAACATTCATATGACACAAACAGGTGGTATTGGCAACTAAGGAATGGCAACACACGAATTTCACAGAAAATTTGGTTATTCTACAATATCTTTGGATTAAGTCTCCGCCAAATCTACATAGAACCGCTCAAAATTCAATTCAGTCCATTCAGATACTTCCTAGCCAACAACTCCCAAAGCTATTTCTGTTTTCTCCTAAAAGATAAAAAAAAAGTTATGTTCTTAGTTAAAGGGTTAAAATTTTTGAGTTGTAGTTCTAGTCCAGTTGTCAAACTCTCTTAGAATAAAGTTACACATGTTCTATATATTTGCAGAAAGTTTCATAGATAGTAAGTTACTCGAAAATCTTTTGGCGAAGAAGAACATGGGTGGGGTAAAATAGAGGTTTCACCAATCTTTAACTCTTAAAGTATAAATAACTTTTGATCAGTTTTGGATAGGATAATCATATTTCACATGTGGATCATGTGTGACAATGCTTTTACAAATGTAGGATCTAAATCATCTGTCAAGGTCATGGTCAATTATCAAGGTCATTGTATAAAAAAATCATTAAGCTTGAGGTACATATTTTTGCAAAAGTAATAGATGTGGATTTTGATTTTTAATCATATTTTCTTTTGAATAAACAAATTTCAGTTACTCCTTTTTCGAGGACGTTTGTGAAGGCCAAAAGCCACATTTCAGACTGTTTTCAGACTTTTAACACTAAGGATTTTCTGTCACAAGGCCTAAGAAGTTACTGGTTCTATGTTTTACAGGTCCTTCCTTGAAATAACGGGCCTTCCGAGAAATCGCAAAACGACTTGAGTAATAAATCTAAATCATATTTATATGTAGGTTTAAAATGCAAAACTTTAGAAGGAAAACAGTGTGGGAAAAGAAAGAATCTCGTTACAAGCATTTCTTCTTTTTCCACAGTGTTTTCCTTTGGGTAATGAAAATGTCAAGTATTGATAAAGGCAATATCATTTTTTCAAATTGTATCTTCAAAAATAGTATTTTTATTTCAAAACTGTAAAGTTTACAAATGAAGATGAACAATCCCTACATGCCTGGAGGACCTACAATATTCCAGCTATGTTGGTACATGTACTGGTACATTCTAGAATTGCTAGCTTCCAGCCCCAGGACTAGTGTCAGTGCCGGGCCCTAGACTTACTATATTACTATATCGATAATTCAATTTGAAAAAAAACCTATTCCCGCGAGAATAAATGATTCTCCTTAGTTTGATTTATTTTAAGACAAATGTTATTTGTAAACAAGGGGGCTAGAATGACTTTAAATCACTCATCTGAGTTTTATTGATTCAGTGGATGTTACTAAAGTAACCTTCTGGCAAAGTTTCGTTGTAACTCTGACCAAGTGATTGAGGAGATTATTTTTTATCTTATAACTATATAAATATCCGTATGATTACATCCCGTATGATTTTTTTTATGATATCACATAGTTATTTTTAGAACAATGATATATTGCGTTTTTTTTTAGAAACCAGCATTTCAGTTAGAAACGTCGACGAAAACAAGACAAATAGAGGTTATAAGATAAATATAATACATACTTAGTGTATCGTATGAAAAAAATATCTAACTCGGTTGTAAGAATTGATAATTGTCTCGGCAGAGCCTCGACAATGATCAATTCTCCCAACCTTGTTAGATATTATTTCTTATACAAAACATTAAGTATGTATTATATATATGAAAAGGGCCAGCTAAGAAACACTCTGAAAGTTATATTGAAATTAGTCCATTGGTTTAGGAGGAGATGTTTCATCCACCGAGTCAAACCCAATTTTATATAAGCCTTTTTGAAAAACAATTTTTGAAAAGGGTTTCCAAGAGATTATTCTGGTAAAGTCGCATTAAAATTCACTCAAGGCTTCAGGAGGAGATGTTGTTCAAGGATTTAATAGTGAAAACAGGCCACACCCATATTTATCGGCCAATCCTAATTTCGCAAACAATTTTGAAAAGGGTTACCAAAGAAACATTTAAGCTACATTTCATTTTAATTAGAATTGGGTTTTAGGAGGAGAAGAAGTTTTAAGAAAGTTGAAGACACACGACCCGCGATGGACGTTGGATCCTAAAATCTCACTTTGGACATGTTGTGCTCAGGTGAGCTAAAAAATAAAGAAACAATACAATTCCCAATTGTGTTAAATATCATCTAAATATAACCACTGATCTAGTGTTGAATATATATTATTCGAACAAAAAGCGCTTGATCTTGAACTGTTTACATAGTCCCTTGTTAAACGAAATAGTAAAAAGTATAAAATTAATTTGCATTTGCCGATATTCAAAGAAGTCGAGAATTTAGTGAATCTAAGACTTTTACCTTTGTAATTTAGTTGTGACAAACTTGAAGCAAATGACATCTTTTCTGTTGTCTTTCTTATCAAGTATTGTGATTATTTAATCAATTTCAACCAAATAGTTTACGATGTTTCTTTCAATCATTAATTTAAGGTCTGGATTAGGCATTGGACCATAAAGAAATAATAAAAATAGTTAGTTTCCTCTACAAAAAATGGCCAGAGCTGGTCCATGATTATTTAAGTCAGTGTGAAAGCTAGGAAGATTTCGCCCAAAAGTTTCGAAAAGCAAACGGGTGGACAGAGGGTGGTGCAAAACAAAAACAGAATCCAAAATATGTCTCATAGAGGATACTACAATCTTCGCTTTTTCGTTGTCATTCAAATAAACAAACAAAATTGTTATAATAATTGTTCATATACTTTTTAATATAACTGGCCATGATAATTATACTTGGCATAGTCGATGATATCATCTTAGTTTCTGTATTTACATGTCAATGAAATCTATCACATCCCATGATAGAAGTATTGTGCCTTGAAAAACAAAAGGTAAGCAAAACTGTTTGATTTTGAACTTGTTACGTGAAAATGAGCTATCATCAAATCTCTGTATATTCTTAACTTAGAGAAAATCTATCCCACCAAACTCAAACACTGTATAATCTTGATTAGGCTTGAAGTAATAGAAAAGTGATAAGCTTTTGTTTATGTTTGCAAAGTTTAACTTTGTTAGGTGACATTGGACCCTGAACTGCACAGAATATCTTAATCTTGAAATTTTAAGATGGTTACTGAAAAGATCTATTATCATGCCAAATATGAGTAACGTATCTTGAACTTGCTGCAGCCATAAGATGTTGAGATTTTTGTTAGGTCTTACGAAGTTTGGCCTTGATGAATGACTTTCACCTTGACAGATGATTATGACCCCAGAGATTATCGATGTCAAGTGATTTGATTCATTATGATGCTACATATGAGTATTGTGTCTTGGAAAGAATTGAAGTAATTGGCAAATATTAGGTTATATATATGATGTGCAGACAGATGGACAATATTTAAGAGGCAGGCAGACCGTTAGATAGATAGGTACTGCTACGCAATACTTTTCTTAAACTTTTCAACTCAGGTCAATTTAAAAAAAAAAAAAAAAAAAAAAAAAAAAATTGTGAAATTAAATTTAAGCTACTATTGAAATGTTTACAAGGATTAAAGAAAACCAAGTAAAATACATTTTTCATCTTACCCCATCCATTTTTTTCGAAATATTTTACCAAGTTTAGTGATAAAATATTCTAATGGATTATATTATTTGACTAGTAGTTATTTGCTAAACTGTAGAAAAGATAAATGCACAGACACTTTTAGAGTGTCTATTTCAGGACATAATAAAAGATTTCGGAATAATTTCGCAACTACAGATTTGAATGTATAAGCATAGAAAATAATGTTACCGGTTTTCAATCTTCTTTATTTTTATTTCACAAAGAAGAAGGATAGTAAAGCTTATTTTTTGAAGAGTAACTGAACTGGCCTAGCTTTGGAAGGTACTTAGCTTTGCATTCAAAATTTATATTCACCTGCATTTTTAAAGATCTTTTAAGCAGTTTTTATTTCAGCACTCCTTAAAAAGGGCCGTTGAAGGAGGTGCATCTTTGAACGTTTAAGATTTAAGGATATATACTATTTGCAACACTATAAAGAAACAGCTCCAAACACGATTTGAGTTTTCAAATTGTGTTATACTATGAAATATACATAGTTTATGCGCTATTTAATTCTATGCTTATTAAATGTGTACTAGAATGTAATTTTTATGTTACTAAATAGTTTTCATTAAAGTAACACGAATATGTATTTGCAATGGATGAAAAAGTTACCGAAAGATGGAAATGAACATACTTTAGGTAGTATCTTTCTAGTGACGCTGAGTATAATTTTTCATGCACCTGTATTAAAACGAGATAATTTTATCGCTAACACGACTTACATGTGTTTTTTTTATTCAATCAGTACAACCTATGAAACATGGATGGTTCGAAACAAAAAAGGGTTCGGGTTTCAAAGAGGCTTCATTCCCCGGATAGGACCACATACTGTAAAACCTGCGTCAAGCGACCTCTAAGGGGACAAGTAAAAAGTGGTCGCTTATGGAAATGGTCGCTTAATACAATGTGTACTGGTAGATAAGACAGGTTATTTTATAGCATATATGTATTTTCACACAATTCTTATTGATTCATATGATGTTCGAACCGAAAAACATTGTCTCAATGAGACAATTCTAATGGGTTCCAACGCCATGAGATTCGAAACTTAACATTTTTGTATAATAATGTCCACTTTTTCGGAGATTTTGATACGATAAAGGGCTTTTTATGATGGTCTCTTAATAAAATTGGTCGCTTAGTAGAGGTGTGTTTTGTGTTTGTGTGTTTTTTACTCGAGGAAAACATGATAAAGGGTCGAATGACTCTTATTTCCATCGTGGTCCTAACTCATTCCAGATCTTATCCTGCACATAGAAAGAGAGAGAGAGGCAATGATTTCTTACCACTGCTACCCACTTTACACCTGGGGCTCTGTGTGTAAAGTGTCCTGCCCAATACATTACCCGACTCCGGTGGAGCTCGACTCGAGCTCTAACCACTTTGCCAACAAACCAGACATTGTGCCAGAGGTGGTCGGTCGAGCAATATCGACTGTATTTTCTTTAAAGGGATATAATCACAATAGTTTTATATACACTGTTTCACCTGGAACAACAAATTCATAGGAAATCATTCTCTTATAAGCATTCTCTTTTTCCTCAAATCATATTCAATAGCTGCTACGGTATCATTAAAAAGTAGAATTACATGGTAAATACAATGTATATATCTTTATAGGGAAACTCTATTGCTGAAAAGAAGATATTGCTCGATTAAAGAAATTTCTTCTTTTTCACAGAAATTTCGATAGTACAAATAAGAAGTTTTCTGTTTAAGCTTGGACTCATTGATTTCAAAAAGCTCTTAGGAATATGGGCTTCTTACCTTGAGAAATTAAGCTAAACGTTCTAATACGACACCTTCCCGTACTGATTCCGTACTGAATTGCCAAGTTTACGTATCATTTGACGATGTTGCTCAATTTCTAGTCTTAGCTTTAAAGATGGCCTGACACGTGTATAAGCTGATCAATTGATCATTTTCTTCACGCGTGTATCACTGACGTTCGCTAGTATTAAGTAAGCATTTTTGAGCAAGTAGACATGGTGTTTTTTTATATATATGGTCTGTCTCGCGAAAAGGGACCATCTGTTTAATGCGAAAGTAACGACCCAGGTCAGGCTAAGCGGACTGCGCAAGCTGACTAGAGTGGTATTAAGTAAGCATTTTAGAGCAAGTAGACATGGTATTTTTTATATATATGGCCTGTCACGCGAAAAGGGACCATCTGTTTAATGCGAAAGTAACGACCCAGGTCAGGCTAAGCGGACTGCGCAAGCTGACAAGGGAGGTATTTATTTTTAACTCGGCAGATTTTCTGAACCTAATATGATCAATCTACCTTTCTGTA
This sequence comes from Fragum whitleyi, assembly GCA_948146395.1. NCBI lineage: Eukaryota > Metazoa > Mollusca > Bivalvia > Cardiida > Cardiidae > Fragum > Fragum whitleyi. Next base: position 34,612,938 of record OX411543.1, read on the forward strand.
TAAGAATTTTTGAAAGACGACATATGATTGGCCGATGGTGGACAATCTCTTTTTAAATATTTGACAGAGTTCCCAGAAGGTCCCTTTTTGCGTGACGGTTCACATTTTTTCAACAATTTCCATTTGCCAACTAAGACGTTAGATCTTAGCTTATAGCTCTTAAAGCACCAAATGGTCTTACAAATAAAGTATTTGGTTACTTAACCAATCAACTGATCTGTCATTTGATATTATTTGAGCCTGTGCGTGAGATTTCCAACAATTTCAAATATGCGCAAAGCAAAGACTCTGACCAGCATGTACATCCGCACAGTCTGACCAGAGATTTCCCTGTGTGTTTAGTAGATAGATAAGGTCTCAATGTATCTGTAGACCATCAGGTATCTTAATTTTTTAGAGTTTGTGGCTGTCTATGCCTCTCAATGTTTGAACCCCGTCAACATTTATATTGCTGGAATTGTCACGCACAGGCTCATATGGTATGTAAATTGATGAAACATTTGTTCCCTTTATAAATCAATTATGAATGACCGCTCCCATGATAACTGGGTAAATAAAGGATATGTTATGTTATGGTAAAAATCTAGATCGGAGCCATAAAAATAGTTTTGTGTATTGTCTTATCTGTTTTAGTTTCATGATATTAAAAGCGAAAAAATTTCCTGTGAGTACTCAACGTACCGCGAGTACTTTTCTTAGTTGTTAGGCAACCAATGACTAAACTAAAAACTGAATCTTGGCAGTAAACTAAGACGATACTCTTGAAGAACATGAAAATTTTCACGAAAGGCCAAAGGTCAAGGTCAATATGATTAATATACAATCCATCTTGCTCTATCCAGCGACCTTTTTTTTTATTCAGCGATCGTTTTAAAATCCACTTCTTTAAATCAAAATATCTTAAAAAGTATACCACTTTAGCTCTAACAATTATTGTAAATATATCCTATGTTAAACAAACTCAAAATCTAAGGAAACCTCGGTTAACATTCTGAAAGATCATGTTTTCCGGAAATTTTATGGGTCTACTACTTTAAATCGAGTGCATTGCATGATGCAAAATGTCCTTGGGCTGCTTAATCGATCAGGTTATGTCGACCTAGCTGCTCAGCTTTTAGTGCATGTTTAAAGCGTGATATCGAACCCCATAACCAATCGACATTTAAACACCTGTTTCTTCCTTTTTAAATTTTTAAATTTCATCAGCCAATATTTTCAATAAATACCGCAATATTCCAAGGCTCTCTTAACCATTTTATCGAAGATACTTGGAAGAAAATAAAGAAATTGGGAGACCTTCGATTACAGTTTCTACTCACGAGAAGAAAATGGATGCGTTCAGGGTATGTATGTTAATAGTTGCTCTTTCTTTTGATTGTTATCTTATCGTGTAAATAATTTTGATAGTTTAGTTAGACTTTAGTAATTTTAACTCATTTTCATTGCAAAACCCTTTTTTTTCTTTGTCTAATGATTTTCAATGGATTATCGAGAAAAGAAGATTATCATTTGATAAACCAATTGCCTAACCAGTTAAATGATCAAAAACTTATATTTGGTTTTCGTTCATTTCAACATATCTGATGTTATCTAAGCACAGCCCAATAAGCGATGTCATTAGGAAAGTCGCATACATATAGAAATCACGTGTAAAATGAAACGGTTTGAAAAAAATTGTCCTAAAATTTCTACTTTTATCTCATTTTTGCAATAAATGATTTAGAGTTACCATTTGTTTTTCGAGTAGGATCGATTGATGTTTCATGTAGTGAACAACAAAAGCTGTATTCTAACGAGGGGTCCCGACACTTGTGACCATAATGCTTTTGTTGTTTATTCAATGAAATATAGTCGATCTTACACTGAAACCAACGATCATCCTCTAAACATTCTTGTGTGAACTTTCAAAGTCGGAGAAGTAACAAGAAATATATAGATGCTCAAAATTCTTGGACATGAATATTTTGACCGAAACCACCATGGCCTGTGAGTTGCACTAGTAAAACTTATTGAAAACTCTCTTTTAATTGGTTATTTAGATATTAAGGATTTTAGCTACTTTCGAAGGAAAAAGTTAGAGCTATTTTAATAACGCTCACTTAGATTTTACATATTCAAATTTTCTCCTGGGACCTATTTAAATACTGACTTTAAGGTAGTGGACCCGTAATAGTTCCGCAACATTTCGGACTACATGATTTCACCAAGTTAACCATGGATTCCTAATGATAATCATTAGGAAACCTCGATTAACACTGTTAAAGTTCATTACTTCTGAAACGTTGCAAAACTATTACGGGTCCACTACCCTAAATAAATTTACCCGCAGTCCCGCAGACGTCGAATTACAAATTAAGCGTAGTGCCTCTGCATAGCGTATTTTTTCCAGATCTACTACGAATTATAACCGTTTTTCTCCGGCCATCCTCGGATATGACGGTTTTTAACCACCTTCGGTGTGTTCGCGACTGATCACGAAATAACAACGATGAGATATTACTATCTCTCACGATTTTATTCGAAGTGATACGACTTAAGGAGCCTAATAACTACGAAATAATTTGTTTGATTGTTTGAATGTGGTTTTACGCCGCTCTTAACAATACATACATTTTAGTCATATCTCGGCGGCACATTACAATGGATACCTAGTATTTCTAACACCAGTACTACCATCACATCCTTTACTATCCTCGAACCGCTGTCCCACTTAGGTCTATGTTTCTCAACCCACTGGTGGTAGATAAATAGACGGATATGGTAAGTACCGCCGTCGGGGATCGAACTCGGTTCCTCTAGATTGACAGTCCAACGCGCTACCAGCTGCGCTATGACGGCGGCTCCAACTACGAGATAAAACTACGTATACCGACCATCACGATTTCTTACCACGAAGTACCACAATCAATAAAGATTCAGTGTGACATGTTCCGATGGATGCCGATCGAATACAAGTTTCATTTTTTTCAAAGATTACGTCCCGATTTCGAATGATAGATATATATAATACATACTAAGTGTATTATATGTAAAAAAATATCTAACGAGGTTGGGAGAATTGATCATTGTCGAGGCTCTGCCGAGACAATTATCAATTTTCACAACCGAGTTAGATATTTTTTTCATATAATACACTAAGTATGTATCATATTTATCTTATAACCTCTATTTGCCTTCTTTTCGTTGATGTTTTTTACTGAAATACAAGTTTCAAAAAATAACCGTATTATATAATTGTTCTAAAAATAACCATAAGATATCATAAAAAATATCATACGGGTTGTTATCACACGGATATTTGTATAGTTATATGATAAATATCTTTCTAATTCTTATAGTATTAAGAAATAGGACAACAACAAGCCAGCTATTATATTAATCTCCGAGTGCCAAATTGGCAAGCCAAGACAACAAATGGCCTAATTTAAAATTGCAGTCTGTGGTTACATCCGTCGGCATTTTAAGGTAAGGGAAAGGTTTTCACTGTTAAGATTGTACTGAAATACTCGATAAAGGAGGCTTATTTTTGAAGCCGGATGTCTTTCCATCGTAAATTGTAATTGTAAACGGCAGTATCGTATTATAAGGATCAAAATGAAGTGATTTCAAAGTTAATATTAACTATAATTGAATTCCAGGAGTTCTAGGTATTTCGTAGTACTACGGGGTACTATCGCAACAATTTGTAGTTCTGTTCAACTGTGTAGATCGCCTATCTCTTCGCAGGTCATCAGCAAGTAACAATCGGGAACCCTCGGCGATTCTACGGAATAGACCTCGGGAATAATACGGACGCAGCCATGAAAGCTCGTCATTTCGCGCGTAGGTTTATATGACGTCACAAACATCAACGATCCCGCTAAGGATGACGTTGCATGAAATAAAATCAACGAACGAATAAAAAGGGCATATCATAATTTGATAACAAAACGCAGTGTTTTACTGCGTTTTGTCATCAAATTATAGTATGCCCAAAAGATCTCCAAAGATGATCGGAGAGAAGTAGCCAATTGTGATTTTCTACAAGCGATTTAACCGAAGTACCACCATGAGCCGAATTACCTAAAAATGAACAAAATTACTACACTTACGTCCGAGGTACTTTTCAATTTACGGAAAAGTCCGAGCGATGTTCCGAATTTAGCAAGTATCTTAGCTACTTGTAGTACATCGGCGTAAGTCGGGTTTTATCACCGAAGCAGGCAAACAATTCTGGCCCGAATAACCCCAAAATAACGACTATGTGCTTATTGCGAACAACGATGACGTACACCAACCCACCCCAACTTCGCTACGGCTTTTGAAAGCGGGAAAAATGTGCATGTTGAGAGTTTTGCCCCTATTTATTTTTGATCCCGATTTGATGCCGATTTCAGTCGGGAAGAATTACGAGTCTCCCGAAGGACCAATCGAGAACCCTCGGCGATTCTACGGAATAGACCTCGGAAATAATACGGGCGCAGCCATGAGAGCGCGTCATTTCGCACGAGGGTTTATATGACGTCATAAACATAAACGATCCCGCTAAGGATGACGTTGCATAAAACAAAATCAACTAAAGAATAAAAATGGGCATATTATAATTTGATAACAAAACGCAGTGTCTTACTGCATTTTGTCATCAAATTATCATATGCAAAAATGATTTCCAAAGACGAATTAAAAGATTAAAAGAATTAACAAAATGTGATTTTCTTCATGCGTATTAACCGAAGTACTACCAGGAGCCGAATTACCCAAAGAATTACCCAAAATTACTACACTTACGTCCGAGATACTTTTCAAGTTACGGAAAAGTCCGAGCGAGGTTCCGAATGCCGAAGGACACCAATTTCATGCCGATTTTAATCGGGGCCAGTGGGATCTTGGGGTTAGATATTCCAATCGACGTCAGTCAAAGAAAACCAATTGATAAATTACTAGATTACCAACATTCACAGTAAGGGTTTGGGTTTGCAAAAAAATGATTAATTCTTAAAGGTTCAATCGCCAAAACATTGATAACTCTCCAGCCGATTCTGTTCATTCTGGTATCAACGAAAAGGGGAAAAACCCTTGAAAACAATTAAATGAATGGTGATGATATCAAACTGATCGAAAACAACAAAATGTGAATAAAATGACCATTGGTCGATGGCTAAGTGCGAAACAGTTGTAACTGTTTAAAGGGAGTTACATTTGTTTCGCACTAAGAAAGCGTGGTAGAGTTTGCCATGAGGAGGAGTTAGATACCCTGTCTGATGATTCGCCCTTTATGGCATCATTTTTATGAAACAATTGCATATGTTGTACATGTATATCCCGTATTTCCAGTTAGCTTTCCTGTTTGCTTTATTGGTAAGCACGACGGTCGCAGCACTGAAGAAGAAGAAGTGTAAAAAGGGCGACGATGGCGTGGTGAGTAGATTATTTGTTAAATCAGGTTAAAAGGGTCTTTCTGGGCCTACTTAAAGTGTCGACGCTAGTAAGACTGTGCGGATTTCGCAGGCTTACAAGCTGACAAGGATCGAACTGTCAAGCACTTTGAAGTTTCTTACGACTAGAATGGCCATTTTACACTTAAACCCTTTACTATTTTACAAAATTTTGGACCTGTCCAAATTCAAAGGTTTTGCAGAAGGAAATTTAAAGTAGATTAAATTTGAAAAATAAACATTCAGTAGGGTAGAATTTAGTGTGTAAAAAGAGGAAATTGCTTGTCAGAAGCAATTTCTTCTTTTTTCACGATGTTTTCTCAATCATAAAATCACAGGCACGTAAAAAGCAGGGATTAAACAGCTAAGGGTTAATATACGACTTTCTAAAATAAAAGCTCCCATCGTCCTCTACAGGAACAAAACTTTTTTCAAATATTTATCTTGCAGAGTCCCAAGATGGTACCTTTTGGCATTATGGTCACTTTCTTTTTTAAAAAAATCTACCCTTCTCAGGCTGATATGATATTTTTCTGCTGAACAGTATCATTTATAGGTCGTTTGGTCTGAGACCAGACTTCACCACAGAAGTGCGGTCTTCAACACTCATTACAGAATTTAGTGCATTATTTTGGATCAGGTTAGTATGAGCACGGTACTTCTCCAATGGAATAAGCGATACAGAAATGTGTTGAAAGCTTTGTTGAGTATATTTTTAAAAGTGCTAACTTTCAACAGAAATCGCCAATTCCGTTGCGTTATGTTGACATCGTTACCTCGCGCAGATACCAAATGGCTACATGATTTAGAATGGTTGCTAAAGATAACTAACTAGTTGAAATTCATCCAAATTTACAAGATAAACAGAAGAAGAATACGTAAAATCAAAATTTTCCGTAACGGAAGTCTACGTAATTTTTTATTCACCCTCGTACATGTGTTTAATTATCGTCGCTACCTTAGCATGTGTCATTATAAGCGACGCCCACAGGTTTGTTGCTACGTCAGATAGTCATTCGGAACACCACTCGGCCAATCTCACGATCAACCTCGGATTAACATAGACGGACTTTTTTCAAAAATTATGGGAAAACCTTGGGAAAACTCGATGGCGTCAGTTTAAGGTAACTGCGGACACATAGAGGGCCATTTTAGGTCCAAATTTTAAATTGTCTGCAAATCATGCCTAATGCAATAAAACTATACTTTGAAGTACCCGCTTTCATATTTCGGTCATAAAAAGGAATTTCATAGCGTAGAGTTGACGTCATGACGTCATCAAGGGGCCGATCCCTTTTTTAGGGGCCAAAATCAGTAATTGTCCATTTTTTCGGAAATAATAAAACCGATATTCATCCCGAAAACGCCATTTGCTTCGTTTAAAGACGCCGGATCTTATGTTCTATTGATATGAGGATATAAGTGTAAGAAATATAATTAAGTGTAACGTATTCAATGTTAATGTCTTCTGTGTTGCTATTTTCGCGTACAGTCACTGGAAATATTGCCTTTTTTCTCGAAAATTTGTCCGGTGACCTATGCTGAAATTTAGATATGTTGCTGCCAAACCATTCCGCTGAAGATATTTGAAATAAAAAACATGTGTCTTCGGGTTAGATTTTTTGTAAAATTCGATTCCGCGAAGATAACGCAAATCAGAGGATATTTCAACGTCGCGTCAAATGTTTACAAAAGCTGTCATTTTAAATGGATAAAACTTAAGTGATTTTTTTTTATTTCTTAAAATCGCATTCAGATTCAATACTTTTGAACCCTATATTTTACGATAAACCTAAATTTTAAATATTTTAGAATAAGTTATTGCACGGAGATTGGAGCCAAAAAGCATAGTGCAGATGGTTTTAGTGCGACGTCGAATCCGACGAAAAATCGATCCAACAACTTTACAAAATCAAATTTAATAAAAAATCTAACCCGAAGACATATCATTTTTATTTGATTAATGCAAATCATATTCTTTTCTCTACAAAATAACAAAAAATCAGCATAGGTCACCGGACGAAATTTTGAGAAATTTCTACTTATTTACAAAAAATGAAATGAAAAAAGGAACGTCAAATCTTTAAATTTGCGAAAAAGTTAGCATTTCGGGCCTATTTTTCTATTTGAATGTGCACAGAAATTAAACGTATTGCTCGGGCGTTCTTGGACTTTCAAAATGAAACTTTTTTCGTGAAAATCGGCCGATTAATTCAGAAAATATTTGCAAATAATGAATTTGGCGGGTCGAAAAGGGGCTGGTCCCTTAATGACGTCACGACGTCAAATCAACGAGCTTCAGACCCTTTTCATTCTCGCACTTCAAATACAAATCTCAGAAATTTTTGTGAGATTTTAAGAAAGTCGAAAATTCGACTATGTTATCTGTCCGCAGTTACCTTAAATGGCGTTAGCCCTCGAAACTTTGAGTGAAACGTCGCCAACGCTACTCGTTTAAGTCACAGACGTGGAACCATCCTTTCCTCTTATATGTTTAGATTTTTAAATAACGGCTGTAAAATCAACTTTTTTGACAGTGATTCGCCATGCTCAAAAATTAAGATTTTCAGCTGTTATTTACTGTACAAATATAAATCTAAGGAAAGCGCCGGTTGTTTCCGTGCTAGTTTTTCTTACAATGTTTCCGCCTTTCAAAATGCACAAGTTTGTTACATACCCATCCGCCTTATGTACATCCGAGGTCTGTTGCAGTTTACGGAAATGGCTGAGTGATGTTCCGAATGGGGGGTGGGGGTGGGGAAAGGGGTAGTACGATGAAAAATGACAACACCACTGCTGACACCCGTCATGATTATTCAACGCGCTAACCGTCACATATCCTTCGGTTTAATGTCTCGGCCATTACAATTAGTTTGTTAGTGCGCCAGCCTTGGAATCTAACACACGATGTCGCATTTCAATTATTTTGAAGTCAAGTGCTTTTCCGACTGAGGTAATAGGGATAACAAAATGCGCATATTTTGAATACAAAAGTTTACGTTTATTTTACTTATAACCAGTAATTTTCATTATCCCAGAGTTTGAATCTGACGTCAGCATAAGGGTGTCCAAGGGACTCGATTATTGGGATATCAAAGATCCCCCCGAAAACTTGAGAGTCCCTGCTTTACAATAAATTAGAAATTTTAGGCCTAAATCTTGTTTTTAGAAGAATTTATAAGACCCTAGTTCAATTCCCGATAGCGGCTCTCATACTTTCCGACTATTTATCGTTAGCCAATATGTTGATAATCATAGGTCTATGAGGGGGATACATCTGGAGGCTAGGAAAGAATGCAATTGGATTACGGATGTGAAAATACATGGGGCCCATAGTCGGTGCTCCGGTATCCGCGGTATTCTTCAAAGGTTGTTTACAGTGACGTAAAAATCCATTCAAATAAGCGACGAATCGTTCATTCCAAAAACACACTCTCTAATCGGTTTTAGCATTCGAAAACACTTGGAAATCGTCCTAAGCGATAATCATTTTCAATCAAAATGATTAAATGATTCTACCTTTTCATTGTTGTGTGGATATTATGAGGGGGGGGGGGGGTTAAAATACCAATTT